>CAMTDV010000006.1:40068911-40618911 GCA_947069175.1 Scalesia atractyloides
TTATGATATTAGTCCGAGTTTGTCATTAGATATATGTCTAGCCTGTGTTTATTATTGTAAATGGGCCTAGCCAGTTTGCGTGGTTATGTTATATAAACATTGTTGCATTAGGCTAGACACTAGAGAGAGTTGTAGAGAGTTTTGTGTGAGAAATCTACATAGAGAGGCTGAGTGATTTCTTGTTTGATCTTGAGTGATTGTAAAACTATTGGGTTTGATAATCATAGAAGATCATTTGAAATACTTGTTCGTGTTCTTCATCTACATAGCTTGTTTCTGTGTTTGCATTGATCCATCAAGGGGATTCCGCACCCTTGGTTGATTGTCAATCTCGTTACCATCCACGTGAAAGAGGGACCTACAATTGGTATCAGAGCATTGCTCTTATTCTACGGTTCGAGATTGAGTATACAGACTCAAGTTTTTGGTTGAAAAGTTGGTTCTGCCGTCACTTTTGAGATTAGGGTTTATTCCTAAGTTTGTGGGTAAATTCTTATTCTGTGAAGTCACAGTTTTACATTTTACCAAAAAACACACAAATTTAGGAAGGTTAGAACTTAAAATTCAGAATTTAATCAAGTCCGGATTACTTTTTCATGACTTGTGAAAAATTCAGAATTTAACAAGTCAGAGTTTGGGAGTTATTGTGTAGTCCGAATTTGTGGAGTAATCAGAACTTAATCAGTTCCGAGTTTAAACAAGTGTGCCTTGTCCAAATTTTAGTAGATCCGAGTTTATTTGTCAGGATTTAATCAAGTGATCCAAGCTTATTGGAAGACGGATTTTGTGAAGTAGTCCGAATTTAAAGTGTTCGGATTTAACAAGAAATTTAGGTCCAGATTTTGGACATTCCGAATTGAAGGAAGTGGTAGTTTTCAGGTTATATAGGTCCGAATTTAACTTAGAGATTTTTCAGGGTTTGGGAGTTCCGGATTTGTTGAGAATCTGGGTTTAACAAGGTCTCAAAAAATTCCAGATTTAAATTGTCAGGACATAAGGTTCAGCATTCCGAACTTACCAAGATTCACGTTTTCCGAATTTGTCACTTAGTTCAAAAAGTGGAGAGTTAATCAGCTGACGTAATCGATTTTAAACGTATTTGTGTGCAGAGTTAGTTCTTTGAACAATGAAAGACAACAGGCTGCACCATTAGATTAGTGTGATTTTTAGGACAAAAAAAATGTCGAACATGTCTAATCTGAACGATTTGATAAGGATGGAACATGAGGTTGGTACTACAAACAAACCTCCTAAGATGATGAAGGTCGAGAATTATCTTACATGGAAAGACAGGTTTTAGTATTTCATTGAATACCAAGATACACGAATGTGGATGTGTATTGAAGATGGGTACGTAAACCCAACACATGAGTTTGAAGGCAGACAGCGTGTTACTACATTTGCTAATATGGACGCTGAACAGAAGAAAATGTATGAAGCAAAGAAAAGAGCCCTTGCTGCTATCAAAATGTCTTTACCTGATGGCATTAAACATACTTTCAAGAGATACACCACCTCAAAGGAAATGTGGGATGCATTAGAAAAGAGATATGAGGGTAATGCTGATATAAAGAAGAACAAGGTAGACCTCCTTAAAAAGCAATTTGAAGTATTCAAAGGCATGAGAAATGAGTCCCTCTAAGATATCATCACGAAATATTATCATTTAATGTCAGAAATGGATAATTATGACATAGAGAGATTTCTTGTTTGATCTTGAGTAATTGTAAAACTATTGGGTTTGATAATCATAGAAGATCGTTTGAAATGCTTGTTCGTGTTCTTCATCTACATAACTTGTTTCTGTGTTTGCGTTGATCCATCAAGGGGATTCCGCACCCTTGGTTGATTGTCAATCTCATTACGATCCACGTGAAAGAGTGATACACTAATGTTTAGATGAATGATAAGTTGTTAGGTGCTCTACCTGCGAAGTGGGATATCTATACTCTCATGATTAAGAAAGAAGCAATGTATGAGACTATGGACTTGGATGAAGTTGTTGGACAATTGAGAGCTTATGAGCTCAGTATGAAGAAGAAGGACACTGGTTATGATCAGGTTCAAGAACCGGGAATTTATAAAGGCCTTTCATCTTCATCTTCTCACAATGCTTCAAGTGACTCAGCAACTTCGTTTCTCTCATATGAAAATGAGCAGGCAGTGATGAATTCTCATGGTGATGTGTGTTTTGTAGCGTCTTCAGGAGGATCATCAGGAGGCAAGAGACAAAATTCTAGTAATCAGAATACCAATACCAAGTCTATGCCTCTAAGTGTCAAGGCTGCTGTGCTTCCTTTGTAGCATTATATGAGAACTACATTCAGGGAAAGATATCTGATCCAGCAACATTTGATGAAGATTATGATCAGATTGACGCTGATGACCTTGAGGAGATGGATTTACAGTGGCAGATGGCCATGATTTCCAGAAGAGTGAAGTGGTTTATGAATAGGACGGGAAGAAAGTTTGTTGGAAAGAGTGTTGGTTTTAACAAATCCAAGGTTAGGTGTTACAACTGTCAGAGTTATGGACACTTCGCAAGAGAATGTCAAAGACCAAAGACTGAGTCTCGTCTTAGTGCATCTTATCAAGATACTCCTGGTCACGGTTCGAGCAACAGGAATGCATCAAACAACACTACATCAAGGGCCTTGATTTCTACTTCACGAGAGGGCTCTTATGACTGGAGTGTACATCTGGAGGGTGATGATAATGTCACATAGGCATTCATGGCTGAGATAGTACCAGTGGAAGATGTAGAAGTGAAAGATGCTGAGATAGAGCAAGAGGCTGTTGCTGAAAAGGTTGATGCTGATCAGACAGAAGCTGAAGAAGTTGAATTAAAGTCTGATGAAGAAAAGGATACTGCAGATAAAAAATGGCTGCAGATTTTGCTGCATTCATGGCTGATCTAAGCAAATCAACAGGAGAGGTGCATTCAAATCCTGTTAGTTCTGTTTTTTTTAAAATGTCATGAATTGCAAGTTAGGGTTGACGCGTTAACAACACAAAACCAAACTCTGTTAAATGAGCTCTCAAGTGTAAAAGAATCAAACTTTTTCGTAAAAAGAAACGAGTCATCATATTTGATGAAAATTAAGGGTTATGAAGAAGAAATGAACATCTTAACCTGTAAATTAAACTAGAAAATTCAAATTATTGACTTAGCTCATGATACGATGAGTGAGAAAACAAAAGAAATTTCTAAAAAATGCAAAGAATTGTTAGATGCACAACTTAAAATTTGTGAAATTGAAAAGAAATTGTGGAAATCACGAGTTATACTCCTTAACAATCAACGAGTGGTCCTGCTATATTATATGATTATGAGAGTGTCTTTAATCATTTAATATTCCTGAGTTTTCCATTACAAATGAGTCTCTGTTGATCCAAACTGCGATTAGTGAGGATGAAGAGGGTGACTTCATTCCGAGATCGAGTATTTTGATGGCAGATGCTCCTGGAACTTCCTCAAATGAAACTGCAGATGCAGCGGATTCAAGCGATAGTGATTCTGAACCTATTCAGGGGGAGGATTTCACTAATCCGTTTGCAAATCAGAATATTCAGGGGGAGGTGGATCAAATTTGGGTGAAAATTTAGAAGTTGATGCCATTGCTACTACAAGAGCAAACAGAGATCACCAAGTTTAGAACATTATAGGTGATGCTGTTGCAGGTGTTCAGACAAGAAGATGTGTGATTGAAGGTTCCTGTTTGTTTGCTTCGATACTTAAGACATGGATCATAAATGA
Organism: Scalesia atractyloides; assembly: GCA_947069175.1. Taxonomy (NCBI): domain Eukaryota; kingdom Viridiplantae; phylum Streptophyta; class Magnoliopsida; order Asterales; family Asteraceae; genus Scalesia; species Scalesia atractyloides. The sequence continues at coordinate 40,072,669 of CAMTDV010000006.1, forward strand.
GTGTTTGTATAGCTGTTTCATTGCTCAAGAGGAGCCAAAGAATGTGCACATGGCTCTGAAAGATAGCTCTTGGGTTGAAGCAATGCAAGAGGAATTAGATCAGTTCGGGAAGTTGAAGGTTTGGGAACTAGTTGACTTGCCTGAAGGAGAAAGAGAGATTGGCACCAAGTGGGTGTTTAAGTACAAGAAAGATGACCGAGGGATTATGACGAGAAACAAGGCTCGGTTAGTCGTTAAGGTGTTCAATCAGCAAGAAGGGATTGATTATACTGAACTGTTTGCACCAGTGGCAAGTTTGGAAGCAATTCGTTTGTTCCTAGCTTTTGCTTCATTCAAGGGCTTCAAAGTTTACCAACTTGACGTGAAGAGTGCGTTTCTTTACGGGAAAGTCCAAGAGGTGGTGTATGTCTCACAACCAGATGGTTTTACTGATCCAGATTATCTAGATCGGGTGTATAAGCTGAACAAGGCACTATATGGATTGCATCAGGCACCCAGGGCATGGTATGAGACACTGTCAGTTCATTTGTTGAAGAATGGCTTTGAAAGAGGTCAGATTGATAGTATACTATTCATTAAGAGAAAGAAAGAAGATTTTCTGCTGGTTCAGGTGTACGTGGGTAACATCATTTTCGGGTCATCTGATGAGAGCATGTGTGTTGAATTTGAAAAGGTAATGAAGAGCAAGTTCGAGATGAGTACGATTGATGAGTTGTCCTACTTTTTGGGATTACAAGTTGAACAGAAGAAGGATGGGATGTTTATTCATTAGACAAAGTATGTGTATGATATTTTATCTCGTTTCAAAATGGAGGATTGCGCTACTTTCAACACACCTATCTGCGAGAATCACCTGGCCCAGATCATGAGAGTGTGGAAGATGTTGATCCAACTCAATACAGGGCAATGATTGGTTCTCTTATGTACTTGACTGCTTCACGACCAGACATCATGTTTACAGTGTGTCTCTGTGCCAGATATCAAGCGAATCCTAAGGAGTCTCACATGAAGGCAGTGAAGCGGATTCTTCGTTACTTGAAGGGGAAACCTAAACTTGCCTTGTGGTATCCATCTTCTAGTGACCTGAAGTTTGCTACTTACACTGATTCAGACTTTGGAGGATGTAAGTCTACAAGAAAATCTACTACTGGTGGTTGTCAGTTCTTAGGAGGCAGGATTGTGTATTGGCAATGCAAGAAGCAGTCCTGCGTGTCTACCTCTACGTGTGAAGCTGAATATATTGTTGCAGGTAGCTGTTGCTCTCAAGTTCTCTGGATACAACAGCAGATGCGCGATTACGGTTTGAATTTCACTCGTACTCCTATAATGATAGACAATAATGCCGCCATTTCAATCACAAACAATCCCGTAAAGCACAGTAGAACAAAACATATTGACATTCGTCATCATTTTATACGGGATTGTGCTGAAAAGAACTTGATTGAGCTTCATAGAGTTGACACACTAGATAACCTTGCAGATCTTTACAGAAAAGCATTTGACAGGGCTCGTTTTGAACATCTAGTCGAACTCAATGGGATGAGGAATCCTGAATAACCAGTTTTTCATAAGAATTTTGTAAATACTTTACTGTTTTCTTGAAAAATTAAAAACACAAAAAATATAGAAAACCTTAAAATACAAAAACATCGAAAAATGAAAAATGAGTTGTCACTGTGTGAAATAGAAGAAGTGATAGTACATCCGCAAGTTAGACCGTCACACTGAAACTGAAACTATGTGCTCAAGTGTGCTAGCAGATTCATCATATGATGTACCAGTAGGCAAAAGCATGAAATAATCAACATTGCAATGTGATATAAACTTAACTAACTAAATATGAGTGGGTAACATATCAGTGGTGTATGGTTCAATGACCATAATTCTTGCGTTGATAGATTGCCAAAATCTGAAGTTTTGGGTCTTTATGCTGTTATTTCATCTGGATATCAGGGTTGTCCTTCTGCTACATCCAGATATATGCTGACCTAGGCACAACCAAGATATCTTAAAAGAGCTAAAATGCCAAAACCCAAATATGAAGAAGCTCTCCTAGAGAGTCATTCAAAATGTGCAAAATGCATAAATCGTACCAAAATCAGTGGTATTTGCCCTAACCCTCGTTGGATATTGGTCTCTTTGCTGTACGGAAGTACTGACCTGAACACCAATTATCTAACGTTGTAACACACAAAGGATGAATTTCGATTTACTCACCTACTACGATGAATCTTTGTGCATACCTTGATCGTGGGGGTATGTCCTGAAGTGGGACACACTAGTATATCAGAATAATATTACCTTAACATATCATACGGTATTGGTACTTGAAATGTTCATGCATTTTGTTTAAGCGGACAAACATAATGATAATCATCTTGAACTGCTATTTACCAAAATTACTTAAAGAATTATCAAATAGTGTGAAAACAGTTTGATTATGTTGATAAGATCTTCTTACCGGTAACTCTCACAAAAATAGAGTGTTTATTGCTTTCTTTATTTGTTTCAGAAAATATAAAAATCCAAAAAGATTTTCCTTTTCCTTTAAAATTCTTAACGTACGAAAAATGGTTGTTTGTGGAGGAGTTGTTACCGATAGGGGGAGACGGTGTTAAAAGATGGGTTTCAAAATTTTAACTCTTGCAGGTTATAGTGTGTTGGACAAAAGTGTTATAGTGCTTTGTTTGGTTTGGTTGTTGCTTAATCTTTTATACAGTTTTACCATCTCTTGAATAATAATAATTTGTTTAACTTTGTTGAAAACTTCTTATGGTTTCTCGAGATGTTTGTTTTATAGTATACAGATTTAAGCTGTGTGTTGCTGAGAAGTTGGCGTTGATGAGGAGAGAGTTTGTTGCTGCTTGGTAGAACCTCCTTTCTATAATGCAGATCGGAAGAGATGAAGACATCCTTGGATTGATGAGTCAAAGATTGGAAGATTTGGTGATTGGATGCATCAGCTTAGGGGGAGCTTGTTGCTGTCAAGATTCGTATTGAAGCTGACGCTATCCAAAGACCAATGACTACGAGATTCTGAAGACTAAAGTTACCTTTGCGAGCTATTGTCAAGGGGGAGTTTATTAGTGCATTTTATGTGACAACAACTTTGTTTGGTCTTTGGATATTAATCACAGCATGGATATGAAGATTGGTCCGAGTTTATCAAGTCCATTGCTTGTCCGAGTTTGTGAATTACATACAAATTCGGAATATGTTCAAGGCACTCAATCCGAGTTTAGAAGTTATGATATTAGTCCGATTTTGTCATTAGATATATGTCTAGTCCGTGTTTATTATTGTAAATGGGCCTAGCCCAGTTTGCATGGCTGTGTTATATAAACAGTGTTGCATTAGGGTTTTAGGTAGACACTAGAGAGAGTTGCAGAAAGTTTTGTGCGAGAAATCTACAGAGGGAGGCTGAGATATTTCTTGTTTGATCTTGAGTGATTGTAAAACTATTGGGTTGGTAATCATAGAAGATCGTTTGAAATACTTGTTCGTGTTCTTCATCACATAACTTGTTTCTGTGTTTGCATTGATACATCAAGGGGATTCCGCACCCTTGGTTGATTGTCAATCTCGTTACCATCCACGTGAAAGAGGGACCTACAAACCCCAACGGACTTAGTCCGGTAGAGACTCGAAATGCGTTGGTGGGTCCTAAATCAATCGGGTAGGTTCGCCATACTACACGAGATAGAACCCCAACGGACTTAGTCTGGTAGAGCCTCGACATGCGTTGGTGGGTCCTAAATCAATCGGGTAGGGTGACGAATTAGGGATCGGGGATTAGAATACTTACAACAGAGCAGAGCTTCGCAGGTTTAGGGGTTTAGGGGGCTTCGGGACTCAGACAGAGTTTAGAGAGAGAAAGAGATGTCGATTTTCGATTGAACTGGGCGATTTGAACTCGTCCAGGCCGGCCTTTATATACCCGAAATTGGCTTCTCCCGCATGTCGCTCGGGGAGACAGGGATTCTCTCGTGTGGCGCAGGGGAGGTCAGCTAGGCATAGACTGCCACCGGTCTTAGGTAGGTTGGACACGTGTCGCGAAACGGAACCACGTGTCCTGGCACTCTCCCGCGTGTTGCGGGAGATGACAGGGATTCTGGCGCATGGTGCCTGGGAGGTCCAAGGTTTTTTTTTTGCGTGCCAGCTTTCGACGTGCATGTCCGGGGTTGCGATTAAGGTCCTTGTAAGATTACGTATTTTGTAAACAATTTTATTAAACACAGAAACTGTCGAAAGGTACAACGGTTGAAATTTTGCAAATGTTACAGATGGATGGTACAACAAATTTCTTGGTACCACGTCACTAGGAACACTCACTGAGTGTTACACCCCTTTTCCACGTGTAACCCGGTGGGCCCGTTGGGGAATATCGTGACGTAAGTTGATATCATCATAACCAAACAAACACATAGCACAGCGGAAGTCTTGGAGTTTAAATTACTATTACAAACCAAATGTTCAAATGTTCGAAAATAATAATTACAGGCTTGTAATAAAGAATCCACAGGCGGATCGAATAAATATTTAAAAGGAAATTTTTCTATAGACTTTGGTAGCTTATGGACTTGCAAGATCCTTACTTTGCTACTACGCAGCTCCCAATCTATTCCGCGTTGCCACCTGTAACTTGGTCTTTTGAAAGTACGTCAGTTTTCACTGGTAAATACTAGTAACCGACTCATTTTGTAAACATTTATTAAAATGATTTTCGGTGCTCTTGGCACATTTTATAAATAACTTGGGATAGTTCAAAATGACCTTGTTTACAGTTTTACATGTTTGTCAATACATTTGGGGTCCGTGCAGAAACCGAATAACCTGATTAATCGACACGCCACTTAAATAATCCACCAGCGGGATTTAATATTTTATTAGCATTAGCGTCTGTCAGGTGTATGCCTACACCCCGCGCTTAAGGTCCTGGCCATTAGTAACTTAAATGAGCCAAGGATATCCCAGACATGGTCGAATTAACCCCCAATGTTTAAGTTATCAAACAATACCGAATAAAACGGGTTATAAGGATTTAGTAAATCACATTCCGATAACATGATCCCATACCAGACCAAGCGATATTATTATACCGTGTCCCAAGCCCGTATAGGGAAAATAAGTTAAAAGTATTTACCTGAGTAGTTCTACAAATAAGATAATTAACTCAGCCGAATATTCAAAAGTAATCCTAGATGGAAATTTACCGGGAGGCTATTAGTCTGGAAAAGATGGTATTATAACCAATTAGAATGCTAACGGGTCCTATCTACTTTGGACTCGAACCGGGTAGCTTATTTGGATAATAACGGTACTAGACGCTAGATTAAGCGGTGACAGGAATAGAATGTAGTTTAAACCCGACAAGCATGGAGGCTTGTTTAATATGGGTAAACATATTACATTCTGGATTTTGATAATAAAATGATAAGGTTAAATCCATTTCGGTTAAATTACGTAAACTAGTTACGTAGGCCGAACCGTACGCATATAAGCCAAACCGGGTAACCGGGTGAGTCCTATACAAGTTCCATATGCCATTATACTTTCAACATGTTGTAACATCAGTATGATATCAACATGTATGCCCGTTATGGTTTTAGAATCAAGTTACGCCTCAAAAGGGCGTTTTGGTCATTTTATGACTTGAAAAGAAATTATGAGAAAACTGATGTAATGGTCATAATCTTACTGTAAAAATAGTTTATTTATGATGTTATATCAGTAGGATATCGAGTATGTGTGTGTTTTAGAGTTTAAGACCAAACTATGCCCCGTAAGGGCATTTTGGTCATTTACACATAGCTTGATAATTTACTTGGGAATTTGAGTTTAGTTGATGTACTTACTGTAATTATATGTAAAATTAGTTTTCAAATCAATAGGTATCAAGTCTTGGTGCTTTAATATGGTTTTAAACCATACTATGCGCCTACATGGGGATAAAGTCGCTAAATGGCGATATTCAAGATGATTAGGGAAAACTGATGTTATGATCAGATTTATATAACCAAAATAAGCTATTTAATATATTATAATAGTAGGTAAATGGTTTTGTTATAAAAAGTGTCTTTAAAACCATTTTATGCAACATAAGGGTAATGTCGTCATTTATCGGCATTATACAAAGGTTTGCATAACTCAGTTTACAATCTGATTTTAACACCCCAAGTAATCCTAATTATGATATTACATCAATAGGTAATGAGTTTTGTTGAAGAATTACGTTAAAAACCATTTTAGATGCCGAAAGGGCATTTTGGTCCTTTAAAATCATGATTTGCGATAATTAAACAAAACTTGGGTTATGACCAGATTATTGGCATCAAAATAAGTTAGTCATGTTTATGCATCAGTACATAACTTATTTGTATGCTCATTTGTAATTAAAACCTTGTTAGTAAAAGGGCATTTTAGCAAAGTTTGACATAATTTAACGGAAACTTGCATAAAAACTCGGATTACTATGTAACCATGTGATATAACTCCAAAGGGTTATACTACAACTAAACATGGTCACAATACAACTTAATTTCTGTAGCTAGAGTTGCTAAATCGGGTCAGAACTGAAAGTCAAAGTAGAAGTCAAACTTCACGACTTTCGGTTGCGAACCGACCTTAAACCTGGAATTGAGGAGCCGAACATGTTTACACATGTTCTAAATATTACCGAGTTGTTTAAGTGTTAAAACATATTTTATAACACTTACATTATCATTTATGAATTTATTTTCAAATCTGACCCAGTTTGACTTTTTATTAATACTTTGACCCGTCAATTGACCATGCAAACGTGGTAATTAGGAGGTGCCCTTTTTATGGATTAACACCTACCTAATTATGATCACGTAGCCATGTTCGTACCGAACTATGGCTGGACCGTAATGGTCTTAGTCGAAAGTCAAAGCGTTTTTACGTCAACGCTTTGACTTTGGCTTAAAGCCTAATAAAACTTAACAAGAGGAGTTAAGGACACTTACTCAAGGTCCTAGCACAAAAATAGAACTAAGTGGAGTCTCCTAATGGTTGGGAATCTCCAAGAAAGCCAGAGCAAGAGATAAGAGATGAGTTTTTGAAATGAGCAAGGATTTAAGGCACACAAGGCCTCTATATATACTTGAAGAGCTTGAACCAGATCATTCCAGGTGTTGGTGATCAGTTAGGATGAGTACAAGTGTTAAGGGACATGTCTTGAGCTGCTAGAGGGTGGCAAACTCGCGTATATGTGCAAAACATGCAGGTTGCCACGACTCCACATGCTGGCTGTCGCTGGCACCCTCTCGCGGGGCGCGAGAGAGGTAGGCCAGACCGGTCACGGCCCGTGACCCGGCTTCGAGACAGCCAAACATGTTTCTTTCTTGTCAAGTTCAGTCCCTCAACCTTACAACTTCGAATAACTTCCATATTCAGCACCTTTGGCCCCTCAAGTTAGGTTTTGGGTATTCATGAACGTATAACTGAACACTATTAAGCTCCTGGTTAGTTAAAACGGTCACTCAGAGGCATAGTTTAAGCATGTTGACATGTTTAACCCCTCAACTTTAATTATTCACCACTCAGAGGTTATAACATAACATGTTGGCGATTTTAGTCCTCTCATCTGGCAGACGGCATACGAGGATCAGTGGGACACATGTCGAAATTTTAGGGAGAAGTTTTTATGAGGTGTTACATCCTCAACCCCTTAAAAGAAATCTCGACCTCGAGATTTATTCAAATAGATAGGGATACTTTTGTCGCATAGTGGACTCGACTTCCCATGTATACTCGGGACCTCGTTGAGCATCCCACTTGACCTTTACAATAGGCACGTGCTTTCTACGAAGCTTCTTAACCTGACGATCTTTGATCGCTATCGGTTTCTCAATGAAACGCAGGTTTTCATCAATTTGCACATCTTCGTGCGGCATTGCTAGCGACTCATTCGCAAGACATTTCTTTAAGTTTGAAATGTGGAACACATCATGAATTCCACTTAGCTTTTCAGGCAACTTGAGCTTGTAAGCTACGGACCCGACTCATTCGATAATCTCGAACGGTCCTATATATCTTGGGCTCAACTTGCCATTTTTACCAAATCGCATGACGCCTTTCCAAGGTGACACCTTTAGTAACACTTTGTCCCCAATTTGGAACTGAAGAGGTTTTCGCCACTTATCCGCGTAGCTCTTTTGCCTATCTGGGGAAGCTTTGAGACGGTCGCGGATTTGCAATATTTTATCCGTCTTTTCTAGGACTATCTCAGGTCCTGTTAGTTGGGATCCCCAACTTCTGCCCAACAAACGGGCGTTCGACCTTTTCTCCCATACAAGGCCTCAAAAGGTGCAGCATTGATGCTTGTATGATAACTGTTGTTACAGGAGAATTCAATCAAGGGTAGGTGGTCGTCCCAACTACCACCTAAGTCGATCACACATGCACGTAGCATGTCTTCCAAGGTTTGAATGGTACACTCACTCTGTCCATCAGTCTACGGGTGATAAGTGGTACTTAAGTTCAATCGAGTGCCAAGAGATTGTTGGAAGCTTTTCCAAAAATGAGAGGTGTATCTTGTATCTCTATCGGATACAATAGACACCGGCACTCCATGTAGGGGCACGATCTCGTCCACATACATCTTGGCCAACTTGTCCGAACTAAACGTTTCTTTGATTGGCAAGAAATGTGCTGACTTAGTCAGCTGTCAACGATGACTCAAATTGTGTCATTACCACGCTTGGTCTTTGGCAACTTGGTGATCAAATCCATAGTAACCATTTCCCATTTTCAAGTGGGAATCTCAAGCTGTTGTACATGTCCAACGGTTTCTGATGTTCAGCCTTAACTTGTGAACACATCAAGCACTTAGCTACATAGGTGGCTATGGATTTCTTCAAACCCATCCACCAATAACTAGATTTTAAGTCCTGGTACATCTTATCACCTCCCGGGTGAATAGAGTACTTAGTGTTATGCGCTTCCTGGAGGATCAAATCTCTAAGTCCTCCAAGTACTGGAACCCAAATTCGTCCATTGAATCTGAGGATTCCATCATTTCCAAGCATTAACTATTCGACAGTTCCACCTAATTCCTCATTTGCAATGTAGCCTCCATCAGGGCTTGCTTCTGCACATCAAGTAGTTTTTCGTTCAAAATGTTTCTGACTTCAATGCTTTTGGCGTTAATCCTTAAAGGTTTGATCCTTTCTTTGCGGCTAACGCATCAGCGACCACATTTGCCTTGCCGGGATGGTATCGGATTTCACAATCATAATCATTAAGGGTTTCCATCAAACGGCGTTATCGCATATTCAAATCCTTTTGATTGAACAAATGTTGGAGGCTTTTGTGATCGGTGTATATAATACACTTGGTTCCGTATAAATGATGCCTCCAAAGTTTAAGTGCAAATACAACGGCACCCAGTTCCAAGTCATGGGTGGTGTAATTCTTTACATGCACTTTGAGTTGTCGTGATGCGTACGCGATCACTTTGCCCCTTTGCATAAGCACACATCCCATGCCAGTGTGCGATGCATCACAATAAATGACGAACTCCTCAATGCCTTCTGGAAAGGTTAAAACTGGAGCATTGCTCAGCTTTTGCTTCAAGATCTCGAAAGATTCCTGCTGTTTTGGACCCCAATCGAACTTGATATTCTTGCGGGTCAAACAGTCAGGGGAGTGGCTATCCTGGAGAAGTTTTCGATAAACCTCCTATAATAGCCAGCCAATGCTAAGAAACTGCGGACCTCAGAAGGGGTCTTTGGCGCTTCCCAGTTCACAATAGCTTCTATTTTAGCGGGATCCACCTGAATACCACGCTCACTAACTACATGCCCAAGAAATTGGACCTCGCGAAGCCAGAATTCGTATTTAGAGAACTTAGCATACAACTTTTCTTTTTGTAGTAATTCCAGAATGCACCTAAGATGTTTCTCATGATCGGATTGATTACGAGTAGAAAAGTATGTCGTCAATGAAGACTATGACAAACTTATCTAAGTAAGGCATGCAGACTCTATTCATGAGGTCCATGAATGCTGTTGGTGCATTAGTGAGCCCAAAAGGCATCACTAGAAACTCATAATGTCCGTATCTTGTCCTGAAAGCGGTCTTTGGGACATCTTCACTCCTAACCTTCAACTGATGATATCCCGATCTTAAATCTATCTTGGAGAAATAACTTCTCCTGGGCAGTTGATCGAATAGATCCTCGATCCTGGGCAATGGATAACGATTCTTGATCGTTATCTTGTTAAGCTCACGGTAGTCAATGCACATACGCATTGAACCGTCCTTCTTTTTGACAAACAAGATCGGAGCTCCCCACGGTGATGAACTATGATGTATAAAGCCTTTTTCCAGTTCATCGAGCTGGGTTCTTAGTTCCTTCATTTCTGTTGGTGCTAAACGGTAAGGTGCTCTCGCAATAGGTGAAGATCCAGGTAGAATGTCGATCCTAAACTCGACTTGTCTATCTAAGGGTAGACCGGATAATTCCTCAGGAAAGACATCTGGGTAGTCCGAGATAACGGGTATATCTTCAATCCTTGGCTTAGGTTCATCGACGGTTGCTTGTGCCATATAGATGACACAACCTCTCTTCATGCATCGGGAGGCCTTAAGCATTGCAACTTTTTCTGGCAACCCGTAGTGCATATCTCCAAAGATGGTTAGCATCTCACCGGATGGGGTTTTGATCTCGATTAGTTTCTTATCACAGGCAATGCGGGCTTGGTTCCAATCCATGCCTAAGACTATATCGAACCCCGCCAATTTCATTGGCAGAAGAGAGATAGGAATCAAATGATTCTTGATGGATATAAAGCATCCATCCAGAATGGATGAAGCGGTTTCAATGGTTCTGTCAGCAAGTTCTACCTCATACGTTATGTCTAGAGTTCTTACGGGTAAGTTTAATAGTTTGCTAAACTTATGGTCAACAAACGACTTATCAGCCCCCGAATCAAATAGAACTCTAGCAAAGGTATCGTTGATGAGGAAAGTACCTATTATAACGTTGTTGTCATTGACAGCTTCTCGAGCGCTCATCTGAAAGGCTCGAGCATTGGTTTTCTTAGCTCCACTAGATTTTGCATTTTCATCCTTTGCATTCTTGGAGCAATTAGTCTTTATGTGGCGTTTCTCACCACAATGAAGCACGTGGCATCCTTAATATCCCTGCACTCCAGGGTCTTGTGTCCTTTTTTCTTACAAATCCCACAAGGCTTAGCCTTTGGGTCATAACTACACTGGCCTCCATGCCTTTTGTTGCAGATTTTACACATAGGTCTATCTCCGGACCTGTTCTGATTCCCATGGGATCTAAACTTTCCTTTCTTCTTAAACCGTTGGGAGTTATCATCCTCCCTTTTTCTCTTTCCCTCAGCTTCCTTTCCCGCCGACAACCGCCTCACATAATCTTGAGAGAGGGAGAGGGCTAGCTCAACAGCCGATTTATAAGTGTGTGGCTGAACAGCCTTAACTAAGCTCCTAATCTCTGGAGCTAAAGTATGAATGAATCGCGCGATGCGCTTAGGTTCTGGCGTGACTAAATAAGGTACTAGCCGGGAGTATGAGTCGAAGTCGGTAACAAACTTCTGACAATCGAGGTTCTTCATTGTGAGAGCAAGGAAATCCATCTCAATCTTTTCCACCTCATGCGGTGGACCGTAAGTGTTTTTGACTAAGTCCACAAATTGGGACCATCCCAAGTTATACAGGTGGACCTTACATGATGATTGCATTAATGCCTTCCACCAAATCAGGGCGCTACCCTTAAAAGATTGAGATACAAACTTCACAATGTCCTTATCAGCGCAGCCGCTGATATCAACCACTGTCTCGATCTCATCGAGCCATCTTAGGGTCTCAACGGCCCCTTTCTCTCCATTGAAGTCTCATGACTTACACGAGACAAAGTACTTATATGAACAGCCACCAGAGGGAGTGTTGGTTTTATAATGGATTTCCTTTTTCTTAGCCTCACTCCTCACGCTTGAGGAATGTACCGAATCATCTTTCTTCTCAGAGGTAGGAGGTTTTGAGACAACCTTTGATACCGTCTTAGAGCGAGTAGCACTCGACATGTTACACTTTTCTAAGGCTTTTTCCATAGCCTTGCTCACGGCTGCATCTATGCGAGCCTGGAACTCATCCTCATTTATGACTATATTTGTCCTATTCGGATCATCATCATTATGATGGCTGCTAGCACCGTCTGAATGAGCCATAACGCTTCGGTACTACATGGTGAATTAAGATTCTTATGGGTTAGCCATGGTATGATTAAACCATTTAGGCTTTTGCATTACAACGAACGCTTTACATATAACTTAGGTCCATAGGGACCATGAAAGATCTTTTGGAATTTCTGGCGGAGCGATAAAATTCGAATTAAAATCGAGGCTCGCCAAAAAGAGGTAACAAGATTGCATAAGCAAATCAAAATTTTTAAAATTTCATTAAAACGGTAGGGATTACATAATTGCCTCTAAAGAGGTCTTAGTACAAAATTTAGTCCGCGCAGGGACTATAATAAGAAAAACATACCCACGTAGGGGTTTAAAAGAAATAACAATGTCCACGCAGGGACTTTCTGAATTTAAATTACATAAATGGAAATACAAATTATACTCATCCTTCCTCCCCTTTACGGCTTTATAAAGCTTCTTGATAAATCTGGTCGTTTTCTTCTCCGATTTCTTAACTTGTTGCCGCATTTCCCTGACCTGATCTAAGGCCTCATTAATGGCCTCGAGTGGTGCTTGTGGTTGAGGATGAGGTGGAGGTGGTTGCGGCTGAGGTGCAACTGGATACGGATACCCGTAAGGCGGATATCCGGTAGTAGCATAAGGAGGTGGGTAACTAGGGTAAGAAGAATGGTAGAGGTTATTATGAATAACTGCATCATAATAAGGATCCTGCTCCATTCCATGATGGATGTAATTATAAAGCCAGGAGGGTCAACAATGTGAAACCCTGATGGTCCTGTATATGCAGGTATTGGGTTGGCAAAATCCGGCGGTGGTAGAGGTGGTTGAGGCAGAGGCTCAACAGCTGGTTGCGGCGGGGGTTCCGCCACTGGCGATGTGTTTGAGGGTCCACCCAATTGTGGGTCCTCAGAGATGATCGGGTAAGAGGGTGGTAAAGGTGGTAGCGAACCCGACCTTTGACCAGCACGTACCGACATACGTGCCCCACGCTTTCGGCATGGTTGTGATGATGATTCAGGTAGTGGTTGAGGTTGGTCCACCTGTTGCATTTCAACAAGTTCGGGCGAACTTGTCTAGAACAAGTTCGGCCGAACTTGTTCTCACATCCTAGTTTCCGAGCGAACTTGGTCTTTAATACACATAAATACGCCTCGTTTCTAACAGATTAAGCTCTAATCGCTCAGACTCGATATACAATAACGTAGGAAACAGACATATGCACTAACAGACTCCCTCTTGGATGCTGCCGTAGTCATTTTTGCAATAGTCATTTGACTTCAAATCAGTTCCTGAGACTTCATCTTTATCCTTGAATAAACTTTAACTTCTTGATCTTCAGACCTTCTCTATTTCTTGAGTTTGTCTTGATAAAACTTTTAATCACCATGCTCCCCATTGCTATATGCTTTAATCTTCAAACTCTCCCTTGCTTTGATCTTCCTGGTATCTTTTGACATTTTATCCTGCTCCTCCTAAAACTTTATTTTCTATTTCAAAGTCTTAGACATTCAAATAAACATTTCAGATTCAAACTTTGAAATTTTATAACATTAACATTTCAAATTTTAATCTCCTTTCATCTTTCAAATCATTTAATTATTCAAGTTCAAATTAATGACCTTGAACACTTTTAACATTTAAAACCTTGACCATTCAAATGATTATCAATTATGAAATCCAATTAGTCGACCAAGTCCAAGTTAATGACCTTGATTAACCTTTGTCTGCCAAGTTCAAGTTAATGACCTTAGTTCGACCCGTTTAGGACAAACTGAAGTTTTCTTCAATTTTAAAGTTTCAATTTAATGAACTTTTCAACACTTTTAATCAATTTGATTTTTAACAGATGTCATTAAAATTTTCACCATTATAGCACCTTACCAGACTTCGAAGAACCGTTTTTCATCATTGGCTTGTATCGACTAATGAAGAAACAAAATCTTTTTGAATTTCAGAAAGTATATGCTAAAACACACTTAAAATCTTTTTGGATTTAATCTGAAAAGCAGATAAAGAAAGTAAACTATGTACAAACATATTTACAGACTATTTTTTGTGAATTCGTGTCTAAGGATCATATCAGTTGCTTGAGACATATCACTAGTACCGTTGACCTTTTGAGACTGAAAGTTATAAACTCGTTTACCTAGATTGTCGTTATGTTTGTCCACTTAAACTTCAACACATTTCTCAATTGTTCCATGATATGTTAGGTATGAATTATGAAACCTGACTTAACTTTGGTTCCCATCTCAGAATATACTCTCGTATCAAGATTCCCTAGATTTCATCTTATAGGTGAATATAGCATAATTGATATCTGTACCTGGGTTGTGCGAGACCTTGAGAGCTCAGGTTAGTACTACCGTACAGACAAAGAGATGAAGGCTCGACTTATAGGTGTGTTCCACTTAAGGAATCTTTTAAGCATTGCAAATGATTTGATCTTTCGATTCTTTTCAGCTTTGCATACAATTTAGGGGTTTATTGCAAAAGCATTATAGAAGTTCTAGGCTATTGCTTCCGCAAAATCAGAAGAACTTGTATAATACCCCAGATATCAACTATCTATAAATACCTCGTATCTCAGAATCAAGCAATCTCTCAAACGAAATTTCAGAGTATTAAGTCCATATATCCGAGAGATGTTAATCCACGAGATTAAGCAGTTGTAAAATTTAGTTTATATCCCAGAAACAATTTACTGAACATGTAAAGCCTATCGACACATCCACAGTAAGACTTGTTTATCACTTTTAAACTTTACAATTCTTTAGCATACTATGATAGTGCACTGATGTACTATCATTTCCTTTATGACACAAAATTCTTTTTTTGTCTTTTTCAATGTTTTTGTACTTTTTGAATTTTTCCATTGTTTTTGGATTTTCAACTTTTTCATATGTTTTTGATTTTTCTAAAAATTTTCTTACTCCCCCTAAAATCAAAAATATATTTTTGGATTTTAGATTTTAAGAAATTCTATTCTAAAAAGATAACAAACCAATGACGATCATGAGAACTCGTCGACCGATCCTTTTTTCAACATCTGCATCTACACATGTATAACAGATAAACCATTAACATCATTTACTTGAAAGAACAAATGGTTTTGACATAAAATCAGTTTTCTGTTTCAACGGTGTGGATTTTCACAATTTGTTCTTCACAAATTTTCCTTTCCAACTACTCCCCCTTAAAATGACAAAGATATGACATTTTTGGAATTAGTTAAGTGACAGAAAGCTCCATTATCCTGATTCTACTTCAATGAATGTGGATCTTTGGAACCCTGCACATGAAAAGTAACTACTTGAATAGTGAAACCCAAACCTTTTTGGTTTTGGGTTGAACTTGATAAAGATCATCATAATCACTTTCAAATTGATCATAATAATCAAAATCATCATCAAACATTTCGTCCGATGTTAATTTTGAAGACTTTTCGACCTTATCTTTCTTTGTTTGTTTTGAAAATTTGAACTTTGAAAAATCGTGTTTGATTTCTGATTTATTTGATTTGACATTATTAGTTCTATCAGAAACAGACTTTTCACTATCAGATGATGAAGAATCCTTCTTCACAACCTAGGATTGTGATTTACTTCTTGCCTTTTTGATATAGAATCTAGAATCTATGTTTTCTTTCATTTTGGAAGTTTCACCTTTTCAAAAATTAAGTTTTCAAACTTCGATTCACACTTAGGTTTCACTTCGATTTTATATTCTTTGATTCTATTTAACATTTTGATTAGTTTTTCAATCTCTGGTTGTTTTTGTTTTTCATCTCTTGACATTGTTTTTCTTCGCGGATACACAGGCTTAGACTTCGGACACTTACGAGCAATATGACCAACTTCATTACATTTAAAGCAAGTCCGATTATCATGAACATATCCACTAGTGGGTTTCACTCCACTTGTGGACTTAGCCTTGTCCCGAAATTATTTCTCTTTCTTGAATTCATCATTAGATTGCTTACCGATCAAGCTTTCTTCCTGAACCGTGTTTGTCCCATATACAAACTTCATATTCTTACCTTTGTATTTGTAGAATGGCGACTTCCGGTTCTTTTTCGGCTCATCTTCATTTTCTTCCAAACCGAATCCTGCTCTCATGTTCTCAGGAAAATCACCACCATTCTTTCGGTAGTTGTTAAAGTTCCTTTTGGGTTTTGAGTAAAATCTTTTCTCATCTTTCTCAAGATCATCTGATGAACCTTCTACAAGTTTGAACAATTTGTCGATTTGGTCTTCCTTCACATTCCGAATCGGAAAACTATCATCGAAATATAATCTATCAGATTCCTTAACCTTGTACATGACAACATTAGGATCATCACATAGATCACTTTCAGATGATGTATCGTCATCTTCAGATTGTGATTCCGAGTTGTTCGAACTTTAGTTGGCGCTTTCAGAGCTGCCGTTGTCAGAATCATTTCCTAAGACATTCTTTACCACATTTTTCACAACCCTTAACTGTCATTGTTTGTTTTCGTACAGACTACGTCAATGTTCTCAGGCAATGATCTTTTGTTTTAGATAAAAGCGTTATGTTTTTTGCCTTTTCAATACCATCCTGTTTCTTGCGGCAGTAACTCGCAAGTAGTGGCGGCGGAACATTTCCGTACTCTTTACGTTTTTTGACTTTTTGGCTTATCAACATTTTCTTCCGACTTAATCGTAGGAAGAATGTGATCAATGACATATGCGTTTGTGGTGTAGCTTTTTAACAATTGCCTTACCCTTTCTGTTTCAATCTTCATGTCTTGAAGCTCTCTTTTTGTTTTAGCAATTGTGTCAATGTACATGTTAATTGCTTTTTGTTTTTCAATGACGGTTGCACTTAACATTGTAACATTAACACTTAATTCAAGATTAGCTTTTTCGACAATACAATATGTTCCTTTTATTTTCTCATAAGCTTCTTTTATTGTTCTGTAGTCATAACGAAAGTTTTCGTTATGTACAGTCATTTCGCTTATGATCTTAGACTTCTCAGCACATTGTTCACAAGGATTTGCGCACTTTATGCAAGGTTTTTCAACCTCCACAACTTTCACAATTTCCTTCTCAATATTTATTACCTCAGAATTTACATTTTCAGCCTCTGATTCATTGCATTTTCCTTTGTTCTTCAAGATAAATCATCTCTGCTTCCTCTCTTTGTTACATGTATTGCTCTAGAATTGCATTCTCCATTGCTGCATTCTCAGCTGACATATCTTGCTCTTCGACAATCTCAGCCATAAGAGCAACTCCAGTTTTCTTGTTAATATACTTGTTCCAATCAAAACCTTCATTATCACTTGAAGCAATCATGGCTTTTTCTGTAGTGTTGGATGATTGATCTTGAACTTCAATTTTTCTTGGAAGTGGCTTGTTTTGCAGTGCTTTTTTGTAGTAATCATTTCCTCCAAAAGGGCTTTGATTTCCACTTACTTCTTAGTTCGGACATTCACGTTTGAAATGCCCTTTTTGTCGACACTTGAAGCAAGTAACTTTTGTCTTGTCGAAGCCCAGTTTGTTGCTTGAATTACCAATGTCTCTGCCAGTTAACGTTACAAACTTGGTAACTCTTCTGATGATTGAGGCCAGACTCCACTTAATGTCCATCAGCTCCCGTTCTTCTTCATCCACCTGATCGTAATCCGCAGCAGTCATTTCAGGATTTCCGATCTTTCCAGCAACCAAACATTCATATGATTCCAAAACAGTAGCAAGAAGTGCTATGTGCTGTTTAGCCACTTTCTCCGGGAAAACATTCTTCAAGTTAACAGCAATGTTGCATTGAATCGGATCAGAACTGGATTGGTTTGTCTGATACGACTGATTTTTTTGACTCTGAAACGAAGAATTTGAACCCATGATTGAATATCCAGTGTTAGGAGCATTCTGATTCTGTGACGAATAATTCATGGAAGTCATATTAGCACTTAATGTTGTTTGAATTTTCGGACACTGAATCGGAGTATCTTTAACACCTCCTTTGTAATATACACTGACATCTTGAACAACGTTTGCATTCTTTGATTTCGCAATCTTTAACAATTCCATTTCATGACCTTCCAATTTGTCGATGAAAGATGACAACTTTAAAAGCATCCAAGCCGGGCTGTTCTTTAGAACCATCAGGTAAGTTGACCACTCTCCCTCGGGAAGTGCATCAGCCAACTTTTCTATCTGTTCTTCTGTAGTTCTCTTGATGTCGTGCCTTCGCATCTGAACCATTAGATGACAATATCTATCAATCATCTGTTTCATCGTCTCTCCTTTAATCATCATGAAGAATTCGAATTCTTTCTTAATTAACGCCTTTTTGCTCTTTATCATCTCATCGCTTCCTTTGAATTTGTCACAAAAAGCTTGCCATAATTCTTGTGATGTTTCACATTCTGGTAACAGTATCAAAATATCTTCCATCACATATTGTTGAATGAGGCTAATCATTTTCTTTTCGGCCACATACGCCTCTTTATCAGCAGGTGAAAACTTGATCAACGGTAGATCTTGTTTGCGTTCATCCTTTGGCCATTTGTACCCGCTTTCTACTGCTACCAAGCTGTGGAACTGATTAGCTTGTACCCAGTTTACAAACTTCTCTTTCCATCCTTCAAAATCATCCATACTCATTAGCTTCGGCGGTTTAGTCGTAGTACCCATCTCATTGTCGAGATTCATCTGGTTAACCATTGACATTGAAGCTTGAGCTACTCCAGCAGCAAATGCGTTATGGAAATCTTCCATTTTGAAAACAGACAAATTTTACCTGAAAATACATGTTCACAAACATTGAAAAATTATCAGTACCCTGACAAGATCGGGCGAACTTGCAGTTGGCAAGAAATCAGATTGATTTTAACACAAGTTCGGGCGAACTTGTGGTTTTGAAAATCAAAATTTTGTTTTTACACAAGTTCGGGCTAACTTGTGTTTAATTTTTGAAAATTTCTCCCTAAGTTCGGGCGAACTTATGATGACTTTCAAGTGAAATGTTAAGTTCGGGCGAACTTATAACTCAAATTCAACAAAGATTCACTCAAATTCGAGCGAACTTGATTAGAATTTGAAGAAAAATTGTATAAGTTCGAGCGGACTTGTGAAAAACTCTTGAAAATCAATCAAGTTCGAGCGAACTTGATTAAAAATCAATGAATTTTAATCAAGTTCAGGCGAACTTGATGTCATGTTCGGCTAGAACATGTTCGCAAATCATGGATTTTGAATTTTTTGATATCAATTCGTTTGAATTTGATGTCCAAATTCTAAGGGTTTACCACAAGTGTATTTTACATGACATATTCAAAAATTAGCAACTTTTGTCCATGAATTCTTCAAATATGTGAAAATTATAAGAAAAATGGTAGAATGAGGTAGAATTAAAGAGATTCTTGTGTTCAATCCAGCAAATCTAGGTATCCAGGCTCTGATACCACTTGATAGGACCGTCCTCCTTAAGCATAGGAACCTAGATTTGTATCTAATGTCCGATTAGGCGGAAACTAATGACGTTTTAATCGAACAACAAGAATTACTCATTTAATGTTTGTTTATTGATCAATAATGTTCAATACATTCAAGAATTATTCATTTAATGTTTGTTTCTGTGTTTGCATTGATCCATCAAGGGGATTCCGCACCCTTGGTTGATTGTCAATCTCGTTACGATCAACGTGAAAGAGGGACCTACAAACCCCAACGGACTTAGTCAGGCAGAGCCTCGACATGCGTTGGTGGGTCCTAAATCAATCGGGTAGGGTGGCCATACTACACGAGACAGAACCCCAACGGACTTAGTCATGCAGAGCCTCGACATGTGTTGGTGGGTCCTAAATCAATCGGGTAGGGTGACGAATTAGGGATCGGAGATTAGAATACTTACAACAGAGCAGAGCTTCGCAGGTTTAGGGGGCTTTGGGACTCAGACAGAGTTTAGAGAGAGAAAGAGATGTCGATTTTCGATCGAACTGGGTGATTTGAACTCGTCCCAGGCCGGCCTTTATATACCCAAAATTGGCTACTCCCGCATGTCGCTCGGGGAGACAGGGATTCTC
Source organism: Scalesia atractyloides (assembly GCA_947069175.1). Lineage (NCBI taxonomy): Eukaryota > Viridiplantae > Streptophyta > Magnoliopsida > Asterales > Asteraceae > Scalesia > Scalesia atractyloides. The sequence goes on from CAMTDV010000006.1 coordinate 40,092,928, forward strand.
TCGTGTGGCGCAGGGGAGGTCAGCTAGGCCTAGACTGCCACCGGTCTTAGGTAGGTTGGACACATGTCGCGAAACGGAGCCACGTGTCCTGGCACTCTCTCGCGCGTCGCGGGAGATGACAGGGATTCTTGCGCAAGGCGCCTGGGAGGTCCAAGGTTTTTTTTTACGTGCCAGCTTTCAGCGTGCGTGTCCGGGGTTGCGATTAAGGGCCTTGTAAGATTACGTATTTTGTAAACAATTTTATTAAACACAGAAATTGTCGAAAGGTACAACGGTTGAAATTTTGCAAATGTTACATATGGATGGTACAACAAATTTCTTGGTACCATGTCACTACGAACACTCACTGAGCTTTCCAGATTAGTAATGTTCTGTTCAGCAAGAGTTTGATCAGCAGTAGCTGTGCTTGTTGATGCTTCATTTTGATTTCCAGGAGTAGCAGATTGATTCAAAAGATTTGTGATATGCTCAGATTCATCATCGGAGCTCGTGTCACCTACATCATAAGATGGTTCAGGTTCTAAAACATGATCATTATGATGTTTTGTTACTGGTTGTTCATTTACCATTTGCTCAGTATTTGTTTCAGTAACAGGTTCTTGAACATTGGTACTCGTACTTGCCTCAGAATCATGTGTACAAACAAAAGGTTCAGTCACCACTATTGGTCTTGACACCTGCTCTTGACTAGATGCTTGTTGTTGCTGATATAGATAGACAAGTTCCTCTTCACTTGGTTCATCTGGAAGTTCGAATGTATTCCAAAGACTTTCGTAATTAAACATCCAAGATTCACCAGGCTTCTGGGAAGGAATAGTGTATCTCTGACAATCAACATGTTGTGCAAGAATCACCCGGTTTAATCTTGGCAAATATACTCATCGAAGCGAACATGCATAGCCAACAAAGAAACCTTCTAAAGATTTAGCACCGAATTTTCCATTAGGATCAATGACAGTGCATGGAGATCCGAAAGTCTCTAAGTACTCCAGATTTGGCTTACGATGATTTAACAATTCAAAGCAAGTTTTCTTGAATTTCTTCACAGTCAGAACTCTGTTTAGAGTATAACATGCAGACGCAACAGCTTCACTCAAGAAACTCATAGGTAATTTCAAATCAACAAGCATAGTTCTAGCCGTCTCGATAAGAGTGTGATTCTTACGTTCAGCTACTCCATTTTGTTGAGGAGTATAGGGGGCGCTGAATTTGTGAAGAATTCCTTTCTCGTTACAAAACTCTAGCATGCGAATTGTCACTTCTAATTCTTCGAATGGGTAGATGATAAAGATTTTCTAACTTCTTGAAGAGTATAATAAGATTTTTAAACGTCTCATCTTTGCTCCCTTGAAAGAAGACCTGATAGGACCGTCCTCCCTAAGCATAGGAACCTAGATTTGTATCTTACGTTCGATTAGGCGGAAACTAATGATGTGTTAATTGAATTCCAAGAATTACTCATTTAATGTTTGTTTATTGATCAATAATGTTCAATACAGTTAAGCTCTAGATCCGACTTGGCTTCGCCGTCTCTGTGCCAAAGTTGCTACTCATTACAAATGAAAACCCAAGGCACCTATTTATAGGAACACAAATTCGCTAGGAGTGTTAACAAGTTCGGGCAAACTTGTCTAGAACAAGTTCGGCCGAACTTGTTCTCACATCTTAGTTTCCAGGCGAACTTGGTCCTTAATACACATAAATACGCCTCGTTTCTAACAGATTAAGCTCTAATCGCTCAGACTTGATATACAATGACGTAGGCAACAAACATATGCACTAACAAGACCCACGAGAATCTAGAATAATCATTAGTCACCACAAGACAATATAAATCTCGGGAAATACTTTTCACATTGACTGGTCCAAAGAGATCCATATGCAGTCTTTCTAATGGTAGTTTAATGGAATTCAACAATTTTTTCGGATGTGATTTTTCTGTTGTTTTCCCTTCTTGCAACTAACACAATGATCATTCATATGAAAACTATTCGGATTGACACTTTCCACTAAATTGTTATGAATAAGACCATTCATTTTGCTCAGGTGAATGTGCCCCATCTTTCTATGCCACAAATATGATTCTTTCTCCGTAGCCTTAGTCACAAAGCATTGTGCCACTTTTGATGTGGTTGAAGCAACACTAATGTCTAACACGTATAAGTTGTTTTCTCTTGGTACACGCATTAAAACCCACTCATCCGGAATTTTGAATCATGGTCTCAAAATTAAGCATTCTTTGTCATTGAAATGTGTTGTGAACTTCTTATCACATATCTGCGAGATACTCAACAAATTGTTCTCTATCTCTACGATATAATTCCCATTGTTAAAGGAAACCACTCCATTTGATAATCTTCCTTCTCCTACAATTCTTCCACCTTGGTTACCAACAAAGCCAACATAACCTCCTCGGATAGATTTGACATCATATAATAATGCAAGCATTCCTGTCATGTGCCGGGAAGTTCCACTATCCATGATCCATTTGGAAATGATCGACCTTGGAATCTTCCCTACACAGATATTTCAAAAATCTAGTTAAAGAGAGAAACCCAAGCCTTCTTGGTCTTGGGTGTAGGATTAACAACCTCATACTCACTTTCATATTCAAAATCCCCATTAAAGATTTCATCCGCTGTTATTTTTGAAAATTTACCAACTTCTTTCCTTTAGAAAGTTTCAGAAAATCTTTCTTAATTTTCTCAGTTTGTACATTCTTCAATGATGTAACAGTTTTAGCTTTGACTTCAGATAATTTGATTTTTGCCACCCAAGTTTGCGAAGTATTTTCCTTTTTCGTTTAAAATTTTGAATCTTTTCGTTCATTAACATTTGAAGTTTCAACAAGTTTTTGAATCTTTGAAAACCGGTGGTTCTGTGCCTCTTTTCAAAATTTGATACTTCACAAACTTGGTGGTTTTGTTCTTTTTGTCATCGAAAGATCTTGAAACATGATGAACAGTTTACGTTTTGGACAATTGTGGGCAATGTGTCCTGCTTCGTTGCATTTAAAGCACGTCCTACTATCAGTGATAGTGGATTTGTTTGTTTGTTCTCTATGCTCCTTTTCAGCATAAAACTTTTTGTTTGATTGTTCCTTACCCAACCTTTCTTTCTTATTAACCGTGTTTGATCCAAAAACAAAGTTTACTTTCTTTTTAAAATTTGGTTTTTGATATCGATCATTTTTCTTGTTTTCCGGATAATTCTTACTCTTTTGAGTTGTGCGTTTAGGTTTAGAGTAATATGTTTCACTTAGACTTTCAATCTTTGATTCACTTAACTTTGTCTTTAAACATATGATAAATTTTCTCAAAATTCACATTCTGAATCGGAAATTCTTGATCAGAATATAGTTTTGTTAGATCCTTTCATTGTACAACCAATGATGAATCATCATCCGAACTACATCCTGATTTTTCAAGATATTTAACTTTCTTCATTTTCAGAACTTGAACTTGTTTTCAGATTAGACTATTTTGGCTCAGCACTTTCAAACTCAGTGCTATCATTTTTACTGTTTAAAACAATCAACAACTGTTTTTACCACTTCCGATTCACATTCATCATCAGATTTAGTGAAAGTTACATCAATGTGCTCAGGCAGCTCCTTTCGTTTTTCAATTCTTGACATAACATTGAGCGCCTTCCCCACCCCATCTGGTTTTTTTCTTACTGTAACTTTCCCACATGGGTGGAGGAACTCTGTTGTAACTAACACCTTTTGACTTACCTTTCTTGTCATCTTCTTCCTTGTCGATTTCGAAAGAATATGATTGATGACATATGAACTGGTTGAGTAACTTATCGACAGTTTGTTTACCCGCTTAGTTTCAATTCTCATTTTTTTCAAGCTCATTCTTTAATTCAGCAATGGTATTCAAATGGCTGTTTATTACCATTTGTTTTTCCATCATTGTTGCCTTAAACATCCTAAGTGTTGCATCATTCTCTTTTTCAATTCTTTCATATTGTTTTAGTGATCTTGTTAATGTGTCATATGCCTCTTTTACTTCATTATAGTCAAATGACACATGATTAGAAGCACGTCTTAATTCTTCAAATTTTAAATCCTTTTCGACACATTCTTTGCAAGATTCCTCATACTTTTTTGCAAGGTTTCTCAACCTTAACAATTATTTCTTTCAACCACTTCCATGACATTTTCATGAATCACTGACTCGTCAGTTTTCTGAACACCTTGAGAAACTACCTCTTTTAAGTTTGCCATCAAATCATGATCAGCAATTTCTTTTAATTCTCAGCTGTCATCTCTTTTAAAACATCGATCACTTTAGTTTTTTCCGGCTTTTCTGCTTCCTCAGATGTAACCTGATAGCTTTGATCAAAATATCATGCAAAAGTTGAAAACATATCAGTAGGTATTAAATTTCTGAAAGCGCTATGTAAAACAATTTCTTCTTCCTCTCGATTTTGCAGATATTGAGCTAAAAGTGCATCTTCCAAACCATCATCAAGAACAACTTCAGATTCTCCCATTTCTGGTTCTGGTTCTGATTGCGTTTCTGGTTCTGGTTCTTCGATGATTTTTGCAAAAAATGCTAAACCTTCATCTTTTGAAATGTACTTGCTCCAGTTTAATCCTTCATCTTCTTGTGCTACCATCAATGCTTTATCTTTTGTTATCTTTGTTGAGCTCCCATCTTCAATTTGCACCAATCTGGTATTTGTCTGAGGTGGTGACGAACAATGATAAATTTCCTTCTTGTAGTAGTCTTCTTTGAATGGATTCTGATTAGAGTAAACTGGTTGGTTTGTGCATTCTCGCTTGAAGTGCCCTTTTTCTTTACACCGGAAATACGTAACCTTGGATTTATCGAAGCCAAGTTTTCCATCAGGCCCTCTGAGACAATCTCTTCACGTAACTTCCATAAATCTTTTCGCTTTCCGAATAATTGATGCTGTTAGATCGCTCCACGTTTAGCATAGGAACCTAAAATTGGTATCTAACGTTCGTATAGGCGGAAACTATATGACGTGTTAATCAAATATGCAAAGATTACTCGTTTAATGCTTGTTTATTGATCTTAAAGTTCATTTACATGTCAAATCCAGATCGGACAGAGCTTCGTCGTACAAGTGACAAAGTTGCTGAAGTTACAAATGAAAATCACAAGTCACCTATTTATAGTTTTACAAGTTCGCTTGAAAGGAGACAAGTTCGGGCGAACTTGTCTTGAACAAGTTCGGCCGAACTTGTTCCAACATTACAATCCCGGACGAACTTGATAAACTATATACAAAAATACGACTATTTCTAACGTATTCTAGCCCAAACTAACTGACTCGATCCAAGACTAAGACATAGACATTATGTACTAACAGACTCCCCCTTGGATATCGTCTTCGTCTTGATCAGTCTTCAAAGCTTTATCTCTGCCTCACGCATCCAAAGAAGTTCTTGATTGGCTTCTTTCGTCATTCTTGCGATGGAATCGGCGTTTGATCTGTAGGTGGCACTTTAGTCATAATTTGAAAACGTCTCAGTCTTGCCTCCTTTGTTCTTTCTAGAAATTGTTCCCAACGCCTTTCTTCTTTCAGAAACTCTTCTCGTTCTATTTCTCTCCAACTAGATTCCCACATTCTTCCAGAATTAACTTCATGTGCATAACAGAAATTCACAACCATCTGATATTGCATCGCTTGTTCTTTCTCATGTTCCTCAAAACATATCTTACTAAAGAATAAACATTTGATATCCTCATTTGAACAGTTCACTAGCCAAATCGGGTCTAGTATTCGTATCGTCCTCCATAATCCTCTCAATCCTTCTATCCCAAACATTTCAACCCTTTCTTGAGTGATATCCAAATGATCTTCAAATCTTAGTACAATCACTGCTTCACACGTTGTAGGATCTATCTGCCACCACTTAAATAATGGATAGAAATTATGTTCAAGCGGCATTAAGGGCATGTTCCTCATCGCTCTTGGATGCTTCATAATCAACGTTATATCCTTTATACCAGGCTTCTTATCTGTTTTGATTCAGCGTTTAGGAATGAATGGCTTCCAGTACCTAAAACCTTGCGTCGCTTCAAACTTAATCATCTTCCATAGCAACTGATCAATAAACTTCATATGATATGTGACATTTCTTGTCTGCACCAACTCTTCTACATCCCATTACGAAAGAGTTTTGAAATCTGCCAAGTATTTGAAGTATTGAACTACAAATTCAAGTTTAATGGCATAAACGTTCAATTCTTTAAACCATCCCCAGCTCAATATATCTACCAATGAAACATCTTTATCTCTGGTAAAGAATGCTAATGGACGTCGAAATTTTTGTTCTCTTGGCATTTCTTTGAACGTGGATTTCTTTGCTTGTGTAATTTCTTCCTTCGTCATTGGTTTAGGGATTTTTCCTTCACGTACAGACTCTGCAATCTTATCTCTCAACATATCTTCATTAAGCTGTTCATACATCTCTTCGAATATTGGAAAACTATCAGTGTTTGCTCCAACATACTTTTGTGCTTCGTCTTTCTCATCGTCTAACAACCAATCTTCTATAATCACCTTGTTGTAATCATCAGCTTCAGATCTTCGTGTGTAACAATATTCATTCTGCTCGAAAGTATTCACATTCATCACTTGCTCCTCGAAGTCAAAATCTAACGTTTCAACATCAGCATCAAGTAGCTTTGCCAAATTGTCTTTCGAATAGTTGTGAATATATTCGCCTTCCTCAACATTGTGTTCCAACATAAGAATCATAGGCTTCGTAGGAATAGCAGCAACAGGATTTGCAGTAGTAATAGCATCTGTCATATCAACATCATCTTTTTGCCCTGTTTCCCCTGTCTGCTCTCCCTGGCTTTGATCTTCCATCATATTAGTATCATCATTTAACAACCAGGAAAAATCAAATTCATCATTCACTTTGGCGTCAACCACTTTCAGACCAACTCCACCCTGATCGTCATCATTACCACCATCATCGTTGTCAGAGTCGTCTTTAGTGTCATTAACGTGTTCATCATTATCTTTATCTTCAGCTTCTTCATCGTTTTTCTGATCAGTCTCTGTTTCTGGTACAACCACAGACTCAGAAGCTTTTGCTGATTCAGTCACAGTCTCAGTAACCTCAGACATACTTTCAATCACATTTTTTCATTTACCCTGTTTAGCCAATTCTCTCTCTGCCTTCTCTTTAGCTTCTTGCAGATCCATACGAGCATATTCTGCAGCGAAGTCAATACCCAAACTATTCGTCAGAACTTTCTGCAGCCTATTAAATCTTCAATCATTCATATCACGTTTAGATCGTAGTTCTGCTATTTCTTTCTGCAATCGTTCGTTCGCGTCTTGTAAGCTTTCAATTAGGGCCTTCAGATACGCTCTATCTCCTTCCAAGATTTTAACTTTTTCGTTTAAGATCTCTTTTTAAACCTCGCTTTGTTTCACCATACTTTCCAAAGCTGCCTTTTCTGTTTCATTCTTTGCAACCTTGTCTTCCAGAACTTTAACACGCTATTCTAAATCATCAATATCTGTATCTGGAAAGAAATCGTTCAAGTCTTGAATATCAACAGGCTCATTCGGAATATTTCCAAATAACTTCGACTTCGGAGTAGTCTTCGGCGTAGACTTTGGGGTACTCTTGGTGTAGAAGCTTTAGGAGTTGAGCTTTCAGGTTGAGCGGCTGTTGGAGGATCTTGCGATTGAATGATAGGAATTTCGAGTAATTCAGACTCAGGAGGCTCTTGTGTGACTCCTGTCTATACTAACGTCTCTTGAACTTCAGCAGTTTGAATCATTTCAGCTGCATGAGGTTCTTGTGTAACTCATGTATCTTTTGCAGCAGAAGGTTCTTGTGTGACTTTGTGCTTTTTTGCTTTCCAACATATTGGCGACTTTTAGGCTTTTGAGCTTTCTTGCCTTTTGTTTTCGGAATCCGCTCCATAAAAGCGAGAATACTATCAAATGCTTCCAAAGATGGACATATAGCTTTGTCAAATGCAATGCACGTGTTGTGGAATTGTTAAACGAGAGCTCAACATTCTACAAACACGTAAATCGAGACAAAATTAGCAATGTTTGACAATTTTCACAAAATCCATATCAAGTTCGGGCGAACTTGATTGGTCAATTAATCATTTCTCAACTTTAAGTTCGGGCGGACTTGCATTAAATATAAACATATTACAAATCAAGTAAGTCCGGGCGAACTTATGTTAAACAGTCTAATCAATCTCTAAACAAGTTCGGGCGAACTTGTCAGGAAAACATTTTTACAAGCTTCAATGATAAGTTCGGGCGAACTTAGATATAGCATTTTAACTCTTGAAGACAAGTTAGGCCGAACGTGGTTCAAAGAACCATTTGACAAGTTCGGGCGAACTTGTCATCAACTTCATCAAGGCCTGTAATACCATGTTTTCAAGCATTCTGTTTCAAATTCATGGTTTGTTTATGGTCGATTATTGTTTTTAAGCATGTTTTACAGTTCAATTTGTTCAATAACATCTCATTCATGTTCAAATGTCCAAACTAGATCTAAACATGTTCAAATCGTATCATATCTCTGTCCAAATTCAAATCATTCATCATAGCCATGACTCTTAGTGTGCCAATCACTAAGATTCAAGAAAGATTTGCGTAGCAATTCGACTTAAAAGTGTTAATTTCGAGTTCGTTCAAAATTGCCTAAAGTTCGCTCTGATGTTCTGATGACAAGTAATGAAGTTCGGTCGAACTTGTAATATATATACACATATCAAGTTCAGGCGAACTTGTTAACTATATCAGTTAAGATTAACTAACAAGTCCGGGCGAACTTATCAACTAATAACAGTTTTCAAGAATATACATGTTCGGTCGAACTTGAATACAAGTCCGGGCGAACTTGATCAGTTCAAAATCAAACTTTTTCAAATTTTTAAATTTAGACCTTGAACTTTTCAGATTTTACCAGTTTAAACAATCCAATCAGTTGACCAAGTCCAAGCTAATGACCTTGGTTAACCGATTTGTCTGCCGAGTCCAAGTTAATGACCTCGGTTTGACCCGTTATGAACAAACCGTTGGTTTTTCTCAAAATCAAGTTTCAATTAATGAACTTTTAATCATTTTGTCTTATCAGATTTTACAGATTAGCTCCCAGCCTGTTGTTAATTAGATTTCCACTAGTTTAGCACCTTACCAGACTTCAAAGATTCGTTCTATAACATTGTCTTGTAAAAACTAATGTAGAAACAAAATCTTTTTGTATTTTTGCAAGATTATGCTAAAACACACTGAAAATCTTTTTAGTTTTAATTTGTAAAGTAGATAAACTATATACAGAACAAGTAAACTATGTACAAACATATTTACAGACAAATTTTTGTGAATTCGTGTCTAAGGATCATATCAGTTGTTTGAGACATATCACCAGTACCGTTGACCTTTTGAAGACTTTAAGTTTTAAACTCAATTACCTAGATTGTCGATATGTTTGTCCACTTAAACTTCAACACATTTCTCAATTGTTCCAAGATATGTTAGGTATGAATTATGAAACTTGACTTAACTATGGTTCCCATCTCAGAATATACTCTTGTATCAAGATTCCCTAGATTTCATCTTACAGGTGAGTATAGTGTAATTGATATCTGTATCTGGGTTAATGTGAAGCCTTGAGAGCTCAGGTTAATACCATCGTATCGACAAAGAGATGAAGGCTCGACTTTAAGGTGTGTTCCATTTAAGGAATCTTTTAAGCACTGCAAATGATTAGATCTTGCGATTCTTTTCAAGTTTGCATGCAATTTAGGGGTTTATAGAAAAAAGATTATAGAAGTTCTAGGCTATTACTTCCGCAAAATCAGAAGAACTTGTATAATACCCCAGATATCAACTATCTATAAAGACCTCGTATCTCAGAATCAGGCAATCTCTCAAACAAAATTTCGGAGTACTAAGTCCATATATCCGAGAGATGTTAATCCACAAGATTAAGCAGTTGTAAAATTTATTTTATATCTCATAAACAATTTACTGAATGTGTAAAGCCTATCGACACATCCACAGTAAGACTTGTTTATCATTTTTAAACTTTACAATTCCTTAGCATACTGTGATAGTCCACTGATGTACTATCATTTCCTTTGTGACACCAAATTCTTTTTGTCTTTATCAATGTTTTTGTACTTTTTGTATTTTCCATATGTTTTTGTATTTTCTTAAATATTTCTCCCCCTAAAATCAAAAACATATTTTTGTATTTTAGTTTTTAAGAAATACTAATCTAAAAGATATACAAACCAATGTGGATCACGTGAACTCGTCGTCCGATCCATATTCAACCTCTGCTTCCGCACCTGTCAACAAATTTTTAATATCGTTAAGCCTCATTAGATATTTAAATCTTGTTAAAGGAAAAGCTTTGGTATATAAATCAGCTTTTTGTTCATCGGTGTGGATTTTTTCTATTCGTACCAACTTCTTTTAGTAGCAGTCACGAATGAAGTGATAACGACTTTCTATGTGTTTAGTTCGAGAGTGATGAATAGGATTTTTAGTGATGTTGATTGCTGCCTTATTATCTACATATAAAGGCGTATCAAGAAATTGCAATCCAAAGTCCCCCATCTGTTGTTGAATCCATAGGATTTGTGAACAACAGCTGGAAGCATAAATGTATTATGCCTCACAGGTAGAAAGAGAGACCGTGGTTTGTTTCTTGAATTGCCACGTTACTAATCTAGTTTCGAAGAACTGGCAACCAGCCGTTCTAGATTTAGAATTCAGATTTTCCACCCCGAAGTCAGAATCAGCGTATCCCGTCAGATCAAAGTTATCATTCTTTGGATACTACAAGCCGGTGCTTGGACATCCCTTCAAGTAATGGAATATTCTTTTGACTATCTGCATGTGTGACACTCGGGGACTGGACTGATATCTCGCGCAAAGGCAGGTAGGATACATGATATCTAGGCGAGATGCCGTTAGATACATCAAAGATTCTATCATCGAACGATAGATCGTATCATCCACTTTGGTTCCAGTTTCGTCAATGCAAATCCCATGATTCAGTGCCAGCGGAGTCGAAAGCGGCTTCGAGCTATCCATTTTAAACTTCTTCAGAATATCGTGAACGTATTTGGTTTGATGAATGAATATGCCGTTGGTGACTGATCGACCTGTAATCCGAGGAAGAATTTCATTTCACCCATAGAAGACATCTCGAATTTCTTCTTCATGATCTTTTCGAACTCTTTGCAAAGACTATCATCCATTGAACCAAAGATGATATCATCCACATAGATTTGTATGATGATTAGATGATTTCCGACTTCTTTGGTAAACAATGTACTATCCACTGTGCCTTTCGTAAAGCCGTTTCCAACGAGATGTTGAGATAACATCTCGTACCAAGCTCTCAGGGCTTGATGTAAACCGTATAAGGCTTTGTCTAGGGGATAAGCTTTGTTCTTGTTAAGGGATCGACGAAACCCTGTGGTTAGCCGACGTACACTTGATTGCGTAGCTTACCATAGAGAAATGCGGATTTCACATCTAACTGGTACACCTTAAAACCTTTCCAAGCTGCGAATGCAAGGAAAATGCGGATTGACTCTATACGTGCAACCGGTGCATAAACTTCCGTATAGTCAATTCCTTCTTGCTGGTGGAAACCTTTGACAACCAACCGAGCTTTGTTTCTAATGATCACACCTCGATCATCCCTTTTGCACTTGAAGTCCCACTTTATATCTATTGCTTTCTACTTCGATGGTAAATCTACAAGCCTCCAGACTCCCAGTTTCTCGAACTGTAACAATTCCTCTTGCATCGCTATCACCCAGTTCTCATCACCAGAGCTTCATTCACAGTCTTCGGCTCTATTTGAGATATGAAACATGAATAATAACAATAGTCTTGAATAGGAGCATTCGGGTGTAGAAACAACTTAATGCTTTGTTGATTTGACTTCTTGTTCGAACACCAGTATGTAATTCTCCAATAATGTTTGTTGAAGGATGATAAGAATAAAATCGTGGCATCTCTTCGCTAGAAACATCAATCGTACTGTTCTGATTTGTGATATTTAGATCAACATTCAAATCAACTTCAGGAGCACTAGATGTAGCTTCATTTTGGTTGCTCGGGGCAGCAGATTGATTCAACATATTGGTTATCTGCTCGGATTCTTCATCAGAAGAAGATTCTTCATCATCATCGAAAGTCGGAGCTACATCAGAGTCGGAATTCTGATTCTCTAAAGTATTGGGCTCTGCAGATGCATTTCCTGGTTTAGTGAAAACATTTGCTGGAGTTGTAGTAGGTTCTGCTTCTTCTTCAGAAACTTGTTCAACCGGAACACCAGTATTACTCGGACCTGCACCAGAAGAAGATGTAGAACCAACAGTGGGTTTATTAACCATAATTGGCCTTAGAATATGTTCTTGGTTTGCAGACTGTTGAAGATAACAAAGAGCTGCAAGTTCTTCTTCAGACGGTTCTTCTCGCAAGTCGAATGATTCCACAAATCTTGGTAATTGAACAACCACGCATCGCCTTTCCTCCGGATAGGAGTTGTATACCGAAAGCAATCAACGTGTTGTGCTTCGATCACTTTTCTCAGAGTAGGAACATAAACTCTCCTTAGCGGACTAACGTAACCAACGAAGAAACCTTCAAGCGTTTTAGCATCGAACTTTCCATCTTGATCAATCACTACACACTGTGCACCAAACGACTCTAGATATTTCAAATTTGGTTTCCTTCGGTTGATCATCTCAAAACACTGTTAAGACCCTATTCAATGTGTAACATGCCGCTGCAACTGCCTCACTCCAGAAGCTAACAGGAAGTTTTGAATCTGAAAGCATTGTTCTCGGTGTTTCAATAAAATTTCTATTCTTCCTTTCAGCTATGCCATGTTGTTGTGGAGTATACGGTGCACTGAAATTCATGCAGAATCCCTTTGGCGTTGCAAAACTCTTTCATCTTGTTGTTCTTGAATTCTGTGCTGTTATCACTGCGAATACGTCTGACAGGCAGATGATATAGATTTTTGAGCTTCTTGAAGAGAATCACCAGATTATCGAACATTTCATCCTTTGACTCTTGAAAGAAAACCCAAGAATATCGAGAATAATCATCTGTGACGACTAAACAGTATAGATCTCCAGAAATACTTCGGACGTTCACTGGACCGAAAAGATCCATATGTAGACGTTCAAGCGGCAACTTGATAGAATTTAGAATCTTCTTAGGATATGACTTTTTCTTCTGCTTCCATTTTTTATATTCAAGACAATGATCTATCATGTGGAAGCTTCAAAGATTCACCCCCTCGATTAAATCGTTATGAACCTAGATTTCATTTTTCTCAGATGTATGTGCCCCATTTTCCTGTGCCATAAAATTGAATCCTTCTTCCGTGGCTTTTGACACAAAACATTGAGCCGATTTCGATGATGTTGTAGTAGTGCCCATATCTAAAACATAGAGATCGTTTTCCCGAGGAGCACGCATGAGAATCCATTCATCAGGAATCTTAAAATCCGGCTTTAAAATCATGCACTCTTTACCGTTGAAATGAACAGTGAACTTCTTATCACAAATCTGCGAGATGCTTAGAAGATTGTTCCCAAGCTCAGCAATGTAATTCACACGATCAAATGATACTACGCCATTTGAGACTTTTCCTTCAGCTACAATCTGGCCTCCTTGGTTTCCGGCGAAACCAACATATCCACCATTAATAGCTTTGATGCCAAAGAGAAGAGCTTTCATCCCTGTCATGTGCCTCGATGCTCCACTATCCAGAATCCACTTTGATAGCATGGATCTCTGGATCCCCTGCACACATTAACATTCCGTTAAAAAGCGCGACCCAAGCCTTCTTGGTCTTGGGTTTGGGATAGTAAGCTTCATAATTATCCTCAAAATCACCATCTGAGATGTCATTGTTGTTACCATTTTCAAACGTAACTTTCTTTTTATCTTTTGATGATTTGACATTATCAGTTTTAATCTCAGATTTAAACTCTTTGTTGTTACCAGTCTTAACTAGCTTAGACTTGATAACTTCAGATGTTGATGATTTCTTTTTAGCAATCCAGGATTGTGATTTTACGTTTGCCTTTTTTATGTAAAACCTTGATTCATTTGTCTTGGAAGTTTCACCTTTCTCGAAAGTTGAGTTTTCAAATTTAGTTTTAGGTTTAACTTCAAGTTTAGATTCATTTCTTTTCAGAATGTTAACAGGTTTTACAAACTCTGGTTGCTTAGGCTTTTCAACATCTGAACTTGTTTTCCTTCAAAGATAGACCGGCTTAGATTTCGAACACTTGCGTGCAATGTGACCAACTTCATTGCACTTGAAGCAAGTCTGATCATTATGAGAATGTCCACTAGTGGGTTTTACATCACTTGTGGCTTTGGCCTTATCTCGAAGTTCTTTTGCCTTTTTGAACTCATCGTTTGATTGCTTCCCAATCAAACTTTCCTCTTGAACCGTGCTTGTCCCATACACGAATTTCATGTTTTTATCTTTATATTCGCGAAAGGGTGACTTTTTCTTATTCGGTTCTTCTTCCACATCCAAACCCAATCCTGCTTTCCTATGTTCCGGAAAGTCACCACCATTCCTTCGGTAGTTGTTTCTTTTCGGTTTAGAGTAAAATTTCTTTTCATTGATTTCCAAATCTTCTGATGAAACTTCAACGAGTTTGAAAGAATTTATCAAGCTGATCCTCTTTCACGTTCCAAATCGGAAAGCTATCGTCGAAATATAGTCTATCAGAATCCTTAACTTTGTACATGACAACGTTAGGATCATCACTTAGGCTTTTTTTGGATGATGTATCGTCATCTTCAGATTGTGAATCAGAATTTTTCGAACTCGAATTGGCGCTTTCATAGCTGCCATGATCAGAATCATTTAGAACCTTTTCAACAACATTCTTAACCACTGCTTCGCCATCATCACTTTTGTAGGTTATATCAATGTTCTCAGGCAACTCATTTTTCTTTTCAGTTAAAAGTTTAATGTTGAGTGCCTTTTGCATCCCCTCAGCCTTCTTGTGACAATACTTTTCGCACAAGGGTGGTGGAACATTGCTATAATCTCCACGTTTCTTACCTTTGGCTTTCTGAACATTTTCTTCCGATTGAATCGTCGGAAGAATGTGATTGATGACATAGGCATTTGTGGTATAGCTCTTAAGAAGTGTCGAACCCTTTCGGTTTCAGTTTTCATGTCTTGAAGCTCTTGTTTTACTTCATCAATGTTGTTAATGTAAACATTAATTGCTCTTTGTTTTTCCATTAAAGTAGCTTTTAACATTCTGACAGTGTCGTGTTGTTCAATGTTATTATTATCTAGCCTCGTGTATATATCTATCTTTCATTGTGCGATAATCGTATTTGAAATTGTTATTATGCACATTGAGTTTGCTTATGATCTGTGACTTTTCAGCACATTGAACACACAGTTTAGCACATTCCGTACATGGTTTTACAACCTTGACGACTTGTACTTTCACCACCTCCTTTTCTAGGACCTTTACCTCTAGACCTACCTTTGTCAGATTTGCCATCATAGCTTTATTGGCGATCTCTGTGAGGTTTTCTTCATTCATTTCTTTGGTCACGTTGATCACTTCTTAAATCACAGGTTTCTCCTCATCAACATTCTCTGAAGATGTTGTATCACCAAAACAACCTGCAAAACTAGTAGACATGTTAGGAGAAAGGATACCCTGCATCTTTGTGTGATGATGGATTTCCTCTTCTTCTACTTGTTGCAAATATTCTTCTAGCATTGCACTTTCCATGGCTGCATCTTCAGCAGATGTATCTTCTACGATCTCGGCCATTAATGCAACTTCGGTCTTCTTGGGATATAAGAATTCTAGTCAAAACCGTCATCTTCGTTCGAAGCAACCATGCCTTCTCTGTGTTGTTGGTAGATTTCTCTTGGATCTCGACTTGTGTCTTCTTTGGGAAAGGCTTGTATTGTAGTGACTTTTTGTAGTATTCACTGCCACCTCCAAATGGACTTTGGTTACCAGTTGCCTCTGGATTCTTGCATTCTCTTTTGAAGTGCCCTTTTTGTCGGCATCTGAAGCAAGTAACCTTTGTTTTGTCGAACCCCAACTTGTTGCTTGAATTCCTGATGTCTCTGCCAACCCTCCGAGTGATTGATGCTAAAGACCACTTTATATCCATCAGCTCAAGCTCTTCTTCATCTACTTGATCATTGTCTTCGGTTATCTCCGGATTACCAATCTTTCCAGCCACCAAACTTTCATACGATTCCAACACTGTGGCAAGAAGTACCATGTGTTGTTTAGCGAATTGTTCAGTTTCCTATTCTTATTTGAACCCGTGCTTGAATATGAAGAATTCTGCGGACTCTGATCATATTTCGGATATGATTGATTTTGACTCAGTGGCGAATGATTTGAAGAATTCAGATTCGCGCTAAAAGCAATTTGGATCTTCGGGCTAGTGATATTATCTTGAGCTCCTGACTTGTAGTACAGCTTTACATCTTGAGTCACGTTTGCATTCTTTGATTTGGCTATCTTTAACAACTCCATCTCATGACCCTCTTGTTTATTAATGAACGTGGATAGTTTAAAGAACTGCTAGCTCGGACTTTCTTTAAGAACCATGAGATATGTCATCCAATCTCCTTCAGGCAATGCGTCAACCAATTTATCAATGTATTCTTCTTCTTTTTTCTCAAGCCCGTGTCTCCTCATTATCACTTTTAGATGACAAAACCTTTCGATCATCTGTTTCATTGTTTCGCCTTTAATCATCGTGAATATATCGAATTCCTTCATGATCAACGCTTTCTTGCTTTTGACCATTTCTGCACTTCCCTGGTATTTGTTATTCAAGAATGTCCATAACTCCTATGCAGTCTTATATTCCGGTAGCAGCACCAATATATCTTCTTTTACCGATTGTTGGATCAAACATATCATTCTCTTCTCGGCGACGTAAGCATCCTTTTGTATAGTAGAGACTTTGCTGATGTTGATAACATTATCATTCTCATCTCTGGGCCAAGTGTAGCCAGTCTGTACTGCAACCCAACTGTAGAAATACGTAGCTTGCACCCAGTTAGTGAACGTTTTCTTTCCAACCCTCGTACTCATCTATACACATGAGTTTTGGCGGTTTCACGGATGTGCCCATTTCGTTATCAATGTTCACTTGACTCACCATTTGAGCATTAGAAGCTGTAGTAGTCATGAATGAACTATGAAGATCTTCCATATTAAAAAACTGACGAATTTTACTGAAAACACACGTTCACAAACTTCGAAAAATAATCAGTACACTGACAAGTTCGGGCGAACTTGCAGATTGAGAAAAATCAGATTTTGATTATACACAAGTTCGAGCGAACTTGTGTTGATAAACTTGAAAATTTCACCCTGATGAAGTTCGGGCGAACTTATGTAGATTTTCCAGAGAGTTATCAAGTTCGGGCGAACTTGTAAGAGAAATTCAACAAATTTAATCAAGTTTGGGCGAACTTGATATAAATTTAGTTGAAAAATGAACAAGTTCGAGCGGACTTCTCAAAACTCTTGAAATATCAGCAAGTTCGGGCGAACTTGATTAAAATCAATGAATTTTAATCAAGTTCGGGCGAACCTGATCCCAAGTTCGACCAAAACAAGTTTGCAAATCATGATTTTATTTTTGATATCAATTCGTTTGAATTTGATGTTCAAACTCTCAAGGGTTTACCACAAGTGTATTTTACATGACATATTCAAAAATTAGCAACTTTTATCCGTGAATTCATTGTTTTTTCTTGAAAAATGAAGAAAAATGGTAGAAAGAGGTAGAATAAGAGTAGATCTTGCAATGATTTCACCAATTCAGGTATCCATGCTCAGATACCACTTGTTAGTCGCCCCACGTTTAGCATAGGAACCAAAATTGGTATCTAACATTCATATAAGCGGAAACTATATGACGTGTTAATCGAATATGCAAAGATTACTCTTTTAATGTTTGTTTATTGATCTTAAAGTTCATTTACATGTCAAATCCAGATCAGGCAGAGCTTCGCCGTACAAGTGACAAAGTTGCTGAAGTTACAAATGAAAATCACAAGTCACCTATTTATAGTTTTACAAGTTCGCTTGAAAGGACACAAGTTCGGGCGAACTTGTCTTGAACAAGTTCGCCGAACTTGTTCCAACATTACAATCCCGAGCGAACTTGATCATCTATATACATAAATACGACTATTTCTAACGTATTCTAGCCCATACTAAACAGACTCGATCCAAGACTAAGACATAGAAATTATGTACTAACTTATGCCGTGCACCATTTTATATCCATCACTTCAAGGTCTTCTGGATCTAATTGATCATAATCCTACTTTGTCATTTCAGGATTACCAATCTTCCCAGCAACTAAACTCTCATACGATTCTATAACTGACGCTAAATAGTGCCATATGTTGTTTAGCAGTATGCTCATTGATATCTTGAGCAATTTCGAGATTTAATGCTATGTTGCATTGTAATGATTCTTTGATTCGCACTTGCTTGATTTTGTTGGTTACTAGGAAAACTCGAACCTTGAGATGAATTTTGTGATGTGTTTGAAGCTTGTGGTGTATTTGGTTCATAGTTTGGAAACGAATTGGTATTGTAGGAGAATTAGCCTAAGCATTCGCACTTTGAAGCAGTTTGAACCCTTGGACTTTGTGTGTCGTATATAATTTTTGAAATACAAACTAACATCTTGCCGAACTGATGCTTTCTTTATATTTTCCATCTTTTGCATCTCTAATTCATGACTTTCTATTTTTTCAATGAATCGTGATAGAGAGAAACCACTGTATCCATTGCTGTTTTTTTAGGATTGTGAGATATGTGGTCCACTCTCCTTCAAATAATGCATCCGCCAAGTTATCAACCAGTTCTTCATCTGTCTTTAGGATCCTCATTCTTCTCAATTGAAGAACCAAATGACAGTAGCGTTTGATCAGCTTTTTCAATGTTTCACCTTTTCGTAGTAAGGCTTTCTTACTTTTTCTCATTTCGGCACTACCCTCATACTTCACTCGAAGTGTATTCCAAAGTGATTGTGCGTTGTCATCATGCTGTAATAATACCAAGATATCTTCTTTTACAGATTATTGTAAGATACTCACCATCTTCCTTTCTACTATAAACTTTTGTTTTTCTGCTATTGAGTATGAAGGCAACGTCTTTTCCAATCCATTTTCACCAACCAGTGCTTTATATTGCTCTTCAACTATACACCAACATGCAAAGTGTTTTGCTTGTACCCAGTTTCTGAACTTTTCGCTCCAACTATCGTAATCCTCCATATTGAAAAGTGTTAGTGCCTTAACCATGTGTCCATCTCATTTTTCATTTTAACGTTCTGAGCTGTATCACCTGGAATATTCATTGTTGAACTATGAGAAACATTGTAGAATTCTGGTTCTGTCAGTTTTGTTGCTCGAAACTGAAAACACGTTAAACTTGAAAAAGATTAGTTCAAGTATCAATTCGTACGAATTGGGATATACCAGTTCGTATGAACTAATGTTAAGACCCAAACAAACATTCAAGATACCACTTCGTACGAACTAAGATCCATTTTTAATCAAAGTTTCAACACTTAATTCATACGATCTAGCCACTAATTTTAAACAAGATTTCAATTCAAACTTCAATTCGTACGAACTACAAACCCACTTCGCACCAAATTGCAGTTCACATGAAGTGTCACTTCATACGAACTGCCAATTCATATGAAGTGGGACTAACCACTTACATAACTTTAGAGACTAGACATTCTAACCATGTACATTTCGACTAGACCTAAGACGCAGACAATAGACATAATGCACCAATAGTTTACATTAGCAAGAGGGGATAGACTACACTTAGGTCTATGCTCCTATCTCACATTTAGAACTTATCCGCATATTCCTGGCCTTTGCGTCAGGGAAAGAGTTTAAGGTGTACCAGTTGGATGTGAAATCTGTCTTTCTGTACGGAAAAGTTAAAGAGGAGGTGTACTGTGACATTTGTGCCTTTTCAACCATTGTACAATCCCGAACAATTTCAAATCCAATGAAATTTTGTGACATTTGCATGTTTTAGGTCGTTGTACAATTTCAAACTCTCAAACCTTTTCTGGAAGTAAAATCGTAAACTGTTATGCTAACATAATCAGTTTAACGCGACGTACACTCTGGAACAAGGACATAAGTTAAACATACCCTAAATACCCTTTACGTAACTTAGAAATAAGTTTTGAGGGATTTGGTATGGCAAAAACATGCTCATTCAAGCTCAGGTATTATTTACGACAAACTGCGAAAGTCTACCGATTCTCGTATTCAAGATACGAACCGCATCTACAAATCCAAATATTTTGTTAATCAATAACATCTGGTATGTTATTGATGAGAATGCAAAAATATCAATTGCTCCACAATTTCGGTCATTTTCACTTTCGTTATAGCGTTCGTCGTAATTGAGCAAAAAACGCTACCGTACAACCGAAAAAACCGATATCCATGACATTTACGGGAAAAATATAAGTTACAAATGCCTTAACACCTTTATAGATCCTAAACATTTGGTTAACGGGTGTTAGAAGTGACAAAACGCGGTGAAACAAGTCTAGAGACCAAACCTGCCAACAATTAAAGGTTCTGAGTCTCTAGAAGGGAGCGAGAGACATGGCCCTAGTCTCTCGTGGGGCGCAAGAGGACATCAGATCAGCAGCTACTTGGCAGCTTCTTGTGCAAAGCCTTGGGTTCCAAGTTCACAAAATTTCCAGCATTGTACCTGCAGTTGACAAGTGTTTAAGCCCCCTTATGATCAACCAACACAAGGGACACTTGTGATGATCTTATGGCTTCAAAACAACTATAAAGAGAAACCAAAATCCACAAAATTTCCTTGTTCATTTCTCATTCTCTTCTCCCACTCTCTTGGAGCTTGCTTCCAGCTTTTGGAGGCCTCCGAACTAAGTTCTTATAGTGTTCCCAACACAAGTACTCTTCCTTAGTCTGTTTCATTTATTTTAGCTATTTTGAGCCAAAAGTCAAACAATTTGACTTTCTGTTTGACTTTCGGTTCTAACCAAAGTTGGTCAGTCAAAGTTCAATTGAACTTTACAACGTGATCGTAATCACGAAGGTTATAATCCCTTGCGATTGCACTTTCTGATTACCCATTTACTAATCGAAGTGACAAGTCAAAGTTTCGTTCAAAGATGCACATAATGTGCATTTTATGATGAAACCATTTTAGGGTATCAAAACACCAAGTTTTGGTACCAAATCAGTTTTATAAACTTAGTTAGACATGCTTTGACATGTCTAACTCGTCACTTTTAGTTTAGTGCTTTATGAGGATCGTAAGTCGAGCGGTCTTGACCACCGCTTTGACTTTTGAATCCGACCCGTTTGGTCGATCATTGGATTCGACCAAACACATGTTTGTGACCATAGTTGTATAGGGAATAACCTATTCAGGTTATACCCTATGGTCACATCGTTTTTTTAGTATTATGATAAGTCGTCCTTATGTTCCTTAGAAATGACCAAAATGCCCTTTTTATGCATAAATCCATTTTAAACATATGTAACCAAATTTTTGACATATAAACTGATGTTATAACATTTTCAAAAATGTTTGGGCATTTAAGACTTATCATAGGACATGTTTAACCATCCGATCACGCGTTACGCAAATGACACGTTAAAGTAGCGAAAACTACCTTAACGAGTCACTACGGGTCAAAACACTTAGGATCACTTTCAAATCAGAATGTTAAGTTTATTAAATCATGCCATATGAGTTCCAAAACTCATTTGATTTATAAAACTTCATTCAATCCAATCCTCCGATTTAGGTCCTGACGCGCTAACATAGTTATCCGATATTTGGAGCTACTTGAATCCTTGATCCTCCAAGCTTTGTTTGATCTTTTATACGAGACTTATACACAATCCCAAGTGAGTACACAGTCCCCACTTTTACGTTTTTCAAATGTTTTAGGGTGATTCATATGTTCCTATCACTACTTTCTTTTTCATGACATTATACATGGTTTGTTTATCTAGTACATATTGCACATTGTTTCAAAGACATTTTACATGGTATATTGACTTAATATACCTACATATGGTTTCAAAGACATTTTACATGGTATATTGACTTAGTATACCTACACGTGGTTTCAAAGACATTTTACATGATATATTGACTTAGTATACCTACGCATGGTTTTAAAGACATTTTATATGGTATATTGACTTAATATACCCAATAATTGGTTTCAAAGACATTTAACTTGTATATTGACTTAGTATACCTAGCACATTGTTTCAAAACATTTTCACGACATTCTTACATTGCTTAAAACATTTTGTTGCGTTGAAGTCGACAATGATACATTCATTAACATTACTCCCGCCGACCGGTAGTATGTTATGGTACCATAGGTTTGACACCCCATTCCCGCTTCCTAGTTTGTTTGGAAGTATCCATGGGGAATGATAGACTCCAATGAACATTTGATGAACCTTCGTCCTTATAAGGGTTTATCCGACAGTCAACAAGGCTTGAATGTATTCGCCAACAAACCATATTTATATGTCTACATAATAAAAGCAATGATTTATCAA
Source organism: Scalesia atractyloides (assembly GCA_947069175.1). Taxonomy (NCBI): domain Eukaryota; kingdom Viridiplantae; phylum Streptophyta; class Magnoliopsida; order Asterales; family Asteraceae; genus Scalesia; species Scalesia atractyloides. The sequence continues at coordinate 40,115,594 of CAMTDV010000006.1, forward strand.
ACAAAACCTTTGATTAAACAAGACGTTTGTTCATTCAAAAATGTCGTTTTATACATGAAATTTTGGTAAAACAAGACATCTGATTTATACACGACATTGTTTTACACATGACATTTGTTTATACAATACATCACGTTGGTTTAAACAAGACATTTCATGTTCGTTTATGGTGAGTGATTTAAATAACGAGACGTGTGTAATTTGATAAAAGCATGGTGCATACGCCGTTGGTACTTCATATATATAAGTGCTTTTATTATATTACGTATCGTACGTTATCTAAACCACTTCAAATAAAATACAAGACACGATATATTTTATACAAGACATGACATTTTTATACAAGACAGGACATATTTTGGTTATCAAGTTAACCTTCATTATACTTTTAAATCATTTGATTTTCATATGATTTCATAAAAGAAACCTTTTATAATGGTTCATGGCTACTTTTGTATTTAGCTAAACATTTCTTTAACATTCCAAGCCATGAATCATCATCACAAAACCTATGTTACTCACAGACATTTTTATGCTTACATTTTATTTTCACATATGTTTAGGCGCTAATGTGTGATGATTCGAGCATGCTTCACATAGGGCAGACTTGGGCCTTAGTGACTTTAAAATTTGATAGACAACTTTTGTACTTTGATGTTTTAGTTCTAAGATAATGTAAACAATTAATTCAATAATACAAAACTTTATGTACCATGTGTTGTGAAACAATAGTTCTGTTTCGTGACTACCCGACGTTTCCGTCACGGTTTGTTGTTTTACGTGGTCGGGGTGTGACATAAAGATTGGTATCAGAGCTCATGGTTATAGGGAATTAGGTTATTAGTAATACTTTGACCTAGACTATAACCTTCCTAGGACCCTAACATATCTTGCGTTTAGATTCTTAGAACAATACCATCACCTATCCTTAGGTGATTACCAAAACAAACACAAAAGTTACAAATTCGTTTTAAAAATCAATCATCTATCCTTAGATGATTTATATTTAGGCTTTAAGCCTTTAAAGTTTTCAAAATCTCGTCAAACATTGGGTTATAATAATGTGAACACGTGCAATCTAGAAGGGCGGATGCATGTACCCTGAGTTTTCTGTCTAGGGCTAGAGTGTTCGTACAAATCCGCATTATCGGACCAGTCACTCTTACCTGGGAACTCTTAGGGTGAGTATCCACTTATAGGATAAAGCATGTCTTCACGATGCATTATAAAGACCATCATTATGTTTTGTCAATATTTTAACATATCATTTTGATTATCCAATATCATCTCACTCGTTTTCTCTCATAATTTTCCTCTCTTTTAGAATGCCTCCTCATTGAAACGCAAATCCGGACGCCGAAATGGCAGCCATGAATAGCTCAGCAGATTGTTGTTGTGCTACAAAATCTCATAACCCAGATAAACCAAGCCAACAATAAAAACAATAATGCAGCTGCTCCGTGCATTTACAAACAATTTAATTCAGCTAAACAACTCAAGTTTAGTGGTTCTGAGGGAGCAACTTGGCTCCTACAGTGGTTCGAGAGTCTTGAGAGTACATTCCGCCATGTCCAATGTTCGAATGAGCGCAAAGTCGAGTTTGCTTCAAGCGTGTTCCAAAAGAGGGCGCTCACGTGGTGGAACAGAGTGGTGAGAGATCAGGGTGCAAATTTTGCCATTGATCTTATGTGGGAAGAGCTTTTGATGAAAGAGTTTTGCACACGACATGAACAAAGGGCACTTGTAAATGACCTGAAATAGGACAGTGGAGAACACCTATACTGACCGGTACGAGGAGTTAAGTCTACTTTGTCCAGCAATGGTCACGCCTTTGGATAAGGCGATTGAAAAGTACATCGACAGTTTGTCAGATCATGTTGAGGATATCGTCACTGGCAGCAACCCTATTACCGTCCGACAAGCCATTGAACTAGTAGCTACCTTGACTGACTCTCAAGTCAAGAAAGGTAAACTCCACTACAAGGGTGAAAAGAAACCATTTCTCAAGACAAAGAAACAGAAGGGAAACAAGGCTGAAACCTCAAAGAAGTCTAGGAAGTGTAAGGCTTCCAAGAACTTCGCATACCCAACCAAAACAAGTTGTTCCTAATCAGCCTGCACAACCTCCCGCCAAGAGACAATATGTCGGTACTGCACCTTTGTGCAACAGTCACCACCAACCCCATGTACAGTGTCATCATTGTACTAACTGCGGACGATCTGGCCATCTGGCCTACGCTTTTCATTCTACACCTACCCCAAATCATGTGGTTCAAAAACCCTTTCAACAACAAGCAAATCCTGCACGACCTCACCATCCACCTGGGTCTTGCTACAACTGTGGTGATCTTACTCACTACAGAAATAATTGCCTGAAGTTAGCAAATGCAAACCCAGCTCGTGGACGAGCATTTAATATCAATGCTAACGAGGCTCGTGCCGATAACGAAGTGGTGAATGGTACGTTCTTCGTTAACAACCATCCTGCTTCTATTCTTTTCGATTCGGGTGCCGGTAGAAGTTTCATATCCCTAGCTTTTGAACCTTTGCATTCAATGCCTAGAACCAATCTAGGAAACCCCTTGACAATAGAAATAGCTAGTGGTGAATCCATTATACTCGATTCTGTCATTCGTAGTTGCCAATTGAACCTTAATAACCATATTTTTCCCATTGACCTCACGCCAATGCAACTTGGGAGTTTTGACGTCATAGTAGGAATGGATTGGTTAACTAAGCACCATGCTGTGGTCATCTATTTCGACAAGATTGTTCGTGTGCCTCTCTTGTCTGGTGAAATTTTAGAGGCTCGTGGAGAGAAACCATCTAGTAGCCTTAAACTCATGACTTGTACCCAAGCCCAAAAATACATACGAAAGAATTATGTAGCCTTCTTGGCACATATCGTAGAGGATACAGGCAAGGGCAAAACTATTCAAGATATCCCCGTTCTTCAGGATTATCATGAGGTATTTCCTGAAGAACTACCTGGTTTACCCCTGGCATGACAAGTTGAGTTTTGTATAGATCTTGTACCTGGTGCCAACCCTATCGCTAAATCTCCTTATCGTCTTGCACCATCTGAGATGCAAGAGTTATTGAAACAGCTTCAGGAGCTTTCAGACAAAGGATTTATTCGTCCGAGCTTTTCAACTTGGGGTGCTCCTGTCCTATTCGTGAAAAAGAAAAACGGGTCCTTCCGTATGTGTATCGATTATCGTGAGCTCAACAAACTCACAATAAAAAATCGATATCTCCTACCTTGCATTGATGATCTCTTTGATCAATTACAAGGTGCTACCTGCTTTTCAAAGATTGATCTGCGTTCTGGGTATCATCAACTTCGTGTACTTGAAGAAGATATTCCCAAGACTGCTTTTCGCACACGATACGACCACTGAGAGTTCATTGTTATGTCCTTTGGCTTAACAAATGCTCCTGTCATTTTCATGGACTTAATGAATAGGGTTTTTAAACCTTATTTAGACAAATTCATCATTGTATTCATCGATGACCTCTTGATCTATTCAAAGTCTCGAGCTGATCACGAACAACATCTTCGTTTAACGATGGAACTCTTAAAGAAGGAACAACTTTATGCCAAATTCTACAAGTGTGAAATTTGGCTAAAGGAAGTTCAATTATTGGGACATATTGTCAATAGACAAGGTATACATGTAGATCCAGCCAAAATCTTTATGATTAGGGATTAGAGTACACCTACTACTCCTACCCAAGTTCGTTCATTTTTGGGTCTCGCGGATTATTACCGCCGCTTCATTGCAAACTTCTCTAAGATTGCGGTTCCCCTTACTGCTCTAACTCAAAAGAATAAAACGTTTGAGTGGAAACAAGAAGAAGCTTTTTAGACCCTGAAAGAAAAGCTATGTCATGCCCCTATTCTATCCTTACCTGATGGCAACGACGACTTTGTCGAATATTATGATGCATCGAACTTAGGCCTTGGCTGTCTTCTAATGCAAAGAGACAAAGTCATAGCTTATGCATCAAGACAATTGAAAATCCACGAGGAGAACTACACAACTCATGATCTTGAGTTAGGTGCTGTAGTTTTTGCTCTCAAGATTTGGAGACACTACCTATACGGTACAAAATGTGTGGTTTTCACAGACCACAAAAGTCTCCAATACATTTTTAGAAAGAACTAAACACGAAACAACAGCGTTGGGTCGAACTTCTGAACGACTATGAATCAGAAATTCGCTACCATCCTCGTAAGGGGAATGTCGTAGCTGATGCACTTAGTCGTAAAGAACGTGTCAAGCTAAATTGTGTTCTAGTTCAATCTGATATTCAAACCCGTATCTTCCAAGCTCAACGTACTTGTGCTACACCAGGCATGATGGGTAGTAAATGACCACGTCATCTTAAGCTTCAACTTGAAACAAAGGAGAATGGATTATTTTATTACATGAACTGTTTATGGGTTCCAAGTCAAGACAATCTCCACACCTTATTGATGGACGAAGCTCATAAGACTCGTTATTCAATTCATCCTGATGCAGACAAAATGTACAAGGATCTCCGTACCCAGTATTGGTGGCCGGGTATGAAGAAGGATATTGCCTTGTACGTGCTTCAGGAGCTTTCAGACTCGTTATTCAACATCCCTCTGGTTTGCTTGAGCAACCAGAAATTCCGGTTTAGAAATGAGAAAACATTGCCATGGATCTCATTACCAAATTACCGCGTACACCTAGGGGTCATGACGCCATTTGGAAGTTGTTGATCGTCTAACAAAATCAACACACTTTTTGCCAATTTGTGAGGATTTCTCTGCATACAAACTTGCTAAAATCTAAGTTGAAAAAATAGTATCTCGACATGGTGTTCCTTTGAACATCGTATTGATCGAGATGCTCGATTTTCCTCGCACTTTTAGAAAACCATGCAATCCGCCATGTAAACCAAACTAAACTTGAGCACTGCTTATCATTCCCAAATGGATGGACAATCCGAAAGGACAAGCCAAACACTGGAGGATATGCTTAAAGCTTGTGTGAACGACTTTGGTGGTAGTTGGGATTCGCATCTACCATTGATCGAATTTTCCTACAACAATAGTTATCACACTAGCATCAACATGGCTCCTTTCGAAGCTCTGTACAATCGAAAATGTCATTCACTTGTCTGCTGCAATGAGGTTGGTGAAGCTCAGCTCACTGGACGTGAACTCATTCTGGAAACCACAGACAAATACCAGAAAACGCGATAACCTTCTGAAAGCTAAAAGTCGTCAAAAGAGTTATGCGGACAAACGATGCAAGCCCTTGGAATCCCAAGTCGGTGATCACGTCCTTTTTAAGGTTTCCCCTTGGAAAGGTGTGGTTAGATTTGGAAGAAAGGAAAACTTGCACCTCTATAAGTAGGACCATTTAAGATGGTTGAGAGGATCGAAAAAGTAGCCTATAAACTTGAGCTGCTTCCTGAACTTGGAAATGTCCATCCAACTTTCCACGTGTCCAACTTGAAAAAGTGTTTAGCTGATGAAAACCTCCACATTCCTCTTGATGAAATACGTGTTGAGAGCACAATGCATTTTCTTGAGAAACCTATGGAAATAGTGGAGCGTGAAGTCAAGAAGCTCAAACACAAACGCATACCGATTGTTGAAGTTCGCAGGGAGTCCACACGTGGCCCATAATTTACTTAGGAACGAGAGGACCAAATGAAAGCGAAATATTCAAATCTTTTTTCACAAGTTTCCTCTAATAAAATTTCGAGATGAAATTTCCTAAAGTAGGGGAGACTGTGACATTTGTGCCTTTTCAACCATTGTACAATCCCAAACAATTTCAAATCCAATGAAATCTTATGACTTTTGCACGTTTTATGTCCTTGTACAATTTCAAACTCTCAAACGTGTTTGTAAGTAAAATCGTTAACTATTATGCAAATATAATTAGTTTAACGTGACGTACGCTCCAGAAAAAGGAAATGAGTTAAACATATCCTTAATACCCTTTACATAACTTAGAAAAAAGTTTTAAGGGATTCGACGTGGCAAAAACATGCTCATTCAAGCTCAGGGATTATTTGCGACAAACTACGAAAGTCTGCCGATTCTCATATTCAAGATACTAACCACATATACAAATCCAAATATTTTTGTAATTAATAAAATCTAGTATTTTATTGATGAGAATGCAAAAATATCAATTGTTGCACAATTTCGGTCATTTTCATGTTCGTTATAGCGTTCGTCGTAATTGAGCGAAAAACGCAACTGTACAACCGAAAAAACCGATATCCATGACATTTACGGGCAAAATATAAGTTACAAATGCCTTAACACCTTTATAGATCCTAAACATTTGGTTAATGGGTGTTAGAAGTGACAAAAAGCGATTAAACAAGTCAAGGGACCAAACCTGCCAACAATTGAAAGTTCTGAGTCTCTGGCGGGGCGCGAGAGACATGGCCCTAGTCTCTTGGGGGATGCGAGAGGATGTTAGATCAGCAGCTACTTGGCGCTTCTTGTGCAAAGCCTTGGGCTCCAAGTTCACGGAATTTCCAGCAGCATTGTACCTATAATTGACATGTGTTTAAGCCACCTTATGATCATGCCAACATATGGGACACTTATGATGATCTTATGGCTACAAAGCAACTATAAATAGCAACCAAAATGCACCAAAATTCCTTGCTCATTTCTCATTCTCTTCTCCCACTCTCTTGGAGCTTGCTTCTAGCTTTTAGAGGCCTCCTATTTCATTTATTTTGGCTATTTTGAGCCAAAAGTCAAAAGTTTGACTTTCTGTTTGACTTTTGGACTGTTTAACTTTACGTTCTAACCAAAATTGGTCAAGTCAAAGTTCAATTGAACTTTGCAATGTGATCGTAATCACGAAGGTTATAATCCCTAGCGATTGCCCCTTCTGATCACCACGTTTACTAGTCGAAGTGACTAGGGGTGTTCAAAAAAATCCGGATCCGAAACCGAATCTGAAATATCCGAAAATCCGTATCTGAAATTTTGGATATCCAAAAACCGGATAATCCGAATTTTCGGATTCGGATTCGGATGTTAATTTCCAAAATTTCGAATAATCCGATATCCGAAAAATCATATATTTTTTAAATATATATGCATACGAGCATTATATTTTTTTAAAATATAATAAAAATAGTAAATATTCAGATTCGGATGTTAATTATGAATGTTTTTTTGTTTTCAATGTTGGAAATTTGGAAAATTGAATAGAGGTTTAGTTTTAATCTATGGACGATACAGAATTTTTGATTTTTTTATAATTTTGGATATCCGTTTGGATATCTGAATCCATATCCGAAATTTCGGATATCCGAATTCGTATCCGAAAACCGGAAATCCGAAAGTACGGATACGGATTCGGATATTAATATTCACTATCCGAAATTTTCGGATATCCGAAAACCGGATAATCCGATCTTGAACACCCCTAGAAGTGACGAGTCAAAGTTTTGATCAAAGATGCACATAATGTGCATTTTACGACGAAACCATTTTTGGGTATTAAACACCTAGTTTTGGTACCAAATAAGTTTTATAAACTTAGTTAGACATGCTTTCACATGTTTAACTCGTCACTTTTACTTTAGTGCTTTATGAGGGTCGTTCGAGCGGTCTTGACCACCGCTTTGACTTTCGAATCCGACAAGTTTGGTCGATCTTAAGATCCGACCAAACACATGTTTGTGACCATAGTTGAATAGGTAATAACCTACTGAGGTTATATCTTATGGTCACATCATTTGGTTAGTATTATGATAAGTCATTCATATGTTCCTTCCTTTTTGCGTATAAATCCATTTTAAACATATGTAACCAAAATTTTGACATATTGTTGGTGCATCATGTCTAGGTGAATGTTGTATTTATGTAAAGTTGATGCAAGTTCGCCGATGAGTAAACATGTTAGGACATGTTCGGGCGAACTTGCTAAGGCGAGTTCGGGCGAACTTGTGTCTCCCTAGGGCTAACTTCCATCTCTATAAATACCTAGCTAGCCTCATTTATTTGTAACTTTGGCATTTTGGAGGCGAAGCTCTGTCAGTTTGTAATCTCAACGTTTAATCAATGAAACTGATGATTAACTGATTAATTCTTGTCTATTGGTAAACACGACGTAATATTTCCGCTATTATGGACGTTAGATATCAAATTTAGGTTCCTTAGCATCAAGGATCGGTCCTACAAGTGGTATCAGAGCTAGAACAGCCTGATTTGATAGTATCAAGACAAGAACACTTCTATTTCTACTCCATTCTTCTCTTTTTCATAACTTTTGAACATAAAATGAAGAATTCACGGCCAAAATCTTTTTAAATTTAAATATATCAGGTAAAATACAACAAAGATAAACCTTGAAAGTTTAGAGACCAAATTCAACCGAATTCATGTCAAAATTTTGAAAAAATAATGATTTCCAAAACATTTTCATTGAACTTGTTTAAACATGTTCAGCCGAACTTGGTCTAAACATCACTTTTCAAGTGATTTTTTAACAAGTTCGCCCGAACTTGAGTGGTTTTTGAGGAGATTCTTGCCAAGTACGCTCGAACATATCAATTTTTCATTGATTTTACATCAAGTTCGACCGAACTTGTGTAATATCAAGAAAAGTTTGAGTAAGTTCGCCCGAACATACTAGTGTTGTTTCAAATTCTTGAACACAAGTTCGCTCGAAGATCGGCTTTGTTTTTGTCATAAGTTCGACCGAAGTTAAAACAATTTTTCTCAAAACAAATATCACAAGTTCGACCGAACTTATGATAAAATCAAGAATTCTTCCTTCCAAACTTATTTCTAACATTTTCAAAAGTTTTTGAGTATTTTCAGCGTACATGTCTCGTTATTCACGATGGATGATATTCAAAGAGCTTTCATGTCCGGAGCTAGTTCGTCAAATGCCAACGTGATTCATCAAGTCAATCTTGATAACGAAATTAGAACGACTGTTAAACCGCCCAAGCTAATGAGCATGGATGAGTATGAAGCATGGAAGGAGAAATTTACGTATCAGGTTCATGCCATGCATTTCGCAGGCTGGGTGTCGATTGAAAGAGGTTACACTGTTCCGGTAGATGAACATCAGCAAGTCCTTGAAAAGTACAATTACTCGACAGTACAGAGAGACGAATACATTGCTGAGAAAAAGATGATCAGTCTCATCCAACAGTCTGTCAAAGAAGATATCCTGAATTTTGCTACCAGAGTATACTACTGCAAGAGATCTTTGGTTGTCATTACAGAAGAAGTATCAAGGTAGTGCCGAAATGATCAAAAGTAAAAAGGTGCTTGTTTTGAAAGAGTTTGATATCTTCACCATGCTAAAGAATGAGACCATGAAGCAAATGATCGAGCGCTTCTGTCATCTTAAAGTTCAAATACGAAGACACAGTATCGAGAAGACAGAACAAGAATACATCGACAAGCTTGCTGACACATTACCAGATGGTGAATGGACTACTTATTTGATGGTTCTGAAGAATAGTGATAAGTGGGATTTCTTCAAGCTTTCAACATTTATCGATAAACTCGAAGGCCATGAAATGGAACTCTTGAAGATTGCAAAGTCAAAGAACGCTAATGTAGTTCAAGATTTTGGGTTGTACTACAAGAGTGGAATGCAAGACAACATTTCAAGTCTGAAAATTGGGACGGCGTTTAGTGCGAGCATGCATGCTTCTCCACAGAACCAGAGTCAATCACAACCTCATTATGATCAGAGTCACAGAGTTCGTTCTCAAGCACTGGTTCAAATTCATCTTATCAAAGTCAAGCAAATCAGAATCAACAATCAAATTCTGATTCGAATGTATACAAGGGAAACATCGCAGTAAATTTGAACAATGTTGTTTCGGAACAAGTCGCTAAACAACATATGTCTCTTCTCGCCACTGTTCTGGAGTCATACGAAAGTCTTGTAGCTGTAAAATTGGAAATCCTGACATGACGGCAGAAGATTATGACCAAGTGATAAGAAGAACTCGAGTTGATGGATATCAAGTGGTGTTTAGCATCTATCATTCGAAGGGTCACAAAGTTCGTTGCTCTCACTGGCCGAGATATCGGAAATTCAAGCAACAAATTGGGCTTCGACAAATCAAAAGTGACGTGCTTCAGATGTCGCCAAAAGGGACATTTCAAGAGAGAGTGCAAGAATCCTGAAGCAACGGGAAATCAAAGTCCTTTCGGAGGAGGCAACGAGTATTACAAGAAGTCACTTCAGTACAAGCCTTTTCTAAAGAAGACTCAGGTTGAAATCCAAGAGAAACCAAATAGCAGCAACACTGAGAAAGCTATGGTTGCATTAAACTAAGATGATGGTTTCGACTGGATTCCTATATCGGTAAGAAGACCGGAGTTGCGTTGATGGCTGAGATAGTTCAAGATACATCTGCAGAAGAAGCATCAACTTTGGAGAATATTCTGTTGGAACAATATTTGCAACAACAACGAGAAGAAGAGTAGTATATCCACATGCAGAAGCAAGGAATTTTATCTCCTAATTCTTGTGAAAATTTTGCAGGTCATTTTGATGGAAGTTCTCAGGAGCAAGTTCCCGAGAAGAAATCAACCGATGAAGCAGTCATTAATGTTACTCAGGAAGTCAATGCCAAAAACCTCAAGGACATTGCCGACAAAGCATGGCAAATCTAATAAAGGTAGGTCCTGAGGTAAATGAAGTTGTCAAAGTACAAGTTGTAGAGGTTGAGAGACCTTGTACAAAATGTACAAAACCATGTTCTGGGTTGACGAAAAATCAAAAATCATCGCTGAAAACAATGTGCATAATGAACTTTTGAAATACGATTATCGCACAATGAAGGAAGCGTATGATAAAATGAAAAATGATTATGGCAGACTTGATAGAAATAACATCGAACAACATGATACCATAAGGATGTTAAAAGGAACAGTAATGGATAAGTAAATAGCGATTAATATCTATATTAACACCATTGCTGAAACTAAGCAACAACTCCAGGACATGACAATTGAAACAGAGCGTGTTCAACAACTTTTGAGAAGTTACACATTTAATGCATATGTCAATGATCACATCCTTCCGACAATTCCATCGGAAGAGAAACCTAAAAAGAAAATTGGTAAAGAATACAGTAATGTTCCTCCACCCCTATGCGAGAAGTATTGTCGCAAATCTGCTGATGGGATGGATAAGGCACTCAACATTGAGTTGTTATCTGAAAAGAAAACTGAGTTGCCAGAGAACATTGATGTAATCTATACTAAAACAGATGATGACAATGCTGTGGTTAAAAAGGTTGTTTAAAATGTTTTGAACGATTCTGATGAAGGCAGCTTTAAAAGCGCCAACTCGAGCTCAAAAAATTCTGATTCACAGTCCAAGATGACGATATATCATCGGAGAATGATTTATGTGATGATCCTAATGTTGTCATGTACAAGATTAAGGAATCTGATAGATTATACTTTGATGATAGTTTTCCGATTCAGAATGTGAAGGAAGAATTGTTAGACAAATTCTTTAAACTCGTGGAAGTCACATCAGATGATCTGGAGATTAATGAAAAGAAATTCTATTCTAAACCTAAAAGAAACAACTACCAAAAGAATGGTGGTGATCATCCGAAAAACCGGAGAGCTGGGTTGGGTTTAGAAGAATCAGATAACCTAAAAATAAAGTGTCACCATTTCATGAATACAAGAATAAAAACCTGAATTTTGTATATGGGACGAATACGGTTCATGAGGAAAGTTTGATTGGGAAACAATCAAAAGATGAGTTCAAGAAAGAGAAAGAACTTTGAGATAAAGCCAAAATTGCAAATGGTGTCAAAACAAGTGGTGTAAAACACACTACAGGACATCCACATGATTCTCGGACTTGTTTCAAGTGCAACGAAATTGGTCATATTTCACGTTACTGTCCGAAATCAAAGCCGGCTTATCTTCAAAGGAAAGAAGTTCAAATGTTGTGAAACCGAAGCAACCAGTGTTTGTAAAACCTGTAAAGATTTTGAAAAGAAATGAATCAAAAGCTGAAGTCAAACCTAAGTTTGAAAATTTTAAAAAAGGTGAAACTTTGAAGGCTAATGAAAACAATTTTTACATCAAGAAGGCTAACATAAAATCTCAAGCCTGGATTGCAAAGAAAAGGTCAACAACATCTGAGGTCACTAAGTCTGAGCTTATTAAGACTAGTGATAGCATGAAAGAATCAAAATCTGAAATCATAATTGAAACCACATTGGAAAATGTCAAAACTACAAGTGGTAACAATTCAAAAGATAAAAAGAAAGTGAAATTTTCAAACATAAACATCACAGAAAATCCAGATGATGATTATGCTGATGAGTGTAGATTCGATTATGTTGATGAGTGTGAGTTTGATTTTGATGATGGTTATCCAATTCAACCCAAGACCAAAAAGGCTTGGGTCTCGCTTTTTAAATAGATTGTTGAAATGTGCAGGGGCTCCAGAATCCGTACTTTCTAAGTGGATTTTGGATAGTGGAGCATCCAGGCATATGACGGGAATGAAAGCGTTGATGTTCGACATTAAAGCTATCAATGGTGGATATGTTGGATTTGTAGGAAACCAGGGTGGAAGGATAGTCACCGAGAGAAAACTCTCCAATGGCGTAGTTTCATTTCGATCGCCTGAATTATATTGCAGAGTTGGAAAATAATCTTCTGAGCTTATCGCAGATTTGTGACAAGAAGTTCACGGTCCATTTTAACGACAAAGAGTGTATCATCTTGAAGCCGGGATTCAAAATACCAAATGAGTGAATTCTGATGCGAGCACCTCGAGAGAATGATCTATTGTTCTTGATATGGGTATTGCTACCACTTCATCAAAATCAGCACAGGTAAGATGGGGCATATTCATTTGCCAAAAATTAATTTCTTGGTTCATAATGAACTTGTAGAAGGCGTAAATCTTCGGAGCTTTAACATGACTGATCACTGCTTAGAGTGTAAAAAGGGAAAACAGATCAAGAAATCTCATCCGAGGAAAATTCTGAACTCAATCAAGTTGCCATTAGAACGTCTCCACATGGATTTATTTGGTCCTGTCAATGTTCAAAGTATCTCAAGAGACTTATACTGCTTGGTCGTGACAGATGACTATTCGAGATATTCGTGGGTATTCTTTCAAGAATCAAAAGACGAAACGTTCGAGAACTTGGTTATTCTATTCAAGAAACTCAAAAGGGATTTTGCACGGCACAGAGTTTAAGAATAGAAGTGACAACGGCACAGAGTTTAAGAATAAAAAAATGAAGGAATTCTGCAACGCAAAAGGAATTTTGCACGAGTTTAGTGCTACCTATACTCCACAGCAAAACAGAGTAGCTGAACGGAAAAACAGAACTTTGATTGAAACTGCAAGAACCATGCTTGCAGATTCTAAACTTCCAATCCGCTTCTAGAGTGAAGCAGTTGCTGCGGCTTGCTACACGCTAAACAGGGTTCTCACTGTCAAACCAACAAAGAAAACATGTTTCGAGATGATAAACCGACGGAAGCCAAATTTGAAGTTCTTAGAGCCATTCGGTGCGCCATGTACCGTAATAGACCAAGATGGAAAATTCGGAGCTAAATCTCTTGAAGGTTTCTTTGTCGAATATGCGAGTCTGTTGAGAAGAGTATATATTCCTTCGTTGAGAAAGGTTATTGAAGCATAGCACGTGGATTGTTTCAACTATACGGATCCTATTCAAAGGAAAGGTGACGCGTGGTTGTTTAACTATCAAGAATTTGGAAGTCATTTGACTTGCCCGAAGAACCGTCCGACGAAGAAGTTGCAGCATTATATTATCTTCACCAGTCGGTGAATCTAGAACAAATTGTTCGACCAATTGTTGTTAATCAACCCACGTTGGATCCATCTTCTTCTGGCGTAAGTTCAAGCAATAGTGGTGTTCCGGCTAAAAATGTTTCTGAAACATTAGCAACACCCTACTACTCCTCCAACAAATGCCTCTACTGAACCAGTGAATACAACAACGGAGCCCAGTATGCCTCAGAATCAGAATTCAGACTCAGATGAAGCACCAACATTTGATGCTGATGGGGAATCATCTTCTTCAGACGAGGAAGTGGAGCAGATAGCGAGTCTTCTTAATCAATCTGCAGGCCCGAGCAACAGAAATGAAGCTTCATCAAGCTCTCCAAACGTTGAATTGGTCGTTGATCTCAACATCATGAATCAGCAAAACTCAGTAGATGTTCCAAGTGAAGAATTGCCGCGATCATACTCCTACCATCCGTCAACAAATACAATCGGAGAACTTTAAACTGGTGTTAGAACTCGAAGTCAAATTAACAAAGCACTCAGTTGTTTCTACACTCGCGTTGCTCCAACCCAGAACTATTGCTTCTATTCATGTTTCATCTCTGAGATAGAGCCAAAGACAGTTAATGAAGCTTTAGCCGCTGAAAACTGGGTACAAGCAATGCAAGAAGAACTATTGCAGTTTGAGAAGTTGGGAGTGTGGAAGCTTGAAGACCTACCAGAAAATTAGAAAGCGATTGATACAAATGAGTCTTTAAGTGTAAACGTGATGACAGAGGGGTTATTGTTCGTAACAAAGCTAGGCTTGTTGTCAAGGGATTTCACCAGTAGGAAGGGATAGACTACACGGAAGTATACGCACCAGTAGCTCGTTTGGAATCTATTCGAATCTTTCTAGCTTTCGCATCATGGAAAGGATTTAAGGTCTATCAATTGGATGTCAAATCGGATTTTCTGTACGGAAAATTACGCGAGAAGGTGTACGTTGGACAACCACCAGGGTTTGTCGATCCACTCAACAAGAAGAAAGCATACCTACTGGATAAAGCTCTATATGGTCTACACCAAGCCCCGAGAGCTTGGTACGAGACGTTATCGCAACATCTCGTTGGCAACGACTTTATTAGAGGAACTGTGGTAGTACTCTTTTCACCAGAGAAGTTGATGGTCATCTGATTATAGTTCAAATCTTCGTCGACGACACCATCTTTGGATCTACAAACGATAGTCTCTGCAAGGAGTTTGAGGGAATCATGAAAAAGAAATTCGAAATGTCCTCGATGGGCGAAGTGAAGTTCTTTCTTGGTTTGCAAGTAGATCAGCTTCTGGATGGTATTTTCATTCATCAAACTAAGTATGTTCATGACATCTTGAAGGAGTTTGTAATGGAAAGCTTGAAGCCTCTATCTACGCCTCTTGCTCTAAATCACGGGATTTGCGTTGATGAGAGGCCAAAGTTGACGAGACGTTACACAGATCAATGATTGGATCGCTAATGTATCTGACGGTATCGCGCCCAGATATTATATATCCAACCTGCCTCTGCGCCAGATATCAGTCAAGCCGAGGATCTTACCCATGCAGATCGTGAAGCGAATTTTCAGATACCTGAAAGGATGCCCAAGCACCGGCTTGTGGCACCCAAAGAACAACAATTTCGACCTCACAGGCTATGCTGATTCTGATTTTGGTGTATATAAGTTGAATTCAAAATCAACTACAGCGGGATTCTTCGGAACAAGAATGGTAACCTGGTAGTGTAAGAAACAGACTACGGTCGCTCTCTACCTGTGAAGCTGAGTATATCTCGGCCTCCAGCTGTTGTTCACAGATTCTATGGATTCAACAGCAGATGAGAGACTATGGTCTGCAATTTCTAGACACTCTGCTATTTGTTGATAACAAGGTAGCCATAGATATAACTAAAAATCCGGTTCATCACTCACGCACAAAACACATTGAAATTCGTTATCATTTCCCTAGTGATTGCTACGAAAAAAAATTGGTGCGAATAGAAAAAATCCACCGACGAACAAAAGGCTGATTTTTATACCAAACCATTTCTTTGTCACGGTTTAAATACTTATTGAGAACTAATGGTATGAAAAGTTTGCTGACAGGTGCGGACACTGAGGTGAATACGGATCGGACGACGAGTTCGCGTGATCCATATTGGTTTGTAAATATCTTTCTAGTTTAGACTTTTGTTAAAATCTAAAATTCAAAAAGATGTTTTTAATTTTAGGGGGAGAAATTTTAGAGAAAATACAAAAACATTCGAAAAATTTTAAAATCCAAAAACATATAAAAAATTCAAAATGTACAAAAATATTGAAAAAGACAAAAACATTTCAGTGTCATATAAGGAAATGATAGTACATCAGTGGGCTATCACAGTATGCTAAAGAAATGGAAAGTTTAAAAGTGATAAACGAGTCTTACTGTGGATGTGTCGATAGGCTAAACACGTTCAGTAAACTGTTTTTGAGATATAAACTAAATTTAGCAACTGCTTATTCTTGTGGATTAACATATCTTGGATATATGGACTTAGTACTCCGAAATTTCGTTTGAAAGATTGCCTGATTATGAGATATGAGGTCTTTGTAGATAGTTGATATCTGGGGTATTATACAAGTTCTTCTGATTTTGCGGAAGCAATAGCCTAGAACTTTTATAATGCTTTCGCTATAAACTCCAAACTGCATGCAAAACTTGAAAAGTATTGAAGATATAATCATTTGCAGTGCTGAAAAGATTTCTTTAGTGGAACACACCTTAAAGACGAGCCTTCGTTTCTTTGTCTGTACGGTAGTACTAACCTGAGCTCTCAAGGTCTCGCATAACCTAGATACAGATATCAATTACGCTATATTCACCTGTAAGATGAAATCTAGGGAATCTGGATACGGGAGTATATTCAAGAAGTGGGAACCTCAGATAAGTCAAGTTTTATAAATCTTACCTTAACATATCTTGAAACAGTTGAGAAATGTGGTAAAGCTTAAGTGGACAAACATATCGACAATCTAGGTAAACGAGTTTTAAAGCTTAATGTCATCTAAAGGTCAACGGTACTGGTGAAATGTCTCAATTAACTGATATGATCCTTTAGACACGAATTCACAAAAATATGTCTGTAAATATTTTTGTACATAGTTTACATTGTCCTGTACATAGTTTATCAGCTTTATAGATTAAAATCAAAAAGATTTTCAGTGTGTTTTAGCATAACGGGTCAAACAGGGGGTCATTAACTTGGACTCGGTAGACAAATCGGTTAACCAAGGTCATTAGCTTAGACTTGGTCAACTGAGTGGATTTTCATAACTAGTAAAAGGTTGGAAAGTTCAGGGATTAAAATGAAAATTTTGAAAAAAATGATTTTAGGGTTTGGCAAGTTCGGCCGAACTTGCTTAACAAATCAAGTTTAACAAACAACAAGTTCGACCGAACTTGCAGATGGCTGGTTAATGATAAAAACTAAGTCCGCTCGAACTTCAGTTGGGCTTTTCAAAATGGGCTTAACAAGTTCGCCCAAACTTGACATGGTATAAATACCAATCAAGTTCGGCCGAACTCATTCAACAGCATACAAACCCTCTGAAGCGAACTTGAACTTGAGAGAAATCTGAGCGAAATTGGCATTTTAGCGTCGTTATACTACCCATTTTTCGATTTGATTTTGGTGATTAGCACACCACGATCAATGGCTGAGGTGAGATTTGGTCATTGAATCATATTTGAACCGTAATCAAATGAAACGAGACCTGAAAACTTAAAATCAGATAGATCTAGGGATTGTTGAACAAAATTGAAATCAGAATCTACAATTAAAATCGACAGTGTAACTGATTTTGATTGAATTGTGATGACTGATGGAATGTTGAACAGTTTTGAATTTGGAGAAGATGACAAGTTCGGCCGAACTTGTTATCAAGTTCGACCGGACTTGCATCAAAGGTGTTATCAAAACTGGTACAAACATATGTTCGACTAAACTTGGTAAATTGTGTTTGAAAGAATTAAATGCATGTTCGCCCGAACTTATGTTGGTGAAATTTGAATTGTTTAGGTTGTAAGTTCGCCCGAACTTATCTTTCAATGTTGAACATGTGTTTAATACATGTTCGGGCGAACTTGAAGCGTGTTAATTGTTTTGCGTCATTTTTCAGGTTCAAGAACCAGAGCGTATAATTTCTGTTGAGTTTTCAAAGACGCATAACACATGTATTACGCTCGATAAGTCGATCAGTCCATCGCTTAAGGAATATGACAGTATATTGAAGTTTTTAGAGGAAAGTCCTATTCACTGGGCTATCACAGAGCGCACAGTATCATATAGATCTCATACTTTTCATTTTTGGATGAACGTGAGTCTTAGTGAAGATCAGAAGTCAATTATTTCATCTGTGCAAGTAGGCAATGAAGTCAAACCGATCACTCTAACTGAAGATGATATACGCAGAGTGTTGCAATTCAATGATAAAGAAGAAGATCCTATTTATCTCGATGAGAGGATGGTCAGAGGCTGTTTCTTCAGGATGGGTTACAAAGGTAGTGTGAATAAGCCGACATTAAAGAAAGGGGAAGCACAAAATCCCTACAAGCTCCTGATGCACGCTAATATCCATACTTTTAGTCACCGCAAGGCAGGTCTCGATGACGTGCAAGATTATTTAGCCTGCATGGCAACGACGCTTATTCTAAAAAAGCCGTTCAACTTTTCGAAGCTTGTTTTCACGCACATGTCCAAGAATATGGAGGATTCAAGACTACGTCTCTATCCGAGGTTTGTGCAAATGTTGATTGATGAAAAATACACAAATACAGCATGGGATCTGAATGATGTGCTTTATCTAGTTCATCTTGATGAGACGACAGTGAAGAAGCTTATAAAATTTCAGAAGCAAGCTTCAGCTCCTGTTGCAAAACCAGTTTTCGGGGCTATCAAAGATCCAAACTATATCGCGCCGCCAGACAATAAATGGAGGAAAGATGGTAGCGACGATGAAAAAGAGCTTAATGCTGAGAAGAAATGGTTTAAGGAATTCAAGCCGAAAGCAAGAAGTGATTGGTTCTTAAAGGCAGAAGCTGATAAGCCTAAGAAGAAACGAGCTGCAAGGAAAATTGAAACAATGCTCGTAGATGAAGATGAACCTGAGAATGTTCAAGTCGAAGTAGGTTCAAGTGCTGCAGTAGTGGTTGAGAGTCAAGAAACATGAAAGCGACTTAAGACGATGTTATATCTTCTACTTCTGAACAAGAAGATGACTCTGATGAAGAAATTCCGGTGAAAGAGCTAGAAAAGACTGAGGCAGAGATTAGAGCAGAGAAAGAAAGGGAATTGGATGCTGATTTTGATCCTAATGCAGAAAAAGAGTCCGATGAGGATAGGCCTAAGAAAAAGGCAAAACGTGTAAAGTCTGCTACTATTTCATCAACAAAGACCACCGGATCTCCTCAAGCGAAAGGCAAGAAAAGAAAAGCAGCAAGCAGAAAGTATATTGGAAAGACGAAAAGCACAGAAGCCTCACAAGAACCTTCTGGTGCACAGGAGACAGGAGCCACACAAGAACCTCCTACACAAGAACCTCCTGTTATTATTCATGCTGAGACTGAAAGTCAAGGAGTTACACAAGAACCTCCTTTGACTGGTTTACTCGAAGTTCCTATTACTCAGTCTCAAATTGCTGCAACGACTTCTATTCCTGAAAGTTCTACTCCAAGGAAGTCAACACCAAAGCTGAACCAAAGTCAACACCAAAGACTCCAGGAGGGCCTAATGTGTTTGGTGATATGCACAACGATCCGATAAGTCTGCAGGATCTAAATGATTTCTTCCCAGAAACAAATGTTGAACTTCTGGAAAAGCGCATGAAGGCGTTAGAAGAAAAAGTAGTGCAGAATGAAGCAGAAAAAGCTGAAATGATTAACAAGATGAATCAAAGCGCTGTCGAAAAAGAAATGTTGGATGACAAAGTGAAGGTGTTAGAAAATGAAAGAGAGTATTTTAAGGCGTTAATTGAAAGTGTGCAATATGCAAACGAGAAGTTGCAGACAGAAATAGCTGATCTTAAGTCTATTTAAGTCCTAAACGATCAAAGATTTAACAGGTTGTAGAAAATATTGTCAAACAATCTGAATATAGATTTTATTGCTGAATACGATCGTCTTGATCGTCAAGAAGCTAAGGAACTAGCTGAAAAAGAATTAGCTTAAAGTGGCAAAGGTAAAGGGTTGAAGGTGAAGCTCCTAAGTCTTCTGATGCTGCAGAGAAACCAGTTGAAGATGTTTTGAAAGCTTCTAAGTCTGATATTCCTAAGGTTGACGAATTTGTCAAGCCTTCTGATCTTATTACTGCTTCTGAAGAAAAAGACAATAAGAAGCTGAAAAAGATGATAAAGAGGATGAAGAGGAAGAAGGTTACGAGGATTGGAATGTTGGTGATAATGATGATGACTACGATCAAGGTGGTGATAATTTTGATCAGGGTGGTACAGGTATAAAGATCACTGAAGCGAAAGTCTCTGAAGATTTTGACTTTTCTTCACTTATGGATGACGAGTCAAATAAAATGGAAGATAAAAGTCAGGGTGAGTCAGGCGAGAAAGGGCCTTCAGATGATATTAATCGAACAGATGTTGATCGATCTACTAAGCCAATTGCTGCAGTACCCACAAAGCCGTTAATGTTAATGTTGGAACATAATGTGGAAGAAGGTGAGTATGTGCACAATTACTCAAAAGAATATTTGGCAAGATTGGTTTAAGTTGAAGTTGAAAATTTAGAGTTTGATTTCGAGGAAGTGTTGAATGTAAATACTTTCGAGCCAAATGACTCTCAGTATGAGAGAAGATTCGAAGCAGATGAATACAATAGAGTTATTGTTGAAGATTGGTCTTCGGATGATGAAACTGATCAAACGGTGAAGTACATCGGTCCGAATACAGATAGTTTTCCTACTTTCAAGGTGATGTACAAGCAGTTAGACGAAGACATGTTGAAGGAAAGAATTGTTGAATCAGTCCGAGAGGTAAAGTCCCTAAGCCCATGACCAAAGAAGAAATTGCTCAAGCGAGAAAGTCTTGGTTCAAAAAAATGCCGCACGAATCGTTAGTTTCGATGTCCACTAGCATTCTTTACCCGAGACAAAGATGTTTCTTTGAGGGATATTTTGAGTTGGGGATGGTTCAAGGAGCTGAATGTATATGCAATAAAAAGGGAGTTTGGAGTGCAATACTTCAAATACCTTGCTGATTTCAAGACATTACCGTATTGGGATGTGGAAAAGTTGGTACGGACAGTGAATGTTACATACCAGATGAAGTATATTGATCAGTTGTTGTGGAAGATGATTAAGTATGAAGCATCAATAGGGTTTAACTATTGGAAGCCTTTTATTCCTAGCCGCAGAATCAAGACAAATAAGAAAATGGGGGAAAAGGACATAACATTAATTATGAAACGTCCAAGAGCCATGAGGAATATGCCGCTTATGCCGATTGAACAAAACTTCTATCCATTGTTCAAGTGGTGGCAAATAGATCCAGCTACGTGTGAAGCTACTATTGTGCTGAAGTTTGAAGAACATTTGGATATTACCAAGGAACAGGTTGAAGTGATGGGACATAAGGGTATGAGGGGTTTATGGAGGACGATAAGGATTCTAGATCCTATGTGGCTGGTGAACTGCTCGAGAGAAGATATCAAAACCTTGTTCTACAACAAGATTGTATTTGAAGAACGTGAAAAGGTACAAGCTATGCAGTTTCAGAAAGTTGTTAATGTTTGCTATGCGCGCGAAGTCAATTCTGGAAAAATGTGGCAAACGAAGTGGAGAGAGTTAGAAAGAGTTGAGTTTTTAAAGGAGGAAAAAAGAAATGAGGCGATTAAAGAAAGAATGGAAAAAACGGTAAGGCAAAGTTCACTAAGAATGGCTAATTTTAAAAAACCACCGCCAACTGATCAAATGCCTGATCCGAAACAAGAGCGACGAAAGAAGCCGTTTAAGAACTTCTTCGGTCGTGCTTAACGTTTATATGAAGACAAAGTTTTAAAGACTGATACAAGACAAAGACTATATCCAAGGGGGAGTCTGTTGGTGCATAATGTCGATGTCTTAGTCTTGTATCGAGTCTGTATAGTATAGAGCTGAATAGACTAGGTGAATGTTGTATTTATGTAAAGTTGATGCAAGTTCGCCCATGAGTAAACATGTTAGGACATGTTCGGCCGAACTTGAGCGCGGCGAACTTGTGTCTCCCTAGGGCGAACTTCCATCTCTATAAATACCTAGCTAGCCGCATTCATTTGTAAGTTTGGCATTTTGGAGGTGAAGCTCTGTCAGTTTGTAATCTCAACGTTTAATCAATGAAACTGATGATTAACTGATTAATTCTTGTCTATTGGTAAACACGACGTAATATTTCCGCTATATGGACGTTAGATATCAAATTTAGGTTCCTTAGCATCGAGGATCGGTCCTACACATATAAACCGATGTTATAACATTTTCAAACATGTTTGGGCATTTAAGACTTATCATAGGACATGTTTAACCACCCGATCACACGTTTACGCAAATGACAAGTTAATGTAGCGAAAACTACCTTAACGAGTCATAACGACACAAAAGCACTTAGGATCACTTTCAGATCAGAATGTTAAGTTTATTAAATCATGCCATATGGGTTCCAACACGCATTTGATTTATATAACTTCATGTTATCCAATCCTCTGATTTAGGTCTTGACGCGCTAACATAGTTATCCGATATTTGGAGCCACTTGAATCCTTGATCCTCCAAGCTTTTTTGATCTTTAATACGATACTTATATGCAATCCCAAGTGAGTACATAGTACCCTCTTTTACGTTTTCAAATGTTTTGGGGTGATTCATATGTGTCTATCACTACTTTCTTGTTTTCATGACATTGTACATGTTTTCCTTATGTAGTACACATTGCACATGGTTTCAAAGACATTTTACATGGTATATTGACTTAATATACCTACACAGGGTTTCAAGGACATTCTACATGGTATATTGACTTAGTATACCTACACATGGTTTCAAAGACATTTTACATGGTATATTGACTTAGTATACCTACACATGGTTTCAAAGACATTTTATATGGTATATTGAGTTAATATACCCAACAATCGGCTTCAAAGACATTTTACTTGGTATATTGACTTAGTATACCTAGCACATGGTTTCAAAATATTTTCACGACATTCTTACATTGCTTAAAACATTTTGGTGTGTTGAACTCGAAAATGATACATTTAATAACATTACTCCCGCCGACCGGTAGTATGTTATGGTACCATAGGTTTGACACCACATTCCCGTTTCCTAGTTTGTGTGGAAGTATCCATGGGGAATGATAGAATCCGATGAACATGTGATGAACCTTTGTCCTTATAAGGGTTTATCCGACAGTCAACAAGGCTCGAATGTATTCGCCAACAAACCACATTTATATGTCTACACAATAAAAGCAATGATTTATTAAACAAAACCTTTGATTAAACAAGACATTTGTTCATTCAAAAACATTGTTTTATACATGACATTTTGGTTAAACAAGACTCTGATTATACACGACATTGGTTTACACATGACATTGGTTTATACAAGATATCACGTTGGTTTAAATAAGACATTTCATTGGTTGATTTATGGTGAGTGATTTAAATAACGAGACATGTGTAATATAATAGAAGCATGGTGGATACGCCGTTGGTACTTCCTATATATAAGTGCTTTTATTATATTACATATCGGAGCGTTATCTAAACAAGTTCAAACAAAATAGAAGACACGACATTTTTATACAAGAGAGGACATATTTTGGTTGTTAAGTTAACCTTACATCATACTTTTAAATCATTTGATTTTCATATGATTTCATAAAAGAAACATTTTATAATGGTTCATGGCTATTTTTGTATTAGTTAAACATTTCTTTTAACATTCAGAGCCATGAATCATCATCACAAAATCTAGTTACTCAAAGGCATTTTTATGCTGACGTTTTATTTTCACGTATGTTTCAGGCGCTAATGTGTGATGATTCGAGCATGCTTCACATAGGGCAGACTTGGGCCTTAGTGACTTTAAAATTTGACAGACAATTATTGTACTTCGATGTTTTATTTCTAAGACAATGTAAACAATTAATTCAATAATACAAAACTTTACGTACCATATATTGTGAAACAATAGTTATGTTACGTTACTCCCCGACGTTTCCACCGCGGTTTGTTGTTTTACGCGGTCGGGGTGTGACATGTACGTCGGCCAACCACCGAGGTTTGTCGATCCGATACACAAAGACAAGGTTTACCTATTGGATAAGGCGTTCCATGGTTTACACCTGGCCCCGAGAGCCTGGTACGAGACGCTTTCTAAACACCTTCTGTGAATGGTTTCACTAGAGGAACAGTAGACAGTACCCTCTTTTCCAAAGAAGTGGATGGGCATCTTATTATCGTACAAATCTATGTGGACAATATCGTCTTTGGATCAACAAATGAATTGTTGTGTAAAGACTTTGAAGAAGTCATGAAAAAGAAATTCCAGAGGAGTGCTATGGGGGAGATGAAGTTCTTCGTGGGACTTCAGGTCGATCAGTTGCCTGATGGTATCTTATGCATCAGACGAAGTATGTTTACGATGTATTGGAGAAATTCGACATGTCGGGGTTATCACCAGCAACCCCGTTGGCCATTAATCACGGAATTTGTCAGATGATCAAGGAGTGAAAGTCGATGAAACATTATACCGCCCTATGATTGGATCATTGATGTATCTTACAGCTTCGAGGCCGGATATCATGTATCTGACATGCCTTTACGCCCGATATCACCCAAATCCCATGGATTCACATTTGCTGATCGTCAACACCACTTTATCCGTGACTGCTGCAAGAAAATGTTGGTTCGAATTGAATAAATCCACACTGATGACCGAAAGGCAGATTTTTACACCGAAGCTTTTGATAGAGCAAAATTCAAAAATCTTTTGAAACAAAATGATTTAAAACATCTGACATCAAGGGATGAAAATGAGATTAAATTCTAGATGCACGATGGCTTGACGCAATCCTCATCAGTGTGTCGTGATTTTAGGTTTTTTTTAAAATTTCTTTTTTAAAAAGCGAAAATCCAAAAAATTGTATTTGATTTTAGGGGGAGAATATTTGTGGAAAATACAAAAACATAGAAAATTTTGAAAAAGTACAAAAACATGAAAAAGGACAAAAAGTGTTTTCGTGTTAATAGAGGAAATGATAGTACCTCAGTGGACTATCACAGTATGCTAAAGAAATGTTAAAAAGGTGTTTAAATAGGTCTTACTGATGATGTTCCAGTGGGCTACGTACATTCATTAAATTTTTTTCGAGATATAAACATAAAAAGAAAAAATTTATTAATCTGTGGCTTAACATCTCTCGGATATATGGTCTTAGTACACCGAAATTTCGTTTGAGAGAATGCCAGATTCTGAGATACTAGGTTTTTATAGATAATTGATATCTGGCGTATGATAGGAGTTCTTGTAGGGTCGATTCCTTCGTTAGCAAAGGTACCTAATTTGTATCTAGTCCATAATAGCGGAAATATTACAGATTAGTAA
Organism: Scalesia atractyloides; assembly: GCA_947069175.1. Classification (NCBI taxonomy): domain Eukaryota; kingdom Viridiplantae; phylum Streptophyta; class Magnoliopsida; order Asterales; family Asteraceae; genus Scalesia; species Scalesia atractyloides. The sequence goes on from CAMTDV010000006.1 coordinate 40,141,037, forward strand.
CAATAAAATGTGATTTACTGTTTAAATGTTTGATTTCATTGATATAATCAACTTGACACGCCTGAAATCCAGCAGAGCTTCGTTGCTTGGTCTAACAAAATTTATTACAATGAAAGCACCTTAGACCTATTTATAGACTTCCCAATTCGTACCAACTAACACCAGTTCGTAGAATTGTCAATTTGTACGAACTGGACCTTCGTACGAATTGGACTCCAATCACAAAATTACATTATATTTCAATACTATTCAACGTATACAATTCAATTAGGCCTATGACGTAGACAATAGACATCAACAAACTCTCCCTTGGATATTGTCGTAGTCTCGTCCAGTCTTCAAAATCTTCTCATCATCTAACAGCTAACGTCTAAAGAAATGTTTTCTTGGATTTCGTCTTTCTTCGGAAGGTATGGGTGTTTGATCTGTCGGAGGTGCCCATTTCATATATTGAAATCTTCTTAGACGTGCCTCTTTGCTTCTTTCAGCTATCTTCTCCAACCGTCTTTCTTCCTTCAGAAACTCTTCTTGTTCAAGCTCTCGCCATTTAGATTCCCACATCTTTTCTGAATTAATACCATGTGCATAACAAACATTAACCACACCTTGGTGTTGCATAGCTTGAACTTCTTCATCGCTTTTCGTAGAAAATGTTGTTGGAAAACAAACATTTAATATCCTCTTTCAAACAATTTACTAGCCACATCGGGTCTAGTATTTAAATCGTTCGCCATAAACCCAAATTCTTCGTCTTTCTATTAATTCTGGTGTCAGTTCATCAGTGATCTTTGTGGATTCATTACCCTTCAAAACAATCACTGCTTCACTTGTTTCAGGATCTACTTCCCACCACTTACAGAATTCCCAAAAATCTTGTTCGATTCTAATCAATGGCATATTCTTCATAACCCTTGGTGGTTTCATGATTAACGTAATATCCTTCTCCTTTGTCACCTTATCAATCTTGATAATTCTTTTAGGAATAAACGGTTTCCATTCTTGAAAACCTCATGAAGCTTCAAACTTTATCAATCTCCATAACCTCTGATCATAAAATTTCATATGATAGTTAATCATTCGAATCTGTACTAACTCTTCAATGTAACACCCAAATCGCGTAAAACAACATGTGACGGAAACACTTGGGGAGTCACGTTAACAAATTGTTTCAACAACACATGGTAAATAAAGTTATGTTTTATTGAATGATTAACAAATTACATTGTCTTTCGAATTATAACAACTAAACAAACATTTTAATTGTCTTTCTTGTTTTAAGGCACTAAAGTCCGCGTCCGTTCCTACGTGAAGTATGCAACAATAATCGTCATGTAACCAAACCTGAAACTTATGTGAAAATACAATTAGCATAAAAATTCTGACGAGTACATAGGTTTTGTGAGTGTCAAATTCATGGCTTTATATCCATATTTCAATACCTTGTCCAACTTCGAGAGTCGACGAGTATAAATCTTAAAATCAAAAGTGTTTGATATTGCAATATACCATACCAACTTTACAAGTTGATATAAGTAAAACAAAATCTTGTATCCATGAATCTTAACTAAAAACATTTGTTTTGTAAATTCGAGTAGTAAATTGTCTTGAAAGAAAACTTGTATGGTTTATATCTTTAATTGAATATAGTTGTGTGTCATTGTTCAAATACCATTTGTCCTTGTTAGCCAATTTTCTGTTGTACTTGTCATAAATCATTGTATGTGTCATAAACCATTGTATGTGTCATCAATCAATCGTCATTGTTTTAATTGTGAAAACTTTTGTTCGTTCTTTAATGAACACATTCAAGCCTGTGTTGACTATACCCCAAGGGTATCTTTAATAGACCCTAAAAGATCTTTTTAACAAGACTTAACAAATCAACGAATGAACTGTTAATCATAAACAGTTTATGTCGCTTCCCAAACTACCCACCAAATTCCAGTGAATAGCCTAGTAACAAGATTGTCAGTCCTATGGTATCATAACTTACTACTGGGTGGCATAAGAATGTTAATGAATGTCATTTGTGTCATGGATAACACACCAACAAGTTGTTCACATTATGAAATCGTCGTGTTACATATAAACCACAAACTTGTATTTTGAATACTTGAAAACAGTTTAGCACATATGACCCCAAAACAATTGCAAAACATAAAATAGGGGAACTATGTACTCACTTGGGATTGCGACGTACCTATTTTCACATGTGTTTCAGGAGCTAATGCTTAAGGATGATTCATGCGACACTTAGGACGGACTTGGGCTTTAGTGACTTAAAAATTAGCAAGACAAATATATTTATGTTATGTTTCTGTTAATTTCCAGACAATGTAAACAAATTGAATCAACAATAGAAAACTTTAAATACCATGGTTGTTGAAACAATACTTCTGTTACGACACTCCCTGACGTTTTCCGCCGCGGTTTGTTGTTTTATGCGGTCGGGGTGTGACAGAATGATTGGTATCAGAGCCAATGGTTATAGGGAATTAGGTTATTAGTAATGCTTTGACCTAGACTATAACCTTTCTAGGACCCTAACACAAGTTATCTTGTGTTTAGATCTTAAAACAATACCATCACCTATCCTTAGGTGATTACCAAAAACAAAGTATAATTCATTTTAAAAGCCAAAACAAATCATCGGCGTCTCTTTGCCTTCAAAGTTTTTCAAATTCTCGTCAAAGTTCGGGTTTTAATAATGTGAACACATGCAATCTGGAAGGGTGGGTGGCTGTACCCTGAGTTTTCTGTCTAAGGTTAGAGTGTTCGTACAAATCCACTTAATCGGACCAGTCACTCTTACCTGGGAACTCTTGGGGTGAGTATCCACCTATAGGCTAAAGCCTGTCTTTGCGATACATTATAAAAACCGATTTACTTTGATTAGTCACTGTGTGTCGTTTGTTTGTTTCAAGTAAACGAACGAATGACCACCATCCTTTCATTTCGTCGATATTTATGACATCTCATTATCCAACATCCATCTCACTCGTTTTCTTTCATATTTCCTCTTTTAGAATGCCTCCTCGATGAAACATACCACCACCTAACACCGAACTGGCGACTATCATAGCACAACAGATGGCTGCTATGCTACCAAATCTCATTACTCAAATCAACCAAGCCAACAACAATAATAATGCTCCTTGCAACTTCAAACAGTTTAACTCGGCTAAACCACTCAAGTTTATTGGTTCTGAAGGAGCAACTGGGCTCCTACAATGGTTTGAGAGTCTTGAGAGTACTTTTCGCCATGTTCGGTGTCCTGATAATCGTGAAGTCGAGTTTGCTTCAAGTGTATTTCATAAGAGGGCACTCACGTGGTGGAGTGGTGAGAGATAGGGGTGTTGATGTTGCGATGGGTCAGAAGTGGGAGGAACTTAGAGCTCTAATGATGAAAGAGTTATGCCCCCGTCATGAAAAGAGGGCACTTGAGAATGAATTCCACGACCTAAAGCAGGACAATGGTGAGCACCATGCGTATACCGATCGGTATGAGGAGTTGAGCCTATTATGTCCTGAGATGGTGACGCCTTTGGATAAGGCGATTGAAAAGTACATAGACGGTCTTCCTGACCCAGTTCAGGACATTGTCAATGGCAGTAAGCCTACATCTGTCTGTCAAGCCATTGAGTTGGCTGCAACCCTTACTGAATCATAGGCCAAAAAGGGTAAGCTTCATTGAAAGGGTGACAAGAAACCGTCTGCTAAAACTGAGAAGCAAAAAGGAAACAAACTGAAACCTCCAAGAAGTTAAGGAAGCGCATGGCTTCTAAGAACTTCGCTCTCACTACACAACCTAACCAAGCTGCTCCCAATCAGCCTGCTCAGCTACCGGCCAAGAAACAATATGTTGGCAATGCACCTTTGTGCAACAAGTGTAATAGTCACCATCAACCACATTTACAGTGCCGCATTTGCACTAACTGTGGGAAATCTGGTCATCTTGCCAACACTTGTTGTTTTGCTCCTACACATAATCAAATAGCCCAAAACCCTGCTCAGCAGCCTGCACGACCTCACTATCCACCTAGGTCTTGCTACAATTATGGGGATCTCACCCACTACATAAATAACTGCCCGAAGTTGGAAAATGCAAACCCGGCTCGTGGACGAGCATTTAACATCAATGCTAATGAGGCTCGGGCTGAAATGAAGTGGTGAACGGTACATTCTTTGTTAACAACCATCCTGCTTCAATTCTTTTCGATTCGGGTGCCGATAGAAGTTTTGTATCCCTAGCTTTTGAACCTTTGCTTTCCATGCCTAGAACCAAACTAGGAAAGCCCTTGACAGTCGAAGTAGCTAGTGGTGAACCCCTTGTTCTTGATTCTATCATCCGTGATTGCCAATTGAACCTTAATAACCATCTTTTTACCATTGACCTCACGCCAATGCAACTCGGGAGCTTTGATATTATAGTAGGAATGGATTGGTTGGCCAAGCACCATGCTGAGGTGATTTGCTTTGATAAGATCGTTCGTATACCTCTCCCATCTGGTGAAATCCTAGAGGTTCGAGGAGAAAAGCCCGTTAGTACCCTTAAACTCATGACTTGCACCCAAGCCCATAAATACCTATGAAAGAATTATGTTGCTTTTTTAGCACGTAGCGTAGAGGTGAAAGGCAAGGGCAAATCTATTTAGAACATCCCTGTTGTTCGGGATTATCCTGAGGTGTTTCCTGAAGAACTACCCGGTTTACCCCCATCACGACAAGTCGAGTTTCGTATAGATCTTGTACCTGGTGCCAACCCTATAAACAAATCCCCATACTGACTTGCACCGCCTGAGATGCAAGAGTTATCTAAACAGCTTCAGGAGTTGTCTGACAAAGGATCATTCGTCCAGGCTTTTCACCTTGGGGCGCTCCAGTCCTATTTGTGAAAAAGAAGGATGGATCATTCCGTATGTGTATCGATTACCGTGAGCTCAACAAACTCACAATCAAAAATCGATATCCCCTACCCCGTATTGATGATCTCTTTGACCAGCTACAAGGTGCTACTTGCTGCTCAAGATTGATCTACGTTCTGGGTATCATCAGCTTCGTGTTCTCGAAGAAGATATTCCCAAAACTGCTTTCCGCACTCGATGCGGTCATTACGAGTTCACCGTTATGCCTTTTGGTCTGACAAATGCTCCTGCCGTTTTTATGGACTTAATGAATAAGGTTTGTAATCCTTATTTGGACAAGTTTATCATTGTTTTCATTGATGACATTAAGTCTCAAGCCGATCACGAGCAACATCTTTGTTTAACGATTGAACTCCTAAAGAAAGAACAACTCTATGCCACGTTCTCCAAGTGCGAATTTTGGCTTAAGGAAGTTCAATTCTTGGGACATATTGTCAACAAACAAGGCATTCATGTGGATCCCGCCAAAATTAGTGCGATTAAGGAATGGGATACGCCTACTACTCCTACCGAAGTTCGTTTATTTCTTGGTCTCGCGGGTTATTACCGTCGCTTTATCACAAACTTCTCAAAGATTGCGGTTCCCCTCACTGCTTTGACTCAAAAGAATAAACCTTTTGAGTGGGGACCCAAACAAGAAGAAGCTTTTCAGACCTTGAAACAAAAGCTCTGTAATGCTCCCATTTTATCCTTACCTGAAGGTAATGACGACTTTTTCGTATATTGTGATGCATCGAACTTAGGCCTTGGTTGCGTTCTTATGCAAAAGAATAAAGTTATAGCCTATGCATCAAGACAATTGAAGATTCACGAAAAGAACTACACCACTCATGATCTTGAGTTGGGTGTTGTTGTTTTCACTCTGAAAATTTGGAGACACTATCTATACGGTACAAAATGTGTGGTTTTCACGGACCACAAAATTCTCCGGCACATTCTCAATCAGAAAGAACTAAACATGAGACAGCGATGATGGGTTGAACTTCTGAACGACTATGACTGTGAGATTCGCTACCATCCTGGTAAGGCGAATGTCATAGCCGATGCTCTTAGTCGTAAAGAACGAGTCAAGCTACATTGTGTTCAAGTTCGATCTGATATTCAAAACCGTATTTTCCAAGCTCAACGAACTTGTGCTACACAAGGCATGATGGGTGATGAATTACCACATCATCTTGAGCTTCAACTTGAAACGAAAGATAATGGGTTATCCTACTATCTGAACTGTTTGTGGGTCCAAGTCAAGATAATCTCCGCACCTTGATAATGGATGAAGCTCTTAAGTCTCGTTATTCAATTCATCCAGGTGCAGACAAAATGTATAAGGATCTTCGTACCCAGTATTGGTGGCCGGGTATAAAGAAAGACATTGCCTTGTACGTATCCAAATGTCATACTTGTCTCAAAGTTAAGGCAGAACATCAATGCCCTTCTGGTTTGCTTGAACAACCAGAAATTCCGGTTTGGAAATGGGAAAGCATTGCAATGGATCTCATTACCAAATTATCACGTACATCTAGAGGTCATGATGCCATTTGGGTAATCATTGATCGTCTAACCAAGTCAGCACACTTATAGCAATCCGTGAGGATTTCTCTGCTGACAAACTTGCTAAAATCTATGTGGATGAAATTGTATCTCATCATGGTGTTCCTTTGGACATCATATCTGATCATGATGCTCGATTCTCTTCTCATTTTTGGAGGACCATGCAATCTGCCATGGGAACCAAACTTAACCTGAGTACTACTTATCATCCTCAAACAGATGGACAATCCGAAAGGACAATCCAGACACTAGAGGATATGCTTAGAGCTTGTGTGATCGACTTTGGTGGTAGTGGGATTCACATCTCCCTTTGATCGAATTCTCCTACAATAACAGTTATCACACCAGCATTGACATGGCTCCTTTCAAAGCTCTTTATGGTCGAAAATGTCGTTCACCAGTCTGTTTGAATGAAATCGGTGAATCTCAATTCACTGGACCTGAACTCATTCAAGACACAACAGACAAAGTCAAAATAATTCGCGACAATCTCTTGACAGCTAGAAGCCGTCAAAAGAGTTAAGCGGACAAACGACGCAAGCCCTTGGAATTCCAAGTCGGTGTTCACGTCCTACTCAAGGTATCCCCTTGGAAAGGTGGTTAGATTTGGAAAGAAAGGAAACCTTGCACCTAGATATGTTGGACCATTCAAGATCATTGAGAAAATCGGAAAGGTGTCCTACAAACTTGAGCTACCTCCTGAACTTGGAAAAGTTCATCCAACCTTTCACGTGTCCAATTTGAAAAAGTGTTTAGCTAATGAAAAGCTCCACATCCCTCTTGATGAAATTCGTGTTGATAACACGTTACACTTTGTAAGAAACCTGTGGAAATTTTGGATCGTCAAGTCAAAAAGCTTAAGCGCAGACGTATACTGAATATTAAAGTTCGCTGGGAGTCCAAACTAGCCCTAAGTTTACCTGGGAATGAGAGGAGCAGATGAAGGCGAAATATCCACATCTATTCTCACAAGTTTCCTCTAATTAAATTTCGGGACGAAATTTCCTAAAGTAGGGGAGACTGTGGCATCTGTGCTTTTCCATCATCGTTCAATTCTGAAACGATTTTTTAATTTCATAACATTGTGTTTATTCCAAGATTTGTGTATTTATATATGGGTATTTCATATTTTCAATCCTTGTTCAATTCTGATCTTTCGAATCACTTCTAGAAGTGAAATCGCAAACCGTTACGCAAACGTAATCAGTTTAACGCGACGTACACTCCGGAACAACGGAATAAGCTAAACATAGCCTAAATACCCTTTACATAAGTTAGAAATAAGTTTTGAGGGCTTCGGTATGGCAAAAACATGCTTATTCAACTTCAGGGGCTATTTTGCAAATTCTGCGAAACTATGCCAAATCGCGTATATCCTAATCTGGAACATATACGTACATCGAAAAAAAATTTAATCATTAAAATCTAGTATTTTAATCATTGGAATGTAAAAAAAATCACTCGTTACGCGTTTACGGTCATTTACGCGTTCGTTACGATTTCCGTCGTAATTAACCAAAAACTGCAACCGTACGGCCAAACGAACCGACATCCGAAAAGTTTCCTAGCATTTTTCAAGTTCCCTATGCTTTATCTTCCTTGTAAAGGTTAAAAATAGGGTTAACAGGTTTTAAAAGTGCCAAAACGCGTCGAAAAACAAGTTTTAGGCTGCAGGGACTAAAACTGCCAATTCTGAAACTTCCCAGGCGCCACGCGAGAGAGTCACCCAGATCCCCCATGACGTGGGGGGGATGCCCAGTGGCAGCAGCTACCTGGCAGCTTCTTGTTCATTTGACTTGACACCTATAACTCGTTTTTGGCACACTTCTCCTGGTTGCAACACCTCACCAAAACACTTATAATGATCCTACAACATCTCCTAACACTTGGAATGATCTTGTGGCTTCAAGAAATCTATAAATACCCCATTGTTGCAACCAAATTCCTTGCTCATTTACATCTTTCTTCTCTCTAAACTCTAAGTGGAGTTGCTACCTTATTAGGAGGCCTCCCATCTGAGTTTTTCTAGTAATGTTGGCTTCCTTAAGTGCAAATAAGTGCTCTAACCAAGCCTTGTTCATTCTTTTAGCTTATTATGAGCTAAAAGTCAAACATTGACTACTGTTTGACTTTCGGTTTTGACCATTAGTTGGTCAAGTCAAGGTCCAATTGGACTTTGCAACGTGATCGTAATCATGATGGTTATGATCCATAGCGATCATGCCTACTAATTACCACGTTTTCCTAGTCGAAGTGACGAGTCAAGGTTTCGGTCAATAATACGCAAAATGCGCATTATACGACGGAACTATTTTCGGGTGTCAAAACACTTTGTTTTGATACCAAATCAGTTTTATAAACTTAGTTAGACATGTTAAACATGTCTAACTCGTCACTTTTAGTTTAGTGCTTGTTTAGGGTCGTAAGTCGAGCGGTCTTGACCACCGCTTTGACTTTCGAATCCGACCCGTTTAGTCGATCCTAGGATCCGACCCAAACTCATAGTAGTGACCATAGTTATATAGGGAATAACCCTCTGAGGTTATACCTTATGGTCACGTCGTTTGGTTAGTATTATGATATATCGTTATTTTGCCGTTTATAAATGACCAAAATGCCCTTTTTGCACCTAAATTCAATTTAAGCATATGTGGCTAAAGTTTTGACATATAAACTGATATTACAACATTATTAAACATGTTTGGGCATTTAAGACTCATCATAGGACATGTTTAACCATTCGATCGCATATTTACATAAATGATCCGTTAAAGTAGCGTAAACTACCTTAACCAGTCATAACGGGTCAAAAGCACTTAGGAATCTTCCCAAATCAAAATGTTAACTTTATTAAACCATTTCATATGAGTTCCAACACTCATTCGGTTTATAACAATTCATTCTATTCAAATCTTCCGATTAAGGTCCCGATATTAGGACTCGCTTGATTTCCGGACTCTTGAGCTTTGTATATCCATTTTAACTAGGATACTTTTGCAATCCCAAGTGAGTACATAGACCCCTCTTTTATGTTTTCAAAAGTGTTGGGGTGATACACATGTGCCTACTTATTACTTTATTGATTTCATGCTTTTATGACATATACTAGCTATTTTCATCTAGTACACATATTGTACATGATTTCAATTATGTTTTGCTATGTATGTTGACTTGAGCATGCTAGCACATTGATTTCAAAGTCACCTTTTGCGGCATATGTTGACTTAGCATATGAGCACATTGATTTACATTACATTTTGCTATGTATGTTGACTGAGCATGCTAGCACATTGATTTCAAAGACACCTTTTGCGGCATATGTTGACTTAGCATATGAGCACATTGATTTACATTACATTTTGCTATGTATGTTGGCTGAGCATGCTAGCATATTGATTTTATGGACATTTCTACTTCGTATGTTGACTTAGTATACTTAGTACATGGTTTAAAGACATTTTTCATGACATTGCTTACATTGACTATAACATTTGGTTTGTTTAACGGGACTTAATACACTCATTAACATCGATCACGCCGCCCGGTAGTATGTAATGGTACCATAGGACTTGACAAATCCCGTTCCCGGCTTCCTAGGTTTGTTTGGAAATGACAGAATCCGAATACATTTTTGATAAATCTTTGACTTGATAAGGGTTTATCCGAAAGTCTCAAGGCTTGAATGTATGCGATAAACATAACTACATAAATGTTCATATCAAATAAAGCATTGGTTTTGCAAAACACGACTTTTGATTTAAAACTTCGGTTTATTCAAGACATTGTTTTGTACATGACATTGGTTATACACGACATTATACACATGGCTTGAGTAAAGTCTTTTTACTTGCCATACAAGACTTTTGTTATACAAGACATTTGTTTAAGACTGTTTATACCTAACATTGTGACATATTACATTGTTTACACATGACATTTGACATTTGTTTGACAAGACATTTTTGGTGGTTATTTGATAAGTGATTTAAATAACTAGATGTGTGTAATATGATAAATTCATGGTGGATACGCAGCTGGTACTTCCTATATATAAGTGCTTTCATGATATTACATATCGTAGCGTTATTTAAACCACTTCGACAAAGACAAGACATGACACATTTGGTACAAATAACATATATTTTTCACAAGACATTGTTTTATAAATGGCATATTTTATACAATTCATTTTCATCCGGTTAATTAGTTAACCATGCATCCTTCTTTTATATCATTTGATTTTCATATTGATTTTCATATGATTTAATAAAAGAAAACATTTTATAGGGTTCATGAATACTTTTCGTTAAACTATTATTTAACTTCAAGTCATGAATCCTCATTAACAAAATCTATGTATCTCACAGGCATTTTTTTGCTGACGTACCTATTTTCACATGTGTTTTAGGAGCTAATGCTTAAGGATGATTCAGGCGACACTTAGGACGGACTTGGGGCTTAGTGACTAAAAAATTAGCAAGACAAATAAATTTATGTTATGTTTCTGTTAAATTCCAGACAATGTAAACAAATTGAATCAATAATACAAAACTTTAAATACCATGGTTGTTGAAACAATACTTCTGTTACGACAGTCCCTGACGTTTTCCGCCGCGGTTTGTTGTTTTACGCGGTCGGGGTGTGACATGGATGAGTTGATCAAAAGTTAAAAAATGAAGATGAACATGCTATGTATAGATAATATGGGCTCACCAATCATGCCAAGTGTTCACGAGTCACCAATGAACTTGATTAGTGTCGCCTTAGGTGTCAAATGCAGAAGGGAAGGTGGCAAAGTCGTTTGGTGAGTCAACAAACGAATTAACCAGCTACTGCCAACAATTATGATGAGTTGGGCACACCATCTGGACCGTATGGGGTTTCTGGATGCGGTCCGCATGGCTCTCAGCTGGCCACAACTTTCACAAATTGGTAGAACAGGCCCCTGAATGCGTTTTGTCGTATTTTGGCACTTCTAACACTCGTTAACCTCATTTTTAAGCTCCATAAGGTAGAATAAGTATAGGGAACTTGAAAAATGTTCAAAAATGTACTAGAGGTAGGTTAGTTTAGTCGTACGGTTGCGGTTTTCGGTTAGTTACGACGAAAATCGTAACGAACGCGTGCATGATTGTAAATGCGTAACGAATTATATTTTTGCATTCCAATGACTAAAATATAATATTTCAATGATTACAAAACTTTTTGGATGTCCTTACATGTTCCGGATAGCGATTTACGCGGAAAGGCATAGTTTTGCAGAATTTGCAAATTAGCCCCTGAAGTTAAAAAAGTGTGTTTTGCCATACTGAACCCTTCAAAACTTATTTCTAAGTTTTGTAAAGGTTATTTAAGGTATGTCAAGCTTGTGTCACTGTTCCGGAGTGTATGTTGCGTTAATTTGGTTTCGTTTGCGTATCGGTTTACCGGTTTCGCTTACAGAAGCGATTCAAGAGTTCGGAATTGTGCAAGAATCAAATGTGTGCAATAATCATAATAAATAAACAAAATTCTCAAATACAACATAATATTCCGTTCATTGATAACTTGTTTGATATTGTTACATGTTCGGATCACCACAGATATCACAGTCTCCCCTACTTCAGGAAATTTCGTCCCGAAATTTAATTAGAGGAAACTCGTGAGAACAAATATGGGTACTTTGATTTCATTTGATCCTCTCGTTCCCAAGTAAATTCTGCGCCACGTTTGGATTCCCAGCAAACCTTGACTATCGGGATTCGTCTTTGTTTGAGTTTTTTGATTTCACGGTCCATAATCTCCACCGGTTTCTCGACAAAATGCATAGTATAATCAACGTGAATCTCATCGAGTGGAATATGGTGATTTGTATCAGCTAAACATTTCTTCAGATTGGACACGTGGAAAGTTGGGTGAATATTCTCGAGTTTAGGAGGTAGCTCAAGTCGATAGGCCACCTTTCCGATTCTTTCAACGATCTTAAATGTTCCAACATATCGTGGTGCAAGTTTTCCTTTCTTCCCAAATCTAACCACTCCTTTCCAACGGGATACCTTGAGTAGGACATGATCACCAACTTGAAATTCTAAGGGCTTGCGTCCCTTGTCCGCGTAACTCTTTTGGCGGCTTCTAGTTGTCAGAAGGTTATCGAGATTTTTCTTGACTTTCTCGGTTGTGTCATGGATGAGTTCAGGTCCAGTGAGCTGTGTCTCACCGATCTCATTCCAACAGATAGGTGAATGACATTTTCGACCGTATAAAGCTTTGAAAGGCACCATGTTGATGTTGGCGTGATAACTATTGTTGTAAGAGAATTCGATCAATGATAGATGCGAATCCCAACTACCACCAAAATCGATCACACAAGCTCGGAGCATATCCTCTCAGATTGTCCATCCGTTTAAGGATGATAAGCAGTGCTCAAATTAAGTTTGGTCTCAATAGCAGATTGCATAATCTTCCAGAAATGAGATGAGAATCGAGCATCTCGGTCAGATATGATATTAAAGGAACACCATGACGAGACACAATCTCATCAACATAGATCTTGGCAAGTTTGTCAGCAGAGAATTCCTCATGGATTGCTATAAAGTGTGCTGACTTTGTTAGACGATCAATGATCACCCAAATTGCATCATGATCTCTAGATGTGCGCTGTAATTTCGTGATGAGATCCATTGCAATGTTCTACCATTTCCATACCGGTATTTCAGGTTGTTCCAATAAACCAGACGATGTTGATGCTCGCCTTGACTTTGAGACAAGTAAGGCATTTAGATACATACAAGGCAATGTCATTCTTCATACCCGGCCACCAATACTGGGTACGAAGATCCTTGTACATTTTTGTAGCACCAGGATGAATCGAATATCAAGACTTACGAGTTTAGTCCATCAATAGAGTACGGAGATTGTGTTGATTCGGAACCCACAAACGGTTCATGTAGTATAATAATCCATCGTTTTTCGTTTCAATTTGAAGTTCGAGTTGGTGAGGTAGTTCGTCTTTCAACAAACCTTGGGTACACAAGTGCGTTGGGATTCAAGAATACGTGTTTAGATATCGGATCGAATTCGAACACAATGAATCTTAACACATTCTTTTCGGCTAAAGTGCGTCAGCCACAACATTCGCCTTATGTCACACCCTCAATTTCCACTTGCGGAGTTTTACCGCGAGGCGTGTGATCAAACCAGAATCTGAGACACTAGTAATATCGAACGACTCTATATGATTTATTTAAATGTTTTCCAAAAAACATTTGTTTAACCATTCATAGTCATTTTAAAAATGTCTTAGTTTCAAAGTTTAGCGGAAGCATTAGTTTCAAAGTTTAGCGGAAGCATTAGAGTAAAGTAAAGTAACGGCGCCAACATAAACGCCAAAACCAAAAATCCCAAACATTATTTGTAAATAAGACAAATGTCTTGATCAAATGCAAGTGAGTGCACCTAGCGCTCCTAGCGTCCTGAGAAACATGTAAAGAAACAAGTGTCAACATTAAAGAAGAGTGAGTTCACTGGTTTTTATAAGTTCACAAGTTCGGTTAAAAGTTTGTTTTCCCCCGTTATCCCTAACCCGGGATAACGATATAGTTCCATTATTCCTAACCCGAATAATAATGTTGGTTCGTAATTAAGTTCAATGTTAACATGTAGGTAGCGAGCCTAAAGTTACGTCACGTAAGAGTTCGCGATCGAAGCTGACTGTTGTTGCCTCAATGTTGCCAGGTTCTATCACTAACCATGGCGAAAGTTAGGCCAAATTAATCACCCGCTGACCATACTCGGTCGGCTAGCGCGACTAGCTCGGGTGGGGCTTGTCGGGCCCAGTAGTACTACTTATAATTTCCCCGCTATCTAACCCAATACTAACGATCCAAGAATTGGTTGAGGACTTCCGTGATAAAGCTACTTAGTGACCATAACATACATTAACATTAACTTAGTTACCGAATAGTTAACGACGTTAATTCCGCATAACGTAAAAGATAGAGTATACATGTTTCTCCCCCTGTTGTTTAAAACCGGATAAAATAGGGGCCGTGAACTCACCTTAAATTGCTCGGTTAGAATAACACAAAAGAAGCAAATGATGGAACCGCTAATCGCGTCCTAACATGCCAACCGATTTAAAGTTAGTGTGTGAGCACACTGATACAAAACCCTACGCATAACTAACACATAGTGCGGCACACGTAATAACCAATTCGAAAATACAATCATGCATGCAAAGTATCATCATACCAAAATAATGATCAAACCAACTTGTCATAAACACAGATTAACTTATACAACACTTTGGTACACACAAACGCAAGTTATCATGTTTCAGCTTGTACACTCATAACTGGGCTGTTTTCGAGGATTTTTATAAAATAGTTCCAACGTTCCAAAAATTCCAATTTTTTTACAAGAGCTGTCAACTAAACTGTATAATTTTATGTAAATTTTTCAAGTCCTAACGCTTTAACAATTATTTATAAACATTTATATACTAGGCTGTAGTCAGATTCGTCGCTTTCTGATTGCAGTCCACGGGAAAAAATATTTAAAAATCATCGTTCATCCAATTAACAAAATTCCAGTGGGAGATTTCCGGAAATTCCCGTCTCCAGTTACTATACAAATTTTGTGACCCAACCCCCTACAGACTATGAGATCCGACTCGATAAACAGCCAGCAAATTCTGCAGAATTTATGCAGCTTCAGCTGCTGAGCTAAATGACCACTTAAAAATAGCAAACAATCTCAGAAAAATATGAATCTGGCGCCATTAGAAGCGGTTTTCAAAAATACACATTTTAGGCTTCAGAAATCCACTTTTCAATAAATAATGATCAGGTTACAACCAATTGAAGTTGGCTGTAAATGTCATTCGCAAACTGTTTTCGACTTTTATCGCATTAGAACATGCTTAAACGATCATGACGCTTAATAATAATGATTAACAACAGGTTTATTTGTCAAATATCATCATTTATATCAATATTCATGCAAACCCTAATTATATAACATGATCTTTATCGCTAAAACGCAGCTTATGATTTTAGTATTCAACATAACATCACAATCGCAAAGATTCGCACAATCATCCGAACTAATCATAAATCACAACACTTTTCATACTAATAATCCTACCACTACACATAATCATGATCAAGATTACACAAACCCTAATGTGAATTTCAAAACAATTAAACCCTAACCTTGAAACGATAATGATTAGCGAACCGGGACAAGATTGGAATCAATCCGGAAGTTGGAGCTTGTGCGACCGTGAGGGGGGGGGCTGCCGTCGGCCTTCTCTTAGTGACTAGGGTTTTCTTGTTTTTTTTAAACACATCTCATGCATACATACATTTATATAAAACAAGGGAAAAGAAGGGGAGGGGGCGTGACCGCAAATAGGGGGGGCGGTTTGGGTTGAGTGGCTTGGGCCTCAAGTTTAGGTTATTTCCTTGGGCCGCAAGGAGGTGAGGTCTACACGTTTCACGGCTCGGTTCGGTTCGGCTATTTATTTATTATTTTTTTATAACCAATAATCGCGAAATAAAGGCGTGATACAATAATTTACAAAATCTACAAACGTCTAATAACACATAGCACGTAATTCACCCTATAGATTCACAAA
The DNA here is from genome assembly GCA_947069175.1 of Scalesia atractyloides. Lineage (NCBI taxonomy): Eukaryota > Viridiplantae > Streptophyta > Magnoliopsida > Asterales > Asteraceae > Scalesia > Scalesia atractyloides. Next base: position 40,157,126 of record CAMTDV010000006.1, read on the forward strand.
GTTAGCGTAGTTATTGCGAGCGTGTAATTTAATTCTCCAAATTAAATCAGCATAGGAATGAATAACCATGAAGTAGCGCGTTTAAGATACCTGAAAAGCCGGGATGTCACATTATCCCCATGTTGAAAGAATTTTCGTCCCGAAAATTGAGTAAACGCGGTTTAGAATGCAACGCACAAAGATTCAGTTTGTTAGTAATGGTACAAGTAATTCCCAGGTTGTCATATCATCCCCATGTTAAAAGAATTTCGTCCCGAAATTTAGTTGGCGGTAACGTCAGGTTGCTGCTCAGCTGCAAAAAGGTGTGGGTATTTGCTTTTCATTTGGTCCTCTCTTTCCCACGTGAACTCCGGTCCACGCTTAGAGTCCCAACGAACCTTACAATTGGTATCTTGTTGTGCCTTCGAGTCTTAATCTCACGATCCATGATCTCGATAGGTTGTTCCACAAAATGCAGTTGCTCATCCACTTGAATCTCATCCAATGAAATGACTAGGGAATCATCTGATAAGCACTTCTTCAGATTGGACACATGAAAAACGTTGTGAACTCCACTGAGTTCGGTAGGAAGGTCTAACTGATAAGCTACGGGCCCGATACGCTTCGAAATCACAAATGGGCGTTTAGTTTGCCTCGTTTCCCAAAACGGATTACACCCTTCCAGGGTGACACCTTCAGTAGGACGCGGTCGCCTACTTGAAATTCGAGCGGTTTGCGTCATTGATTAGCGTAACTTTTCTGTCGATCTCGTGCCGCTGCCATGCGGTTTCTGATTTGCACAATATTTTCAGTAGCCTCAAGTATCAACTCAGGACCTGTGAGTTGACTGTCACCGACTTCTGACCCAACAGACCGGTTATCTACATTTGCGACCGTACAATGCTTCAAACGGTGCTGCCTGAATACTCGTATGGTAATTGTTGTTATACGAGAACTCCACTAAAGGCAGATGGATTTCCCAACTGTTCCCGAAGTCTACCACACATGCCCTAAGCATGTCTTCCAAGGTCTGAATGGTCCTTTCACTTTGACCATCCGTCTGAGGGTGATAAGTTGTGCTCATATCTAAGCGTGTACCCAACGCTTTCTGAAGTGACTGCCAAAAGTTGGACGTGAAACGAGCATCTCTGTCTGAGATGATGGACGTTGGCACCCCGTGCCGAGAAGCCACTTCCTTAATGTAGATGCGAGTCAACTTATCCATCTTATCTGTTTCTTTGATCGCTAGGAAGTGTGCAGACTTAGTTAGACGATCCACGATTACCCAGATGGTATCGCAGCCACCCGGAGTTCGCGGGAGTTTAGTGATAAAGTCCATCGAGATCTGATCCCATTTCCACACTGGGATCTCAGGTTGTTGAAGTAACCCTGATGGCTTCTGGTATTCCACCTTGACTTTCGCACAAGTCAAACACTTGCTCACGTAGGTGGCTATATCCGCTTTCATGTTGGGCCACCAGTACGCAGCCTTAAGGTCTTGATACATCTTATCTGAACCAGGATGGACAGAGTATCGGGATTTGTGAGCTTCGTCCATAACTAGCTTCCTGAGGTCTCCGTAGAGAGGTACCCATATACGATTCATGAAATACCGAGCACCATTGGGTTTCACTTCCCAATCGCGTTCTATCTTTCCCACAGATTCGGCCTTGATGTTTTCTTCCTTAACTGCTTCTAGCTGCGCGTCGCGTATCTGTTCGGGTAACCCAGAATGAATTATGAACTGTAGTGCTCGTACCCGACGAGGTTTCAAGTGCTCCTTCCTACTGAGGGCATCAGCTACCACGTTAGCTTTACCCAGGTGATACCGAATGGCACATTCATAATCGTTCAGGAGTTCGACCCAGCGACGCTGTCGCATGTTCAACTCCTTCTAGTCAAAGATATGCTGGAGGCTCTTGTGATCCGTGTAGATTGTGCACTTTGTTCCATTTAGATAGTGTCTCCAAATCTTAAGTGCAAACACAACTGCTCCCAATTCCAGGTCATGTGTTGTGTAGTTTTTCTCGTGAACCTTCAACTGTCGGGATGCATACGCGATGACCTTTTCACGTTGCATGAGTACACATCCCAATCCCTGAATGAAAGCATCACAATATACCACAAAATCATCTGTCCCTTCTGGCAAGGAAAAAATGGGTGCACTGCAAAGTTTCTGCTTCAGCAATTGAAATGCTGCTTCCTGCTTGTCACCCCAAGCATACTTGGTGCCCTTCTGGGTGAGAGTGGTAAGCGGTTGTGCGATCTTGGAAAATACCTCGATGAAACGTCTGTAGTAACCAGCCAAACCCAAAAATTGGCGGATCTCTGTCGGTGTCCTGGGTGCTTCCCAGTTCTTGATAGCATTGATCTTGGCGAGATCAACGTGTATACCTTTTTCATTCACGATATGCCCGAGGAACTGAACTTCACGAATCCAGAAATCACACTTCGAAAACTTGGCATATAGTTTCTCCCATTGAAGTAGTTCCAGCAATAATCGTAGATGCTCAGCATGTTCTTCTTCACCCTTAGAGTAGACGAGTATATCATCGATGAACACGATGACAAACTTGTCGAGTTACGGCTTACACACGCGGTTCATGAGGTCCATGAACACCGTGGGTGCATTGGTGAGACCGAAGGGCATGACCAAGAACTCATAATGGCCATACCGAGTACGAAATGCCGTCTTGGAGATAACCTCCTCCCTGACGCGTAACTGGTGATAACCGGACCGTAGATCGATCTTGGAGTAGTAGCTTGACCCTTGAACTGGTCGAAAAGATCATCGATGCGAGGTAATGGGTATCGGTTCTTGACGGTAACCTTGTTGAGTTCCCTGTAGTCAATGCAAGTGCGGAAGGTCCCGCCCTTTTTCTTGAAAAAAAGGACCAGAGCTCCCTATGGCGAAGTACTGGGTCGGATAAATCCTTTTTCCAACAATTCCTGAAGTTGGGTAGATAGATCTTGCAGCTCTGCTGGAGCTAGGCGGTACGGGGCCTTGGCGATAGGAGCCGCATAGTTCGCCAATTCGATTTCAAACTCCACTTGTCGATGTGGTGGAAGACCAGGTAACTCCTCTGGAAACACATCAGAAAAGTCACGAACGACGGGGATATCTTCAATCTGCTTCTCGTCCTTAGGCTGCTCGGTGACCAGTGCGAGCAAAGCGAAGGAGTTCTTCTCCGAAGATACTTCTGAGCTTGCATGTAAGAGATGATATTTGTGACGGCGCCTGCCTTCTCGCCTTGCACCATCAAGACTTCGTCGTTAGAGAGCGGAATACGGATAGGTTTCTCGAAACAGAGAACTTCAGCTCGGACGTCGGATAGCCGGTCCATTCCGGCTACCACGTCAAAACTACCCAGGGTAGTTGTCATCAGATCAATGGTAAAGGTGTGACCCCGAGTTTAAGTTGACAGCCGGTTACTAAATGGGTCACATCTACAGATTTACCATCGGATAGTTCTATGACGTAAGGGGTCTCTAGGGGTTTAGGTGTGAGATTTAGGTTCTTCCTAAAAGACGCATATATAAAACTCTTATCCGCACCCGTATCAAAAAGTACAGTAGCAAAATGATTATTAAGGGGAAACTTACCGGTGACCACATTCAAGTCGTTTCTGGCCTCTCCACGGCCCAGCGTGAATGCACGACCTTTGGCACCTCCTGTGCCACCATTTCCATTGTTGCCATTGTTGTTATTGTTGTTGTTTGTTTGTTGTTGTTGTTCCCACCATTGTTGTTGTTGCGAAGCTGCAGGCAGTCTCGCTTGAAATGGGCAGTGCCACCGCACTGACAGCATCCCCGGTTATTACCTTGCTGTTGACCCTGGTGCTGATTCTGATTTTGTCGAGACATGATTTCCCCGCGACAATCCTTTGCCGCGTGACCCGCTTTGCCACATCGTTGGCAGCGATTTCCGGCGCAAGGGCCGTGATGATGGAGGTTACAACGATTACATTGCGGCTTTCACCCGCATAGCCGCTTGAGTTCTGGGTGTTGTTTGGCAGACTGATTATTGTGACCCGATTGTTGTTGAAATTGTTGGACCGCTTCTGGTTTCCTTATGTGGTTGGGCTGACGAAGACTGTCGAGCAGGTGAGTCTTCAAATTTTCTTTTGTTATCAGGTACAACTTCGGTTGCACCCCGAGGTGGCAACTTCCTTTGCTCCACCGCCTTATCGGTGAGTTTATGCGCCAGCCTGATCGCTTGATGCTCTGTCGTAGGGTTGCTAGACATTACCATGCCCTGGATCTCAGGACCAGACCCCCAAGATAAAACTCAAGTCGTTTTTCGACGGTGTTAGTCAGATCGGGACATAGGAACACCAGATCATGATGTTTGGCCGTGTACGCTTCAATTTCAGACCCTACCATCTTGTGGTTCCATAACGCTTGCTCCAACTGTTGAACTCCGTCCCGCGGACAGTATTCCTCCTTGATTAGGGCCTTAAACTCGTCCAGGCCATTGCGTTCGCCGCAACAAGTCCACGCGTTTGGACTTGTCGTTCCACCAGGTTAATGCCCCATCTTCCAACGTTGAGGCATCATACTTGACCTTATTGGCCTCAAGGCAATTGCACATCTCGAACACTGATTCAGACTTTTCAATCCAACGGACCAGTCCTATGATTCCTTCAACACCCGTGAACTTGCTCGGTTTTGCATCAAGGAACATCCTGTGGGTTAAGATCCCCCTCCTGCTGGTGGGTTTTGAACACCTGCCAGAGCAGCATTCAGTGTTCTTGATTAATGCGGCCAATTCTTCAGGTGACATGTTGAGGTTTCCGCGACGACCAGTTGCCATTTCAGATCTTCGCAAGACAACACAAACACACACCGATAAGTATATATATCCAATATAGTTATCATATTCCACACTGCAATCATCACACAAGTTATGTCAACCCAGCAAATTAAACAATCAAAAGGAACATTCGATTAAATAAATTGCAATGTCTCACAAAATACCAACCAAACATCTCAGTTTAATTATAAAATTTCAAGTTCAAACATAAGTGGAAACAAACAAACTAAGGAAAACAAAGCGAAGGTTGGCGAGACGAGTTAGTCTTCTACGTCTCCATCTCCCAAGTTGCTATCGTTGCCGTCATCCTCTGCGGCGTTTTCAGCTTCAACAGCCGGGTCCTGTTCTGGCTCTTCTTCCTCTGGATCCTCCTTCGGGTCTTCCTCTGGATCCTCCTCTTCTTCCTCTATCGGCGCTGGAGGGGCCGGTGCTGGTGCGGGTACTGGGACAGGTGCTTGATTCTGCTCCAATTCTTGAATCCTCCAACTGGACTCAAGAACTCTGTCTTCGAGCCAGTCAGCCCTCAGCTGCTCAGCACGGAGATCCTTAGCTAAAATGTTTCGAACTCTCCTATTCTCATGTTGCTCTTCCTCGAGCTTTCCAGTTTTACCAATTAGTTGACGTATCATCCATCCTTGTGCTTCGATAGTCTCCTGCATTCTCTCTAGCTGTTCCTGTTGTTTCCTTAACATATCCCTAAGTAGATCGCCCCCTACTCCTAACGAGTTGACCGGTTCGACAGGTATAGCGGTGGTCGGACGGGAGGACGACTCCCCTCCTAGAGCGAGTCTTTTCTTAGCAGCTGAGCGTGTCTCCACGCCATGAGGTAGTGAGGGTTCGACCATGGGTGCTTTCCCCGGCGCCCTTGATTGTCGAGATTTGTCGGATGATGATGATCACACCCTCAATTTCTACTTGTAGAGCTTTACCGTGAGGCGTGTGATCAAACCAGAATCTGAGACACTAGTAATATCGAACGACTCTATATGATTTATTAAAACGTTTTCCAAAAACATTTGTTTAACCATTCATAGTCATTTTCAAAATGTCTTAGTTTCAAAGTTTAGCGGAAGCATTAGTTTCAAAGTTTAGCGGAAGCATTAGAGTAAGTAAAGTAACGGGCGCCAACATAAACGCCAAAACCAAAAATCCCAAACATTATTCTAAATAAGACTCGATAAAAATGTCTTGATCAAATGCAAGTGAGTGCACCTAGCGCTCCTAGCGTCCTGAGAAACATGTAAAGAAACAAGTGTCAACATTAAAGAAGAGTGAGTTCACAGATTTTTATAAGTTCACAAGTTCGGTTAAAAGTTTGTTTTCCCCCGTTATCCCTAACCCGGGATAACGATATAGTTCCATTATTCCTAACCCGGAATAATAATGTTGGTTCGTAATTAAGTTCAATGTTAACATGTAGGTAGCGAGCCTAAAGTGTACGTCACGTAAGAGTTCACGATCGAAGCTGACTGTTGTTGCCTCAGTGTTGCCAGGTCTATCACTAACCATGGCGAAAAGTTAGGCCAAATTAATCACCCGTTTACCATACTCGGTCGCTAGCGCGACTAGCTCGGGTGGGGCTTGTCGGGCCCAGTAGTACTACTTATAATTTCCCCGCTATCTAACCCAATACTAACGATCCGAGAGTTGGTTGAGGACTTCCGTGACAAAGCTACTTAGTGACCATAACATACATTAACATTAACTTAGTTACCGAATAGTTAACGACGTTAATTCCGCATAACGTAAAAGATAGAGTTATAGAGTGTATACATGTTTCTCCCCCTGTTGTTTAAAACCGGATAAAATAGGGGCCATGAACTCACCTTAAATTGCTCGGTTAGAAATAACACAAAAGAAGCAAATGATGGAACCGCTAATCGCGTCCTAACATGCCAACCGATTTAAAGTGTGTGAGCACACTGATACAAAACCCTACGCATAACTAACACACAGTGCGGCACACGTAATAACCAATTCGAAAACACAATCATGCATGCAAAGTATCATCATACCAAAATAATGATCAAACCAACTTGTCATAAACACAGATTAACTTATACAACACTTTGGTACACAAACGCAAGTTATCATGTTTCAGCTTGTACGTTCATAAATGGGCTGTTTTCGAGGATTTTTATAAAATAGTTCCAACATTCCAAAAATTCTAATTTTTTTACAGGGGTGTCAACTAAACTGTAGAATTTTATGTAAAATTTTCAAGTCCTAAAGCTTTACCAATTATTTATAAACATTTATATACTAGGCTGCAATCATATTAGTCGCTTTCTGACTGCAGTCCACGGGAAAAAATTATTTAAAAATCATCGTTCATCCAATTAACAAAATTCTAGTGGGAGATTCCCGGAAATTCCCGTCTCCAGTTACTGTACAAATTTCGTGACTCAACCCCCTACAGACTATGAGATCCGACTCGATAAACAACCAGCAAATTCTGCAGAATTTACGCAGCTTCAGCTGCTGCACTAAATGACCACTTAAAAATAGAAAACAATCTCAGAAAAATATGAATCCAGCGCCATTAGAAGCGTTTTTCAAAAATACACTTTTTAGGATTCAGAAAATCCACTTTTCGATAAATAATGATCAGATTACAGCCAATTGAAGTTGGCTGTAAATGTCATTCAGCAAACTGTTTTCGACTTTTATCGCATTAGAACATGCTTAAACGATCATGACGCTTAATAATAATGATTAACAACAGGTTTATTTGTCAAATATCATCATGTATATCAATATTCATGCAAACCCTAATTATATAACATGATCTTTATCGCTAAAACGCAGCTTATGATTTTAGTATTCAACATAACATCACAATCGCAAAGATTCGCACAATCATCCGAACTAATCATAAATCACAACCCTTTTCATAGTAATAATCCTACCATTACACATAATCATGATCAAGATTACACAAACCCTAATGTGAATCGCAAAACAATTAAATCCTAACCTTGAAACGATGATGATTAGCGAACCGGGACAAGATTGAAATCAATCCGGAAGTTGGAGCTTGTGCGACCGTGAGGGGGGGGGGAGGCTGACGTCGGCCTTCTCTTAGTGACTAGGGTTTTGTTGTTTTTTTAAACACATCTCATGCATACATACATTTATATAAAACAAGGGAAAAGAAGGGGAGGGGGGCGCGATCGAAAATTGGGGGGGCGGTTTAGGTTGAGTGGCTTAGGCCTCAAGTTTAGGTTATTTCCTTGGGCCGCAAGGAGGTGAGGTCGACACGTTTCGTAGCTCGGTTCGGTTCGGCTATTTATTTATTATTTTTTTTATAACTAATAATCGCGAAATCAAGGCGTGATACAATAATTTACAAAATCTACAAACGTCTAATAACACATAGCACGTAATTCACCCAATAGATTCACAAAGTTAGCATAGTTATTGCAAACGTGTAATTTAATTCTCCGAATTAAATCAGCGTAGGAATGAATAACCGTGAAGTAGCGCGTTTAATATACCTGAAAAGCCGGGATGTCACACCTTACCAGGATGGTAGCGAATTTCGCAGTCGTAATCGTTTAGAAGCTCTACCCAACGTCATTGTCTCATGTTTAGCTACTTTTGATTGAATATGTGTTGGAGACTTTTGTGGTCCGTGAAAACCACACACTTCGTGCTATAAAGATAGTGTCTCCAAATTTTGAGAGCGAAGACAACAGCACCCAACTCAAGAACATGAGTTGTATAATTCTTCTCGTGGACTTTCAATTGTCTTGACGCATATGCGATGACTTTATCCCATTGCATTAGAACACAACCAAGGCCTAAATTCGACGCATCACAATAAGCCACGAAATCATCATTTCCATTGGCTAAAGACAAAATAGGAGCATCACAGAGTTTTAGTTTCAAAGTTTGGAAAGCATCCTCTTGTTTGTGTCCCCACTCAAAAGGTTTATTCTTTTGAGTTAAAGCAGTGAGGGGAACCGCGATCTTTGAGAAGTTCGCAATAAATCATCGATAGTAACCAGCAAGACCAAGAAATGAGCAAAATTCTATGGGAGTAGTGGGTGTTTTCCAATCCTTAATCGCAGCGATTTTGGAAGGATCCACATGAATACCTTGCTCATTGACAATGTGACCCAAAAACTGAACTTCTTTCAGCCAGAACTCGCATTTGGCAAATTTGGCATATAGTTGTTCTTTCTTTAGAAGTTCCATTGTCAAACGAAGATGCCGCTCGTGATCGGCTCGAGACTTAGAGTAAATAAGGATGTCGTCGATGAAAACAACGATGAACTTATCCAGATAAGGTTTATAAACCCGATTCATTAAGTCCATGAATACAGCTGGAGCATTTGTCAAACCAAAAGGCATCACGGTGAACTCATAATGGCCGTATCGATTGCGGAAAGTAGTCTTAGGAATATCTTCCTCGTGAACACGAAGCTGATGATACCCAGAACGCAGATCGATCTTGGAGAAACAAGTAGCACCTTGTAATTAATAAAAAAGATCATCAATTCGAGGTAGGGGATATCGATTCTTGATCGTGAGTTTGTTTAGCTCACGATAATCGATACACATACGGAAGGATCCATCCTTCTTTTTCACAAATAAGACAGGAGCACCCAACGGAGAATAGCTCGGACGAATGAAACCTTTGTCCGATAACTCTTGTAGTTGTTTTGATAACTCTTGCATCTCAGACGGTGCAAGACGGTAAGGAGATTTGGCTATCGGGTTAGCACAGGTACGAGATCAATACGGAATTCAACTTGACGTGCCAAGGGTAAACCAGGTAGATCTTCGGGAAAAACCTCAGGATAGTCTCGGATAACAGGAATATCTTGAATACTGTTGTTCTTTACTTTCTCCTTTACGATATGTGCCAAGAACGCCACATAATTCTTTCGTAAGTACTTTTGGGCTTGTGTACTAGCGGGTTTTGTTGATGCATATGTCTGTTGCCTACGTCATCATATAATATCGAGTCTGGATTTAGGAGCGAAATGTCGAAGTTTATGTAAATAGATTAACAAGTTCGCTTGAGTTTGTGATGGTTTATACAAGTTCGGCCGAACTTGTCTATGCAAGTTCGCCCGAACTTGCTCTTCCACCAGCGAACTTGTTTACCTATAAATAGGTAGCTTGTGATTTCATTTGTAACTTTGGGATTTTGTCACGACAGAGGCGAAGCTCTGTCCAAGTGTTTTCAGGATCTGTAACGTTGAATAATAATGAAATGGTGATTAAATAGAAACAAATGAGTGTCTCCACTGTCGCCTATGCAAACGGATTCCACACGTTACCTTAGGTTGTCAGATTAGTGCCCGAACGATCCGAGTTTAAAGCATGAAAATCCCGTTAACGTTTTTGGCAAACCGATACGTTAATATTGTCGGCTAAAGAGTCAAAGTTTTACTAAAATTGTTTGTTTGCTAATCATTTTTCAAGTGTTTTGAACGACGGATTAGTTTGGAAAACGAAATGGGGTCTATAAAGCTGCCAAGGTTAATGAGATTAGAAGAGTATGAAGCCTGGAATGAAAAATTCGTGAACTGGGTCCAAGCTATGCATTTCCGCAGTTGAGTTGCGATTGAGACATGTTATGTCGTTCCTAGAGATGAGAATCAGAAAATACTGGAGAAGCACAAATATTCTACTCACAGAAAGATGATTATTTTGCTGAAAAGAAAATGATTAATCTTATCCAGCAATCGGTTAAGGAAGACATCCTGATACTTTTACCAAATACGAGACTGCGAAAGAATTATGGACATCTCTGAAGAATAAGTTTCAAGAGAGTGTAGTGGTTAAGAACTGTGAAGCTCTAGTTTCAAGTATATCCACAAATGAGTTTCAAGTTCTAAACCAGTCTGCCCGGTCTATGATTTAGAAAATTATCAGGCAGATAATGCAAAACTCTTGAGTAAAATTGAGAGTTTGACATTAGAAAATAAAAAGTTAAAAGAAAATGAAAAGAATTTTAAAAACAAAATAAAAATTTTAGAAAATGAAAAATTACAAATGGTAATAGATTTTCAAAATGAAATAAAAATGTATAAAAATGAAAATATTGTTTTTGAAAAATTAAATATAGAAAATCAAAAAGCAATAAATTCTCATATTGAGAAAATTGCTCAACTTGAAAAAGAAGTTGAGACTATTAAAATAAAGCTGTTAATTTAGAGAAATTATTGAAAGGTTTTGTGACTTCCTCTTTAAAGTTAGACCATATATTTCCAATACCAATCAATAATAATAAAAAGAAAATTCCAATAAGTGAAAATATCATATGGCGATGTCATAATTGAGGATTGTGATGATAATACCGATGATGAAAATGATTAAAATGAAATATTTTTGAAACTAAAAGAAAATTTTCAAGAAACTGTTCTACAATCTGCTGAAAAAGGTGATGCTCAACACAAAAACCTTCTAAGCAGAATGGAGAACAAAAACAACGTGAAAAACAAATTTCTATAAATTTTCAAAACAAAAATAAAAGCTCATCGGTACGGTCATCCAATCATTATAAAAACTCACAAAAATTTGAGAATAAGTGGTGCAGGTCGGACCACAGTGCTTAAAGTCAAATCAATTGTACAAAAGAAGCAGGAAAGATGACTACTACACGTCAAATCAATGTGCTGATTTGGGTGTTTGGTCTGAATGGAGAGATTGGTACGATAACAGAGTGTGTTACAACTGTGGATTTGGTGGACACATTGCTGTTAACTGCCTGTAAAAGAGATTTGATACGAGAAGATGCTATAAATGTCAAATCAAGGGTCATATTTCCAGGGATTGTCCGACTAATCTGAAAAGAATATCGGTTAAATCTCAGGGGGAGAAAAGACCAGAGGAGAAAAAAATATAGAAGAAAAATGAGAAAACTGTAGAGAAGCCCAAAGAACAAAAAGTCAAGTTATCACAAGGACAAAAAGACAGATTGAGAAAAAGGAGGAAAAAAGTTAGAAAGTATTTGGAAAAGATTTTGTCCTCGGATACGTCTAAGAAATCAGATAAAAGTTCTAATGAATCATTTTACTCACAGTCAAGTAAAATGAATTCATCAGATACAAATCTGAGGACAAAAGAGAGAGTAGTGAAGAAAAATTTGATAATTCAAACAGTTAAAAAATCAAAGAAAGTAAAATTTTCAAATAAAGTTTCTATCAAACTGTTGAATATCAAAAAGAGTGTGAATGTTTGTTTACTTCAGATGTTAATAATTTTGGTAAACCTAAATCCAAAATGGATTGGGTTCCAATTCAAAACTAATTAAAGTTTGTTTGAATGTGCAGGATAACCAAGTTTTAAGCCTAAGGTCATTTCAGAAGCAGTGGTTGTTCATACAGAGAGACAAGAGACAGGAGTAATATTCCACACAAACAAAATGGTAGTCTCGCGTTCACATTCGTAAAAAGTCGTTAATGGTTAAAATGAAGATTCTTATTTTCGATTTTAATAAGATGTTTTCAATTTTAGGGGGAGAAAAAATTTTAAAAATTGTAAAAAAATCCTGTAAAATTGAAAAACATCATTTTAAAATGTTTCCAAAAACAATAGAAAATCTCAAAATATCAAAAACAATAAAAAATGAAAAATAATGAGATTACTTGTTCAAAAAAAATGATTATACATCAGTGGAGTATCACAGTATGCTAAAGAAATGGAAAGTTTAAAAGTGATAAACAAGTCTTACTATGGTGTGTCGATAGGCTTAACACGTTCAGTAAACTATTTTCGAGATATAAACTAAATTTGTAACTGCTTAATCTTGTGGATTAACACATCTTGGATATATGGACTTAGTACTCAAAATTTTGTTTGATAGATTGCCTAATTATGAGATATGAGGTCTTTATAGATAGTTGATATATGGGGTATTATACAAGTTCTTCTGATTTTGCGGAAGCAATAGCCTAGAACTTCTATAATATTTTCGCAATAAACCCTAAACTGCATGCAACTTTGAAAAGTATCAAAAGATCTAATCATTTGCAGTGCTAAAAAGATTCCTTAAGTGGAACACACCTAAAGTCGAGCCTTCATCTCTTTGTCGATACGGTGGTATTAACCTGAGCTCTCAAGGTCTCACACTAACCCAGATACAGATATCAATTACACTATATTCACCTGTAAGATGAAATCTAGGGAATCTTGATGCGGGAGTATATTCAAGAAGTTGGAACCGCAGATAAGTCAAGTTTCATAAATCATACCTTAACATATCTTGAAACAGTTGAGAAACATGGTAAAGTTTAAGTGGACAAACATATCTATAATCTAGGTAAACGAGTTTAAAACTTAAAGTCATCTAAAGGTCAACGGTACTAGTGATATGTCTCAAAAAACTGATATGATCCTCTAGCACGTGTTCTCACAAAAAATATAAACTGAAATATTACATTTCAGTATGTTTACATTTCTGCTTTCAAAATTCATAATTCAAAAAGATTTTCTTTCAAAATCTTCCATGGAAACTTGATAATGTTGGATGTGAGCCGGACCAACGAAACTGTTAAGAAACTGTTTGTGTGTGGATACGTGGGATTGTTCTTAATCGTCAAATCTTAGAGCTTCGGAGTATCACTTGAGGGGGAGCTAGATAAACATATTGATTGAAGATAACAGAAAGCTTAAAGTAAGGGGGAGCATGGATGATAAAGTTATTCAAGAAATAAAGATCAAGAGAACATTAAAGACTTAGGAACTTATTTGAAGAATGATGACCACCGAAACATCCAAGGGGAGTCTGTTGATGCATATGTCTGTTGCCTACGTCATCATATAATATCGAGTCTGTATTTAGGAGCGAAATGTCGAAGTTTATGTAAATAGGTTAACAAGTTCGTTTGAGTTTGTGATGGTTACTATCACAGTATGCTAAAGAAATGGAAAGTTAAAAAGTGATAAACAAGTCTGACTGTGGATGTGTCGATAGGCTTAACACGTTCAGTAGACTGTTTTCGAGATAAAAACTAAATTTACAACTGCTTAATCTTGTGGATTAACACATCTTGGATATATGGACTTAGTACTCCAAAATTTTGTTTGATAGATTGCCTAATTCTGAGATATGAGGTCTTTATAGATAGTTGATATATGGGGTATTATACAAGTTCTTCTGATTTTATGGAAGCAATAGCCTAGAACTTCTATAATATTTTCGCAATAAACCCGAAACTGCATGCAACTTTGAAAAGTATCGAAAGATCTAATCATTTGCAGTGCTAAAAAGATTCATTAAGTGGAACACACCTAAAGTCGAGCCTTCATCTCTTTGTCGATACGCTGGTATTAACCTGAGCTCTCAAGGTCTCGCACTAACCCAGATACAGATATCAATTACGCTATATTCACCTGTAAGATGAAATCTAGGAAATCTTGATGCGGGAGTATATTCAAGAAGTGGGAACCGCAGATAAATCAAGTTTCATAAATCATACCTTAACATATCTTGAAACAGATGAGAAACGTGGTAAAGTTTAAGTGGACAAACATATCGACAATCTAGGTAAACGAGTTTAAAACTTAAAGTCATCTAAAGGTCAACAGTACAAGTGATATGTCTCAAAAAACTGATATGATCCTCTAGCACGTGTTCTCACAAAAAATATAAACTGTAAATATTACATTTCAGTATGTTTACATTTCTGCTTTCAAAATTCAAAATTCAAAATTCAAAAAGATTTTCTTTCAAAATCTTCTATGGAAACTTGATAATTTTGGATGTGAGCCGGACCAACAAGACTGTTAAGAAACTGTTTGTGTGTGGATACGCGTGATTGTTCTTAACCGTCAAATCTTAGAGATTCGGAGCATCATTTGAGGCAAGCTGGATAAACATATTGATTGAAGAAAACAGAAAGCTTAGAGTAAGGGGGAGCATGGATGATAAAGTTATTCAAGAAATAAAGATCAAGAAAACATTAAAGACTCAGGAACTTATTTGAAGAATGATAACTATGGCAACATCCAAGGGGGAGTCTGTTGATGCATATGTCTGTTGCCTACGTCATCATATAATATCAAGTCTTTATTTAGGAGCGAAATGTCGAAATTTATGTAAATAGGTTAACAAGTTCGCTTGAGTTTGTGATGGTTTAGAGAAGTTCGGCCGAACTTGTCTATGCAAGTTCGCCCGAACTTGCTCTCCCACCAGCGAACTTGTTTACCTATAAATAGGTAGCTTGTGATTTCATTTGTAACTTTGGGAGATTTTGTCACGACAGAGGCGAAGGTCTGTCCAAGTGTTTCCAGGATCGGTAATGTTGAATATTAATGAAATGGTGATTAAATATAAACAAATGAGTGTATCCACTGTCGCCTATGCAAACGGATTCCGCACGTTTACCTTAGGTTTGTCAGATTAGTGCCCGAATGATCCGTATAACGGACCTACAGGTTTCTCTCCATGAATTTCCAAGGTTTCACCAGAAGGAAGAGGTATTCGAACTATCTTGTCGAAGCAAATAACTTAGGCATGGTGCTTGGTTAACCAATCCATTCCTATAATAACATCGACACTTCCGAGTTGCATTGGTGTAAGGTCGATAGGAAAAAGATGGTTATCGAGGTTCAACTGGCAGTTACAAATGATGGAGTCAAGTACGAGAGGTTCACCATTGGCTTTTTTCAACTGACAAGGGCTTTCCTAGTTTAGTTCTAGGCATCGAAAGCAAAGGCTCAAAGGCTAATGATACAAAACTTCTATCGGCACCCGAACCAAAAAGAACAGAAGCAGGACCATTCTTAACAAAGAACGTACCGTTAACCACCTCGTTATCGGCACGAGCTTCATTAGCATTGATGTTAAAGGCACGACCATGGGCTGGGTTAGCATTGACTAGTCTCGGGCAATTGTTCTTGTAGTGACCCATTTCACCACAATGTAACATGAACTAGGTGGAAAGTGAGGTCGAGTAGGATTTGCTTGTGGTTGAATTGGGTTTTGTGCAGTTGGGTTTGGGTTTAAAGCGACAAATATTTGCCAGGTGACCAAGTTTTCCACAGGTAGTACACTGTCAACATGGTATATGAACTTGATGATGACCATTACAACGGTTGCAAAGCGGTGCAATTCCCGCATAAGGTTTCTCTGCCAGAGGTTGAGCTGGTTGGTTCTGGGGAGCAGTTGGAGCGGGTTGCGCCGGTTGAGCAGTAACAGCAAAGTTTTGAGAAGCCTTACGCTTCTTGATTGTTTGGAAGGCTCGGCTTTGTTTCCCTTTGGTTTCTCTTGTGTTGACTTAGCAAAGGATTTCTTATCGCCCTTGCGATAAAGGTTACCTTTCCTGACTTGTGAATCGGTTAACGTTGCAGCTAACTCAATAGCTTGTCGAACAGTGGTAGGGTTGCTACCAGTGACGATATCTTGCACAGGACAGGTAAACCCTTGTTAGGAAACTTTATATGTATGAATTAAGTATTGAAGAAAAATGAAGAAAGAGAGTCTGATCAATCTGATCAGATCTGATGAAGAAGTAGTCAAATGATCAAGTCAACAGAAGAAACATGATAATAGGCCATAAGAAGAAGCATTTGAATCAGATCTGATGAGAATATCTTTGTCTAAGTGTTCAAAGAAAGGATCAGAGAAGATCTGATCAAATCTGATGAAACCTCATCAGATTCTGATCAGAAGTCATCAGAAATCTGGTGACCAATCATAATGTCCACTTACAGTTGAAGATAAGGTAATTCAGTTGAAGGACATTTATGATATACGTGGAAGTAGTAAGCATGACATATGAAACGACCTGCCATGATAAACACTTGTAGGAATAAACAATTATGTATTCATGCCAATTGTTCTCTATAAATAGAGATCACCAAACCCAAGATCGATGGAGTTGAGCATTGCAAGTATTACAACTTACGTACTCCATTGCCCTTAACTCCACAGAATTCTTAAGCATTGTTTTGTATTAGAAAATAACTTTTCAATCATCTTTTGTAACCTTTCAAAAGTAATATAAACTTGAAAATTCTGTATCTCTGTTTCTTATAAGTTGATTTCTAATTTTGCACATTATTTTCATATAAAGTTGAAATCAACTTGCCATTTTAAGTCAAAGCATTTTTATCTAGGACCAACAACCATCGATATACTTCTCGATCGCCTTATCCAAAGGCGTCACCATCGAAGGACAAAGTAAACTCAACTCCGCGTATCGGTCGGTATAAGCACGACTCTCACCACTGTCTTGCTTAAGATCATGAAATTCGTTCTCCAATGCCCTTTGCTCGTGGCAAGGACATAACTCCTTCATCATAAGAGCCCGAAGCTCTTCCCATGTTTGAACTAAGGCCACTTCGGCACCTCTGTCCCTCATAAGACCATTCCACCATGTCAAAGCTCTTTTCTTGAACACACTAGATGCAAACTCGACCTTTCACTCATTTGGACACTGAACAAAACGGAACGCGCTTTCGAGACTCTCAAACCATTGAAGAAGTCCCATAGCTCCCTCAGACCCAGTGAATTGAAGTGCTTTAGCCGAACAGAATTATTTGTAGTTGCACGGAGCTAGTGCATTGTTATTGTTATTGTTGTTCGCTTGATTTAATTGAGTCACTAGGTTCGGGAGGATCACAACCATTTACTGAGCGATAAGTACAGCCATTTCGGAATTTTGAGTTGTATCACGTCGAGGAGGCATTCTAGAAAAGAAACATGATGAAAGATAAGTGAGATTGACATTCGGAAAAAAAAATCAATAAAGGCATCAAAAATATCGAGAAACATAAGGATGGTGGTCACTTGTTTGTTTCTCAAAACACACAAATGACACACGGTGACTAATCAAAGTAAATAGGTCTTATAATGTATCGCAAAGACATGCTTTTGCCTATAAGTGGACACTCACCCCTAGAGTTCCCAGGTAAGAGTGACTGGTCCGATTAAGTGGATTTGTACGAACACTCTAGCCTTAGACAGAAAAATCAGGTACAGGCACCCACCCTTCCAGATTGCACGTTTTCACATTATTAAAACCCAAACTTTGACGAGATTTTGAAAACTTCGAAGGCTTACGCAAAAAACAAATCATCTAAGGATAGATGATTGATTTTCAAAAACAGATTTGAAATTCGTGGTTTTGTTTTGGTAATCACCTAAGGATAGGTGATTGTATTGCATTTTAAATCTAAACGCAAGTAAACTTGCGTTAGGGTCCTAGGAAGGTTATAGTCTAGGTCAATGCATTACTAATAACCTAATTTCCTATAACCAGTGTGTGAAACCCAAAATCGTGTAAAACATCATGTGGCGGAAACACTTGGGGAGTCACGTAACAGATTGTTTCAACAACACATGGCATGTGAAGTTTTGTTTTAATTTAACATTAAACAAAGGTTATATTGTCATGATTGTCTTGAGACGTTCTAAACAACTTAAACAAACAAACAACCATCATTATTGTCTTTCTTGTTATTAAGGCACTAGGTCCAAGTCCATTCCTACGTGAGCACGCATCAGTATCATCTAGCATCGTTCCCTGAAACATATGTGAAAAGGAGTCAACAAAAATATGTCGGCGAGTACATAGGTTTTGTAAGTGTGTTAAGTTCATGGCTTTGTATATATTGCAACATTTTAATCGGACTACTAGAGTCGTAAATGAAAACCTTGTTTTGAAAGCATTTGTTATTCCACTAATTAATCCTCTAAAATAGTTAGTTAAAAGTTTATAAAATCTAGTAGCCATGAACCTTGACTCGAAAACATTTTTTTTTGTAAATCCAAGTTGTAAATCGTCTTAAAATAACTCGTAAGGTTTATATCTTTAATCAAAATTCGTTGTGTGTCATTGTTTGAAAATATTTGTTCATTGTTCATCGTTCCTCGTAATAAACCATTTATTGTAAACCAATTGTTCATCGTTCATCGTTTATCGTTCATCGTTTCTTGTTATAATCCAATCATTCATCATTCCTTGTTTAAATTAAGAAAACTTTTGATCGTTTCATGAATACATTCAAACCTTTGTTGACTTGTTCCAGACCACCCACGGTGTCCCTTAATCGTATAACATACCACCAAAGGGTATGTTATAATACAGTTTCAGTCACTTCCCAAATTTCCCCACAAACCCCTGGAATTTTGGTAACGAGATTGTCAGTCCTAGGCGTCGTAACTTACTACTGGTCGGCTTGGCCATTGTTAATGAATGTCATTCTTGTTAAGAACACAATGCACCAACAAGTTCGTTCACATTATTGAAATCGTATTGTTTATATAAACCATAGTATTTGTACTTTGAAAGCTTGAAAACAATTTAGCACATATGAATCACCCCAAAATATTTGAAAAACATAAAAGAGAGGACTATGTACTCACTTGAGATTGCAAAGTAAATCATGGATCAATAAGAAAACCGAAGCTCAAAGATCCGAGAAATCACGCATGTCCTAAAAATGAGTAATAATTTAAACATCGAGACTTGAAATCAGAGGATTCGGATAGAATTAGACTTTATAAATCAAATGAGTGTTGGAACTCATATGAAATATTTTAATAAAGTCTACATTCTGATTTGGAATGTTTTTAAGTGCTTTTGACCCGTTATGACCCGTTAAGGTAGTTAAAGCCACTTTAACGCATCATTTGCGTAACTACGCATTCGGATGGTTAGATATGTGTTATGATAAGTCCTAATTACCAAAATATGTTTAATATTGTTGTTACATCAGATTGTATGTCAAATTTTATGTTACATATGCTCTTAGTTGATTTATTTGCGAAAAGGGCATTTCTGTCATTATTGAAGATTTTATCAACTAATCATCATAACACTAACCAAATGACATGACCATAAGGTATAACCTCAGAGGGTTATTCCCTTTATAATTATGATCATAAATATGTATTTGGTTGGGTCCAAAGGTCAATTAAACGGGTAAGATTCGGAAGTCAAAGCAGTGGTCAAACCGTTCAACTTTCGACTCTAAACAAGCACTAAAACAAGAATGACGATTTAGAGATGTTTTAACATGTCTAAGTAAGTTTATAAAAGAGTTTTGGCATCAAAACAAACTGTTTTGATACCCGAAATTAGATTCGGCATGAAATGCGCATTTATCGCATTTTTATCAAACTTTGACTTGTCAAAATGATTAGAAATGATAGGAATCAGTAGGTATGATGAATAGAGATCATAATCACCTTGATTACCATCATATTGCAAGTTTTAATTGGACTTTATGTTTATCAATATATGATCAATTCTGGAAGTCAAACAATAGTCAAACTTTGTGACTTTTAATCCAATTAAACTACAAGAATTGAATCAAAACATGATTGAAATACTTACAATACCCAAGGAATGATCAAGGAACTCAGAAGAAATCCAGAGATGGTTGTAACTTCAGTTGGTAGCAGAAAATGAGGTGATCAAAGGTTTCAAAATGAAGAACACATGTGTATTTATAGATTTCTTGATGTTATAGGAACAAGACAAGTGTCCCATGACTCATGAACAAGTTAGATTAGTGTCTCATATGTGTCAAATGCCGAAACAAGGGTGGCAAAGTCGTTTGATGAGTCATTGAATGATTAAACAGGTTGTTGCCAACAAATCTGGTGATCTGGGCACCTCATGCGGACCGTATGGGTTCCTGGATGCGGTCCTCATGGAACCCTGCTGGTCAGCAAGTTTCAAATTTGGCAGAACAGGCTCCTACACTTGTTTTTGACGCGTTTTGGCACTTTTAACACCCGTTAACCTGATTTTCAAGCTCCATAATGACGTTAAAGTATGTCCAAAAATATTCTAGAGTCGGTTCGTTTGGTCGTACGGTTGCGGTTTTCGGTTAATTACGACGAAAATCATAACGAACGCGCAAATGACCGTAAATGCTTAACGGATGGATTTTCCGTATTCCAATCACTAAAATATAATATTTTGATGGTTAGAAAATTTTTTGAATGTCTGTACATGTTTTGGATAGCGAAATACGCAAAAAGGCATAGTTTCGCAGAATTTGCAAAATAGCCCCTGAAGTTGTAGATGTGTGATTTTGCCATACCCAAGCCCTCAAAACTTATTTCTAAGCTATGTAAAGGTATTTATGGTATGTTAAGCTTGTGACCTTGTTCAAGAGCATGTCGCTACGAGAATTGGCAGACTTTCATAGTTTGTCGTAAATGGTCCCTGTGATCAAATAGGCTTGTTTTTACACACCAAACCCTCCAAAACTTATTCTAGGTTATGTAAAGGATATTTAAGGTATGTTTAGCTTATGCCTCTAAATCGGAATATACATTGCGTTAAATTGGTTTTGTTTGCGTATCAATTTGCGTATAACTTCCATATAAGCTTTTGAGGAGTCGAAATTGTACATGGACTAAAATGTATGAATGTCACATGTAATTATAAAATTCTCGGGAATGAAACACAAGGTTTCATTAGATTTGGAATTGTTTGGTATTGTTTGATGCTTGAAAAGGCTCAGATGTCACAGTCTCCCGTACTTCAAGAAATTTTGTCTCGAAATTTAGATTTAGAGGAAACTTGTAAAAAAATAGAGGGTATCGCCATCAATTGATCCTTCGTTTCCGGAGAAAATCTCTTGAAAATGTTTAGACTCCAGCAAACTTTGTTTATCGTACTCGTTTGTTGTCCATGGTGATGAGTTGAGATTCGAAAATCTTAACCTCATTCCAATAGGTAGGTGCATGACACCTTTGATTGTACTGAGCCTCAGAAAGGTAAATGTCAAAGTGAATCTTTTGTCGTAGCATACCATAAAAAGAGCGTGAACTTGAAGGAAAAAGAGTCGGATTTCGAATAATGAACGGAAGATTGTTTATAAAGGTTTCCCATGAAGGCTAGTATAGGAAACTTGTGTGTGCTCGAAATGGGAATCAGAGAGTGTATGATAGAACAACATTGGTCAAAGTCCAGAACTTCTAGTAACTTAAATAACGCTATGCTTGCAATGTGATAAGGAACACTTCTATATAGGAAGTACCAGCGGCGTATCCACCATGTCCTTATTAGATTATCCCCGTTTCGTTATTCTTATTACACATAACAAAACTTGCTATGGTAATCTATGCAAGGGATTTTATGATTATGTATGCATCCATAGTTACTCGATTCGTTGCACAGTCTGCATAGTTCATTTTGTGATGTGTAGGGGAAAAATCATATGAGTAAATATGGAATGACTTGTCTAGATCACATCAGGATCTCTTTAATTAGATCAACGCATGAGCTTTTTAAATAGACCACCAAAGAGTCTTTTTAACTAGATCATCACATGATGTCTTTAACTAGATTGACGAGTGTTAGTGCAGAACATTTATGTCTTAGTCATATATCAAGTTTGTATAGATTAGATGTGAATAGGCTAGTGAAATCAAGTATTTATGTGTCTATAAGTCAAGTTCGCTTGAGATGTCTTTGTATTGTCACGTTCGGACGAACTTGACTATGTCAAGTTCGCCTCAATCGCCCAAACTTACATCCCTATCTAGCGAACTTGCACCATTATAAATAGATAGCTTGTGATTGTCATTTGTAACTTTGCGCACTTTGAGGCGAAGCTCTGTCAAATTGGAGACTCGATGTTATATCAATAAAATTGACGTTTAATTGACTAATCTTGTTAATTGGTAATCATGTCATAATATTTCCGCTATTATGGACATTAGATATCAAATCTAGGTTCCTATGCTATCAGGATCGGTCCTACAAGTGGTATCAGAGCTAGAATAGCCTGATTTGATTGATATCAAGACAAGAACACTTCTAGTTCTACTCCATTCTTCTATTTTTCTTAACTTTTACACTAAAATGAAGAATTCACGGGCAAATTCTGTCCAATTTTGAATATGACATGGTTAAATACATCATAGATAAACCCCTGAGAGTTTGGAGACTAAAATCAAACGAATTGGTGTCAAATTGTTGAAAAACCATGCTGATCGAACTTGTTAGCCAAGTTCAGCCGAACTTGAGTTAGAAAGTCACTTTTTAGTGAGTTTCTATCAAGTTCGCTCTAACTTGAAGGTTTTTGAGAGAATTATAGCTAAGTTCGCTCGAACTTACTAAAGATTCATTGATCTGTTATCAAGTTTGACCGAACTTGATAAAAATCAGGAAAGCTTAAGCTAAGTTCGCCCGTACTTGGAAGATTCTTATAACATTTCAAATTGCAAGTTCGATCAAGGTTGACTCAGGGATCTTTTCAAATCAGAATTCATAAGTTCGACCGAACTTGTGATTAAAATCTGAAATTCTTCATTCAGCTACATGTTCGACCAAACTTCTAGTGAATCTAATGTTTTTCAAAGTTTTAACGTGTTTTCAGCGTACGTGTGTTGATATTCGCGATGGGTGACCTTCAAAGAGCTTTTATGACAGCAGTGGGTACATCAAATGCCAATGTCATAAATCAAGTCAACCTAGACAACAAGATGGGCACGTCCGTTAAACCGCCAAAGTTAATGAAAATGGACGAATATGAAGGATGGAAGGAGAAGTTCAGTTATTGGGTTCAGGCCATGCATTTCCAAAGCTGGGTAGCTATCGAGAGAGGTTATACTGTTCCGTTGGACGAAAATCAGCAAGTTCTGGAGAAGTACAAGTACTCCACAATTCAAAAGGATGAGTACATTGCTGAGAAAAAGATGATTAGCCTCATTCAACAATCTGTTAAAGATGATATTCTGGTCTTGTTGCCCGAATATACGACTGCGAGAGAACTCTAGTTATCACTACAAAAGAAATACCAAGGAAGCGCAGAGATGATCAAGAGTAAGAAAGCTCTCATCATGAAGGAATTTGATATTTTTAACATGTTGAAGGGCGAGACAATGAAACAGATGATTGAACGTTTCTGTCATCTGAAAGTCCAAATGAGGAGACACGGTCTAGAGAAGACAGAACCAGAGTACATCGATAAGCTTGCAGATGCGTTACCTGACGGTGAATGGACTACTTACCTCATGGTTCTGAAAGAAAGTCCGAATTGGGAATTCTTTAAGCTGTCTACATTCATCGACAAACTTGTAGGTCATGAGGTGGAACTTCTAAAGATCACAAAGTCGAAGAATACTAACATTGTTCAAGATGTTGGTTTGTATTACAAGAACGGAATGCAAGACAACATTTCAAGCCCAAAGATTCAAACAACATTTAATGCAAATATAATTTCTTCACCACAGAATCAACCACAATATGACCAAAGTCCACAAAGCTCTTCATTCTCAAGCACAGGGTCAAATGCTTCTTATCAGATTCAAACAAATCAGAATCAACAAATGAATTCTGATCCAAATATGTACAAGTGTAACATTGTTGTCAATCTAAACAATGTTGTTTCTGAGCAAGTTGCAAAACAACACATGACTCTTCTTGCTACAGTTCTAGAATCATATGAAAGTCTGGTGGCCGGGAAAATTGGCAATCCAGAAATGACCGCAGAAGATTACGATCAGGTGGACGAAGAAGAGCTTGAACTGATGGATATTAAGTGGTCATTGGCTTCTATCATTCGAAGTGTGACAAAGTTTGTTGCACTCACTGTGACATCTGTGCTTTTCCATCAACGTTCAATTTTGAAACGATTTCGTAATTTTATAACATTGTGTTTTATTCCAAGATTTGTGTATTTATATATGGTATTTCATATTTTCAATCCTTGTTCAATTCTGATCTTTCGAATCACTTCTGGAAGTGAAATTACAAACCGTTACGCAAACGTAATCAGTTTAATGCGATGTACACTCCGGAACAATGGCATTAGCTAAACATACCCTAAATATGTAACATTTGTCAAAAACGGGTTTTCCAAACCCGCTTCGTTTGTAATCGAATATCAAGTTATAAATGTTTCGTTGCGTATTTATGTTTATTTTAATTTTGAACAATGCATAATTAATAAACAAATTAGAATTTAAAAGCTATAATTGTTAAAAAGTAAAAATAAAATAAATAAAATGAAAAACAGGCTGCCGGGACTCGAACCTGGGTCAGCCGGAAAGCTCAACAACTTAACTCGCGCACATATAACCACTCCGCCACTTGATGTTTTTGTGAGTTCTAGGAAACAATTAAATCATATGTTCAACCATGAATCGACCTGTTTACGCTAACTGAAACCGTTATCGGCTTCCAAACGTCCAAGACGTTTGAGTGATCACGGATTTCTGATTATAACCGATAAACCGACAATTTTAATCAATTCAGTCTTGAATGGACTTGAATTCATGTGATGATCGGTTTTAATAACCGAAAATCTTCACTTCCTGAATTACTCCAACAATAGCATCCTCTCGCGACTCAAAATCATCCGCAGAACCTCCAATTTCACTTTCGCTCTACTTTTAGTTCGTCGGAAAAGCTTTTCGAACTCGCCGGACTTTCGCCGGAAAACCGTGTCTTCCATCAAACAGTAAGCTTCTCAATTCTTCCATCTTCTATCAGTTGTTAAGCTTTTGCTAACTCAAACCCTTCAATCAGAATCAGTTCCAGGCGACGATATCAGATAATCATCATTCGCCGGAAAATTTCTGAGAATTTCTAGAATTCGCTGTGAAACGGTATAAACCTTTAAACCTTCTGATAACTCTTGTTCAGTACTTCAATTCCACATCTAGCTAATCAAAACTGTTAATTGGTCCGTTCAGACGAAGCCCATAAAAACAGAGCCGACGACTTCGCCGGAATTCTGAGAAAGACCATTTTTCCGGTATGTCTACTCCCAAAATCTTCCCTGTCCATTTCGTTTTAATCACTTAAATGATTGTCAATCGAATTAAACAGAATCAGTAGGGTAATCGTTGTCTGTGATATTGTAACAAAGAAGATGAAGTTAGTTTGAATATAAGTTTAATATAAATTGGATATTATCTCGGGTTAGACACATAGTCCAGCGGTGGACTGTGTGCGCACATATATCACACGCCGCGAGTTCGATCCTTGACACAATTGTATGCTCTGTAATAAAGATGTTTTCCTTTTTAACTGAACCGGATTAACTCACTGAAGATGTTAAGTATAATAAAAATCAGTATATTAACCAGGTTAGACACACAGTCCAGTGGTGGACTGTGTGCAACACTAACCCACAGGTCCCCGGTTCGAGACCTGTTACACACGCCGGTTCGATGATTAAAATCCTTTTTGAAAATAAAAGAATTTTGAATAAACTAAAACAGTATATAAATATAATTAAAAACATAATTATTTCGGGTTAGACACGTAGCTCAGTTGGTAGAGCTGCGTGCACGCGTACGGGAGGTCTCGGGTTCGAGCCTTACCCGACGCACACATGCACACTAGCGAACCGGTCAAACAGTCAACAGTCACGGTCAACAGTCAATGGTCAACGCAAAAGTCAACAATTTTTTTATATTTTTATTTATTTATTTAATTTAAAAATCAATTAAAAATACGTAAAAATAATGTTTTAAAAGTTAGAAAATAGCCTTAAACTCACAAAAATATATCTAAAAATCCTATTAAAATTATTAATAAAATCCACTCATTTACCATACCTTTCGTTATTATTTAAGTTAGTTAATCCTCGTCGATCAATTCTCTAAACTCGTGCGCATTCAGCATTTTCAACCGAACGCACCCAACGTGAGTGAATCTCTACAAATTCCCCGTTTTAATCACGTTTTTGGGGTGTATCATGTGTCTTATTATTTATCACATTTAAACTATTGTGCATCTGTCATATTCATGAACAAATGTGTATTCAACTTGTATCAACTGTTTGTGTGGTTATTGTTTAGATTAAATTTATCATTTCCAGTACATACATTATCATAGGCCGCCGCTCCCCATTACATTATGAGCGTTGAGCTGTTCCCCATTACATTATGAGCGCGAACCAGGCGTTGCCAACATACGATCGGCTCCGTTTGATTGAGCCTTGATCGCACAGACATTCATCATAGGCCGTCCGTTCCCCATTACATTATGAGCGTGAACGTGAAGTTGCCAACATATACAGTTTCATTCATGTGTTATATTCATGCAAGTTGGTTTGTTATTGTATGTTATTGTAAGTTATTGTTTGTTGTTGTTATTGTTATTGTATGATTTAATTACGTTTGCTCACATATGATTATTGCACAATTTTTCCTGATAAAGATAACAAGAGATCAATAATAAATGTTTTTCTAACAAGGTTCACTCGCCAACTTATGTTGACCCAAAAACCCCCATTTTTACACATGATACAGGTGATCCAGCTGCAGCAAGAAACACATGGGATGGCTTAGGAGAATAAACTGGTTTAGACTTTGGATTGTTTAGTTGATTATCTTTCTTTGTATTTGTATGAACATGTTTGGAATATTGAGGATGTAATTTTGAATTTAATAAATATGAAACATATTAGTAAATATCATGAGCTTTGGTGATAACCCAATTATGCCCCGACTCTTATTCCGCTGCGGGTCGGGGTGTGACAGATTGGTATCAGAGCCATGACTATAGGGATATAGGATAGGTTATTAGACCCTTAGAGCCTATACTATAGTTGATTAGAATTTTTAATTTTTGTGTGTTACATGCAAAATTCATGATGTTTATATGTTTTATGTTTAATGTTACACTCAATGTTATGCAAGCATGTTCATAAGTACATATTATTATATAATGCCTATCATGAATCATATTCTCATAACATATCATATCCATGAGAGCACACACCACATCATTTCCATGATTGTTTTTGCAATGATTTTTGTATTTTCAAATCACATCAAAGTGAGTTCTCGTGACGGGCATGTAGTAACTGGAAAGGTACAAGTACCGGTAGTCGGAACGTCCTGTCTAGGCTTGGCATTCGTATAAATCCAAAATAAAGGACCAGTTTGCCTACCTGGGGACTAATGATGAGAGTACGAAGTACCTATTAGGCCAAAGCATGCTATACCAAACGTCGTGTGAGCTAACCCCACTTTGAGTTGTCATTGTGTCTACACCTGGACACCTTCCGACCATACATCTCGTAAACATATTTCATGGTTTTCATTCGGGTGATGCGAGTTTTAAACCGCCAATACTAATGTGAATCCTACCAAACCAATAGTCATGGGGGCCCACATGAGTATACAGGTGAAGGTAGGGGGACATTTGAGGCCCAACATGAGCAAACCCAAGACATCCTATGGATGTAGTTGCATTATTGATATTTATGTTATTTTTATTTTCTTTAAGACACATGACACCTAAAAAAAGACTCCATAAACTCACAATCTTCTTATGTATGTTCCTGTAGATGTCGGCTAGGCAACAACGAGGGGGTAGAAGATCAGGAAGGTCACACGAACGCTTGGCCACTCAAATCGCAAAACAAATGGCCGCGGTGCTTCCTGACATTGTGGTTCAAGTACAACAAGCTCTCGCCACAAATCCCACCAATCCTCCCCAGCAAGAAGACCAGAACATCGGCAACCCTCCTACCAAAAAGTGCTCATATAAACATTTCAAGTCTTGCGATCCTCCGAAATTTGAAGGGACCGAAGATGTCACTGCTCTCCTCCACTGGTTTGAGGAAATGAAAGCACCTTCCTCAACTGCGATTGTCCCGAGGATCGCAAGGTACGATACGCAACCGGGAGACTATTTGGGGTAGCTCTTACCGGGTGGAATACTGAAAAGGGTAAGAGAGGAATCGAAGATGCAATGGCCTTAACGTGGGAGGAGTTAAGGGAAATCATGACGAGACGATTCTGTCCTAGAAGTGAGATTAAAAAGTTAGAGGATGAATTTCATTCGTTGAAGCAAAAGGAGGGAGATCATACTTCCTACAACAAGAGGTTTTTAGAGTTGAACCAAATGGTCCCTAACTTGTTCACCCCAGTTTACCGCTTAGTCGAACATTGTATTCGAGGGCTTCCCTCGAAAATTCAAGACTCAGTTCTCAGCACTTCGCCAGCAACACTTGAAGCTGCTATGGAACTAGCTACTGAGCTTACCGAGAATCGAATTCGCAACGGTAAATTTAAAGAGGACAAAAAGAAAGCCCCCGTTGAGGGCCAAACTTCAAACCATTCCACCTCCTCCTCTAAGTTTGCTAACAAGAGGAAACGTAACACCAAAAACTTTGCTGTCACACAAACAAATTTTCCTATCCCTGCTGCACCCATTACCCAAGTTGCCCCCTCACCTGCACCATATAAAAGGCCATACTCCGGCCCATTCCCAAAATGCAACCGTTGCCAATACCATCACTTTCCTGATCATCCCTGCCAACATTGCACCGGCTGTGGTCGCGCAGGTCACACCGTTCAAACCTGTCGCATACCTCAGCGGACGAACCGCCACCAGCCCTCAACCCAAACCCACCATCAAATAATGGGTCAAGCCCAACAACCTCTACTACTACCACCTACCCAACATTTAGCCCAATCCTACTACCAACCCAACTATCCCATGGTGCAACCTATGCGGGCTTGCTACAATTGTGGAGACCCAAGCCACTTTAGAAACACTTGTCCACGCTTGGTGAACATTATACATGCTCAAGCCCAAGCAAATCCGGTGAATCAGGCTAACCAAGCACCTCCACCTGCAAGAGGAAGAGCTTTCAACATCAACGCTAATCAGGCTAGAGCTGACAACAATGTGGTTAACGGTACGTTTCTTATCAATGGTAGTTATGCATCCATGTTGTTTGATACTGGCGCGGATAAAAGTTTTGTATCCTTAGAATTTGAACCCATCCTCAACCAAACTCGTGATAAGCTCATGGAATCCATAACAGTAGAAGTTGCTGACGGAAAACCGGTCTCATTAAACTCTATTATACGCAATTGTACTCTCACCTTAAACGATCACGATTTTCCAGTTGACCTCATTCCTATGAAGTTGGGAAGCTTTGACATTATAATTGGTATGGACTGGCTCAGCCAACATCAGGCTGAAGTTGTATGCCGCGAAAAGTTTATACGCATTCCTCTTACAAACGGTCAGACTCTACGAATCTTTGGAGAAACCCCATCGAAAGGACTCAGATTAATGTCCTGTCTTCAAGCTCGAAAATATCTCCGCAAGAATTATGTCGCATTTCTAACTCATGTCGTCAAAAAGGGAACCGTGGAGAAGAAACTTGAAGACAACCCAGTAGTAAAAATTTTCCGCAAGTTTTTCCTGACGACATCTCAGGACTTCCTCCCGTGAGAGAAGTCGAATTCCGCATTGATCTTATACCTGGTGCTACACCAGTTGCAAAGTCTCCTTATAGGTTAGCCCCCTCCGAAATGCAAGAGCTAGCCAGTCAATTGCAAGAGTTGACTGACAAAGGATTCATACGTCCTAGCTCCTCACCTTGGGGTGCACCTGTCCTTTTTGTGAAGAAAGATGGAACGTTTCGCATGTGCATCGACTACAGAGAACTCAACAAGTTAACGGTCAAGAACCGCTATCCATTACCTCTCATTGATGATCTTCTTGACCAACTTCAAGGCGCCAGCTGTTTTTCAAAAATCGACCTTCGTTCTGGTTATCATCAACTCAGAGTACATGAAGAAGACGTCCCAAAGACCGCCTTCCGAACTCGTTATGGTCATTATGAATTCATGGTCATGCCATTTGGTTTAACCAAGCTCCAGCTGTCTTCATGGATCTAATGAACAGAGTCTGCAAACCCTATCTCGATCGCTTTGTTATAGTCTTCATCGACGACATCCTCATTTACTCAAAGTCTAAGTCTGATCATGAACGGCACCTTCGACTCATCCTTACACTCTTAGAGAATGAAAAGCTCTACGCCAAATTCTCCAAATGCGAATTCTGGTTAAAAGAGGTACAATTCCTTGGACATGTCGTCAATGACAAGGGAATACATGTCGACCCCTCAAAGATCAAAGCAGTACAAGAATGGCAAGCGCCACGTACACCAACCGAAGTAAGATCATTCCTTGGTTTGGCTGGTTATTATCGCCGTTTCATTTCAAATTTCTCCCGCATTGCTGTACCACTCACGGCTTTAACTCATAAAGGGAAACCCTTCATATGGGGACCCAAACAAGAAGAAGCCTTCCAGACCCTTAAACAAAAACTCTATGATGCACCTATCCTCACTCTTCCTGAAGGTTGTGATGACTTCGTGGTTTATTGCGACGCGTTAGGGCAAGGACTAGGCTGTGTTCTAATGCAAAGAGGAAAGGTGATAGCTTATGCTTCTAGGACAACTCAAAACTCATGAGAAGAACTACACCACCCACGACTTAGAACTTGGAGCCGTTGTGTTCGCTCTTAAGATATGGAGACATTATCTCTACGGTACTAAGTGTGAAATATACACTGACCACAAGAGTCTTCAACATATCTTCAACCAAAAGGAGTTAAACATGAGGCAACGAAGATGGGTCAACTTCTTAATGACTACGACTGTGAAATTCGGTATCACCCTGGCAAGGCAAATGTGGTGGCCGATGCACTCAGTCAAAAGGGTTATGCGAACTCCATTCATATTCTATGTTCGCAAATCATAACCGACATCAAAGATCAAATTCGAGAAGCCCAACATGTTTCAATAACAGAAGACGACGTACGAAAGGAGCTGTCCTGTGGAGCTGAACTTAATATTGAAACTAAATCTGACGGTATTCTGTACTATCTAGATCGCATATGGATTCCTGACCACAACAACCTTCGTGAATTCCTTATGAATGAGGCACACAAAACACGATACTCTATACACCCAGGAGCCAACAAGATGTATCAAGACCTTCGATACACCTACTGGTGGCCTGGAATGAAAAAGGATATTGCTGTTTTTGTTTCCAAGTGCCTTACATGTTCCAAGGTAAAAGCTGAACATCAAAGACCCTCAGGACTTCTGGTCCAACCTGAAATACCTGTATGGAAGTGGGAAAACATAACCATGGACTTCATTACCGGTTACCTCACACTTCTGGTGGGTATGACACTATATGGGTAATCATTGATCGTCTTACAAAATCAGCTCACTTTATTCCGATCCGCGAAGATTTCAAGAACGAGAAGTTAGCTCGTATCTACATCAGCGAAATCGTAAGCCGTCATGGTGTACCGTTAAGCATTATTTCAGATCGTGATGGTCGTTTCACTTCACGAACATGGCAAGCCGTACAAGCCGCTTTGGGTACACGATTAGACCTCAGTACCGCTTATCATCCTCAAACTGATGGACAATCTGAACGCACCATACAAACTCTTGAAGATATGCTTCGAGCATGTGTCATAGACTTCAACGGAAATTGGGACGCTCATCTACCATTAGTTGAATTTTCGTACAACAACAGCTATCATTCAAGTATCGGCATGGCACCTTTCGAAGCCTTATATGGTCGTAAGTGCCGATCTCCATTATGTTGGCACGAAATTGGGGAAGCTCAATTCACTGGTCCAGAATTGATTCAGGAAACCACAGACAAGATCCATCAAATTCGAAACAATCTTCTAGCGGCTCAAAGTCGTCAAAAGAGTTATGCAGATAAACGACGAAAGCCTTTGGAGTTTAACATTGGTGATCATGTACTTTTAAAAGTATCACCGTGGAAGGGAGTAGTTCGTTTTGGCTAGAAAGGCAAGCTAGCACCACGCTACGTAGGACCTTTCAAGATACTCGAAAGAGTAGGACCTGTAGCATACAAGCTTGATCTACCAGAAGAACTCAACAGAATTCACCCCACATTCCACGTATCAAACTTGAAGAAGTGCCTCGCTGATGAGAACCTCCATATTCCTCTGGAAGATATTCAGATTGATGAATCTATGCATTTCATTGAAAGACCAGTAGAGATCATGGACTTCGGAGAAAAACGTTTAAGACGGAGTCGTATTCCAATTGTTAGGGTACGCTGGGAGTCGAAACGGGGACCTGAGTTTACTTGGGAACGTGAAGACTCAATGCGCGAAAAATACCTGCATCTTTTTCCTACTACTACTACTACTTAAATTTCGGGACGAAATTTCTAAAAGTAGGAGATACTGTAACATTTGTCAAAAACGGTTTTCCAAACCCGCTTCGTTTGTAAACGAATATCAAGTTATAAATGTTTCGTTGCGTATTTATGTTTATTTTAATTTTGAACGATGCATAATTAATAAACAAATTAGAATTTAAAAGCTATAATTGTCAAAAAGTAAAAATAAAATAAATAAAATGAAAAACAGGCTGCCGGGACTCGAACCCGGGTCAGCCGGAAAGCTCAACAACTTAACTCGCGCACATATAACCACTCCGCCACTTGATGTTTTTGTGAGTTCTAGGAAACAATTAAATCATATGTTCAACCATGAATCGACCTGTTTACGCTAACTGAACCCGTTATCGGCTTCCAAACGTCCAAGACGTTTGAGTGATCACGGATTTCCGATTATAACCGATAAACCGACAATTTTAATCAATTAGTCTTGAATGGACTTGAATTCATGTGATGATCGGTTTTAATAACCGAAAAATCTTCACTTCCTGAATTACTCCAACAATAGCATCCTCTCGCGACTCAAAATCATCCGCAGAACCTCCAATTTCACTTTCGCTCTACTTTCAGTTCGTCGGAAAAGCTTTTTGAACTCGCCGGACTTTCGCCGGAAAACCGTGTCTTCCATCAAAACAGTAAGTTTCTCAATTCTTCCATCTTCTATCAGTTGTTAAGCTTTTGCTAACTCAAACCCTTCAATCAGAATCAGTTCCAGGCGACGATATCGGATAATCATCATTCGCCGGAAAATTTCTGAGAATTTCTAGAATTCGCTGTGAAACGGTATAAACCTTTAAACCTTCTGATAACTCTTGTTCAATACTTCAATTCCACATCTAGCTAATCAAAACTGTTAATTGGTCCGTTCAGACGAAGCCCATAAAAACAGAGCCGACGACTTCGCCGGAATTCTGAGAAAGACCATTTTTCCGGTATGTCTACTCCCAAAATCTTCCCTGTCCATTTCGTTTTAATCACTTAAATGATTGTCAATCGAATTAAACAGAATCAGTAGGGTAATCGTTGTCTGTGATATTGTAACAAAGAAGATGAAGTTAGTTTGTATATAAGTTTAATATAAATTGGATATTATCTCGGGTTAGACACACAGTCCAGCGGTGGACTGTGTGCGCACATATATCACACGCCACGAGTTCGATCCTTGACACAATTGTATGCTCTGTAATAAAGATGTTTTCCTTTTTAACTGAACCAGATTAACTCACTGTAGATGTTAAGTATAATAAAAATCAGTATATTAACCAGGTTAGACACACAGTCCAGCGGTGGACTGTGTGCAACACTAACCCACAGGTCCCGGGTTCGAGACCTGTTACACACGCCGGTTCGATGATTAAAATCCTTTTTGAAAATAAAAGAATTCTGAATAAACTAAAACAGTATATAAATATAATTAAAAACATAATTATTTCGGGTTAGACACGTAGCTCAGTTGGTAGAGCTGCGTGTACGCGTACGGGAGGTCTCGGGTTCGAGCCTTACCCGACGCACACATGCACACTAGCGAACCTGTCAGACAGTCAACAGTGACGGTCAACGGTCAATGGTCAACGCAAAAGTCAACAATTTTTTTATATTTTTATTTATTTATTTAATTTAAAAATCAATTAAAAATACTTAAAAATAATGTTTTAAAAGTTAGAAAATAGCCTTAAACTCACAAAAATATATCTAAAAATCCTATTAAAATTATTAATAAAATCCACTCATTTACCATACCTTTCGTTATTATTTAGGTTAGTTAATCCTCGTCGATCAACTCTTTAAACTCGTGCGCATTCAGCATTTTCAACCGAACGCACCCAACGTGAGTGAATCTCTACAAATTCCCCGTTTTAATCACGTTTTTGGGGTGTATCATGTGTCTTATTATTTATCACATTTAAACTATTGTGCATCTGTCATATTCATGAACAAATGTGTATTCAACTTGTATCAACTGTTTGTGTGGTTATTGTTTAGACTAAATTTATCATTTTCAGTACATACATTATCATAGGCCGCCGCTCCCCATTACATTATGAGCGTTGAGCTGTTCCCCATTACATTATGAGCGCGAACCAGGCGTTGCCAACATACGATCGGCTCCGTTTGATTGAGCCTTGATTGCGCAGACATTCATCATAGGCCGTCCGTTCCCCATTACATTATGAGCGTGAACGTGACGTTGCCAACATATACAGTTTCATTCATGTGTTATATTCATGCAAGTTGGTTTGTTATTGTATGTTATTGTAAGTTATTGTTTGTTGTTGTTATTGTTATTGTATGATTAATTACGTTTGCTCACATATGATTATTGCACAATTTTTATTGATAAAGATAACAAGAGATCAATAATAAATGTTTTTCTAACAAGGTTCACTCGCCAACTTATGTTGACCCAAAAACCCCCATTTTTACACATGATACAGGTGATCCAGCTGCAGCAAGAAACACATAGGATGGCTGAGAAGAATAAATTGGTTTAGGCTTTGGATTGTTTAGTTGATTATCTTTCTTTGTATTTGTATCAACATGTTTGGTATATTGAGGATGTAATTTTGAATTTAGTTATGAAAATATTAGTAAATATCATGAGCTTTGGTGATAACACAATTATGCCCCGACTCTTATTCCGCTGCGGGCCAGGGTGTGACAAAATACCCTTAACATAATTTATAAAGAAGTTTTGAGGGCTTCGGTATAGCAAAAATATGCTTATTCAACTTTAGGGGCTATTTTGCAAATTTTGTGAAACTATGCCAAATCGCTTATATCCTAATCCGGAACATATACGCACATCAAAAAAAAATTTTAATGATTAAAATCTAGTATTTTAATGATTGGAATGCCAAAAAAATCACTCGTTACGCGTTTACGGTCATTTGCGCGTTCGTTACGATTTCCGTCGTAATTAACCGAAAACTGCAACCGTACGGCCAAACGAACCGACATCCGAAAAGTTTCCAAGCATTTTTCAAGTTCCCTATGCTTTACCTACCTTGTAAAGCTTAAAAATAGGGTTAACGGGTGTTAAAAGTGCCAAAACGCGTCGAAAAACAAGTTTTTAGGCTGCAGGGACTAAAACTGCCAATTCTGAAACTTTGGATTCCCAGGCGCCAAGCGAGAGAGTCACCCAGATCTCCCGCGACGCGTGGGGGATGCCCAGTGGTAGCAGCTACCTGGCAACTTCTTGTTCATTTGACTTGACACCTATAACTCGTTTTTGCCACACTTCTCCTGGTTGCAACACCTTACCAAACAACTTGTAATGATCCTACAACATCTCCTAACACTTGGAATGATCTTGTGGCTTCAAGAAATCTATCAATACCCCCATTGTTGCAACCAAATTCCTTGCTCATTACCATCTTTCTTCTCTCTAAACTCTAAGTGGAGTTGCTACCTTATTAGGAGGCCTCCCATCTGAGTTTTTCTAGTAATGTTGGCTTCCTTAAGTGCAAATAAGTGCTCTAACCAAGCCTTGTTCATTCTTTTAGCTTATTATGAGCTAAAAGTCAAACAGTTTGACTTACTGTTTGACTTTCGGTTTTGACCATTAGTTGGTCAAGTCAAGGTCCAATTGGACTTTGCAACGTGATCGTAATCATGATGGTTATGATCCATAGCGATCATGCCTACTAATTACCACGTTTTCCTAGTCGAATGATGAGTCAAGGTTTCGGTCAATAATACGCAAAATGCGCATTATACGATGGAACTATTTTCGGGTGTCAAAACACTTTGTTTTGATGACAAATCAGTTTTATAAACTTAGTTAGACATGTTAAACATGTCTAACTCGTCACTTTTAGTTTAGTGCTTGTTTAGGGTCGTAAGTCGAGCGTTCTTGACCACCGCTTTGACTTTCGCATCCGACCGTTTGGTCGATCCTAGGATCCAACCAAACTCATAGTAGTGACCATAGTTATATAGGGAATAACCCTCTGAGGTTATACCTTATGGTCACGTCGTTTGGTTAGTATTATGATAGGTCATTATTTTGCCCTTTATAAATGACCAAAATGCCCTTTTTGCACCTAAATTCATTTTAAGCATATGTGGCTAAAGTTTTGACATATAAACTGATATTACAATATTATTAAACATGTTTGGGCATTTAAGACTCATCATAGGACATGTTTAACCATTCGATCACATATTTACGTAAATGATCCGTCAAAGCAGCTTAAACTACCTTAACGAGTTATAACGGGTCAAAAGCACTTAGGAATCTTTCCAAATCAGAATGTTAACTTTATTAAACCATTTCATATGAGTTCCAACATTCATTCAGTTTATAAGGATTCATTCTATCCGAATCTTCCGATTAAGGTCCCGATATTTACATAGTTATCCGATATTAGGACTCGCTTGATTTCCGGACTCTTGAGCTTTGTATATCCATTTGAACAAGGATACTTTTGCAACCACAAGTGAGTACATAGACCCCTCTTTTACATTTTCAAAAGTTTTGTGGTAATACACATGTGCCTACTTATTACTTTATTGGTTTCATGCTTTTATG
Organism: Scalesia atractyloides; assembly: GCA_947069175.1. Classification (NCBI taxonomy): domain Eukaryota; kingdom Viridiplantae; phylum Streptophyta; class Magnoliopsida; order Asterales; family Asteraceae; genus Scalesia; species Scalesia atractyloides. The sequence goes on from CAMTDV010000006.1 coordinate 40,194,380, forward strand.
ACATATACTTGCTATTTTCATCTAGTACACGGATAGTACATGATTTCAATTATGTTTTGCTATGTATGTTGACTTGAGCATGCTAACACATTGATTTCAAAGACACCTTTTGCGGAATATGTTGACTTAGCATATGAGCACATTGATTTACACTACATTTTGCTATGTATGTTGACTGAGCATGCTAGCACATTGATTTTAAAGACACCTTTTGCAGCATATGTTGACTTAGCATATCAGCACATTGATTTACATTACATTCTGCTATGTATGTTGACTGAGCATGCTAGCACATTGATTTTATGGACATTTCTACTTTGTATGTTGACTTAGCATACTTAGTACATGGTTTAAAGACATTTTTCACGACATTGCTTACATTAACTATAACATTTGGTTTGTTTAACAGGACATAATACATTCATTAACACTGATCACGTCGCCCGGTAGTATGTAATGGTACCATAGGACTTGACAAATCCCATTCCCCGCTTCCTAGGTTTGTTTGGAAGTAGGGAATGACAGAATCCGAATACATTTTTGATAAACCTTTGACTTGATAAGGGTTTATCCGACAGTCTCAAGGCGTGAATGTATGCGATAAACATAACTACATAAATATTTATATTAAATAACGCACTGGTTTTGCAAAACATGACTTTTGATTTAAAACTTCGGTTTATTCAAGACATTGTTTTGTACATGACATTGGTTATACACGACATTATACATATGGCTTGAGTAAAGTCTTTTTACTTGCCATACAAGACATTTGTTATACAAGACATGGTTTATACCTAACATTGTGACATATTACATTGTTTACACATGACATTTGACATTTGTTTGACAAGACATTTTTGGTGGTTATTTGATAAGTGATTTAAATAACGAGATGTGTGTAATATGATAAAAGCATGGTGGATATGCCGCTAGTACTTCCTATATCTAAGTGCTTTCATGATATTTCATATCGTATCGTTATTTAAACCACTTCGACAAAGACATGACACATTTGGTACAAATAACATATATTTTTCACAAGACATTGTTTTACAAATGGCATATTTTATACAATTCATTTTCATCCGGTTAATTAGTTAACCATGCATCCTTCTTTTATATCATTTGATTTCATTTGATTTTCATATGATTTTATAAAAGAAAACATTTTATATGGTTCATGACTACTTTCGTTAAACTATTATTTTAACTTCAAGTCATGAATCCTCATCAACAAAACCTATGTATCTCACATGCATTTTTATGCTGACTTACCTATTTTCACATGTGTTTCAGGAGCTAATGCTTAAGGATGATTCATGCGACACTTAGGACGGACTTGGGCTTTAGTGACTTAAAAATTAGCAAGACAAATAAATTTATGTTATGTTTCTTTAAATTCCAGACAATGTAAACAAATTGAATCAATAATACAAAACTTTAAATACCATGGTTGTTGAAACAATACTTCTGTTATGACACTCCCCGACGTTTTCCGTCGCGGTTTGTTGTTTTACGCGGTCGGGGGGTGACAGAAAGATTGGTATCAGAGCCAATGGTTATAGGGAATTAGGGTATTAGTAATGCTTTGACTTAGACTATAACCTTTCTAGGACCCTAACACAAGTTATCTTGTCTTTAGATCTTAAAACAACACCATCACCTATCCTTAGGTGATTACCAAAAAAAAAGTATAATTCATTTTAAAAGCCAAAACAAATCATCGGCGCTCTTTCCCTTCAAAGTTTTTCAAAATCTCGTCAAAGTTTGGGTTTTAATAATGTGAACACATGCAATCTTGAAGGGTGGGTGCCTGTACCCTAAGGTTTCTGTCTAAGGTTAGAGTGTTCATACAAATCCACTTAATCGGACCAGTCACTCTTACCTTGGAACTCTTGAGGTGAGTGTCCACCTATAGGCTAAAGCATGTCTTTGTGATACATTATAAAAACCCATTTACTTTGATTAGTCACCGTGTGTCGTTTGTTTGTTGCAAGTAAACGAACGAACGACCACCATCCTTTCATTTCGTCGATATTTATGACATCTCATTATCCAACATCCATCTCACTCGTTTTCTCTCATATTTCCTCTTTTAGAATGCTTCCTCGACGAAACTACCACCACCTAACACCGAACTGGCGACTATCATAGCACAACAGATGGCTGCTATGCTACCAAATCTCATTACTCAAATCAACCAAGCCAACAACAATAATAATGTTCCTTGCAACTTCAAACAGTTTAACTCGGCTAAACCACTCAAGTTTAGTGGTTCTGAAGGAGCAACTGGGCTCCTACAATGGTTTGAGAGTCTTGAGAGTACTTTTTGCCATGTTCAGTGTCCTGATAATCGTAAAGTCGAGTTTGCTTCAAGTGTATTTCATAAGAGGGCACTCACGTGGTGGAACGTAGTGGTGAGAGATAGGGGTGCTGATGTTGCGATGGGTCAGACGTGGGAGGAACTTAGAGCTCTAATGATGAAAGAGTTCTGCCCCCATCATGAAAAGAGGGCGCTTGAGAATGAATTCCACGACCTAAAGCAGGACAGTGGTGAGCACCGTGCGTATACCGATCGGTATGAGGAGTTGAGCCTATTATGTCCTCAGATGGTGACGCCTTTGGATAAGGCAATTGAAAATTACATAGACGGTCTTCCTGACCCAGTTTAGGACATCGTCACTGGCAGTAACCCTACATCTGTCCGTCAAGCCATTGAGTTGGCTGCAACCCTTACTGAATCGCAAGTCAAAAAGGGTAAGCTTCATCGAAAGGGTGATAAGAAACCGTCTGTTAAAACTGACAAGCAAAAAGGAAACAAAGCTGAAGCCTCCAAGAAGTTAAGGAAGTGCAAGGCTTCTAAGAACTTCGCTCTCACTACACCACCTAACCAAGCTGCTCCCAATCAGCCTGCTAAGCCACCGGCCAAGAAACAGTATGTTGGCAATGCACCTTTGTGCAACAAGTGTAATAATCACCATCAACCACATTTACAGTGCCGCATTTGCACTAACTGTAGGAAATCTGGTCATCTTGCCAACACTTGTCGTTTTGCTCCTACCCAGAATCAAATAGCCCAAAAACCTGCTCAGCAGCCTGCACGACCTCACTATCCACCTGGGTCTTGCTACAATTATGGGGATCTCACCCACTACAGAAATAACTGCCCGAAGTTGGCAAATGCAAACCCGGCTCATGGACGCGCATTTAACATCAATGCTAACGAGGCTCGGGCTGACAATGAAGTGGTGAATGGTACGTTCTTTGTTAACAACCATCCTGCTTCAATTCTTTTCGATTCGAGTGCCGATAGAAGTTTTGTATCCCTAGCTTTTGAACCTTTGCTTTCCATGCCTAGAACCAAACTAGGAAAGCCCTTGATAGTCGAAGTAGCTAGTGGTGAACCCCTTGTTCTTGATTCTGTCATTCGTGATTGCCAATTGAACCTTAATAATTATCTTTTTGCCATTGACCTCACGCCAATGCAACTTGGGAGCTTTGATATTATAGTAGGAATGGATTTGTTGGCCATGCACCATGCTGAGGTGATTTGCTTTGATAAGATCGTTCGTATACCTCTCCCATCTAGTGAATTCCTAGAGGTTCGAGGAGAAAAGCCCGTTAGTACCCTTAAACTCATGACTTGCACCCAAGCCCATAAATACCTACGAAAGAATTATGTTGCTTTCTTAGCACATATCATAGAGGAGAAAGGCAAGGGCAAATCTATTCAGGACATCCCTGTTGTTCGGGATTATCCTGAGGTGTTTCCTGAAGAACTACCCGGTTTACCCCAGCAGGACAAGTCGAGTTTTGTATAGATCTTGTACCTGGTGCCAACCCTATAGCCAAATCCCCATACCGACTTGCACCGACTGAGATGCAAGAGTTATCTAAACAGCTTCAGGAGTTGTCTGACAAAGGATTCATTCGTCCAAGCTTTTCACCTTGGGGCGCTCCAGTCCTATTTGTGAAAAAGAAGGATGGATCATTCAGTATGTGTATCGATAACCGTGAGCTCAACAAACTCACAATCAAAAACCGGTATCCCCTACCCCGTATTGATGATCTCTTTGACCAGCTACAAGGTGCTACTTGCTTCTCAAAGATTGATCTACGTTCTAGGTATCATCAGCTTCGTGTTTTCGAAGAAGATATTCCCAAAACTGCTTTCCGCACTCGATACGGTCATTACGAGTTCACCGTTATGCCTTTTGGTCTGACAAATGCTCCTGCCATTTTTATGGACATAATGAATAGGGTTTGTAAGCCTTATTTGGAAAAGTTCATCATTGTTTCATTGATGACATTTTGATTTACTCAAAGTCTCAAGCCGATCACGAGCAACATCTCCGTTTAACGATGGAACTCCTAAAGAAATATGCCAAGTTCTCCAAGTGCGAATTTTGGCTTAAGGAAGTTCAATTCTTGGGACATATTGTCAACGAACAAGGTATTCATGTGGATCCCGCCAAAATCAGTACGATTAAGGAATGGGATACGCCTACTACTCCTACCGAAGTTCGTTCACTTCTTGGTCTCGCGGGTTATTACCGTCGCTTTATCGCAAACTTCTTAAAGATTGCAGTTCCCCTCACTGCTTTGACTCAAAAGAATAAACCTTTTGAGTGGGGACCCAAACAAGAAGAAGCTTTTCAGACCTTGAAATAAAAGCTCTGTAATGCTCCTATTTTATCCTTACCTGAAGGTAACGATGACTTTCTCGTATATTGTGATGCATCGAACTTAGGCCTTGGTTGCGTTCTTATGCAAAGGAACAAAGTTATAGCCTATGCATCAACACAATTGAAGATTCACGAAAAGAACTACACCCACTCATGATCTTGACTTGGGTGCGGTTGTTTTCGCTCTAAAAATTTAGAGACACTATCTATACAGTACAAAATGTGTGGTTTTCACGGACCACAAAAGTCTCCAGCACATTCTCAATCAGAAAGAACTAAACATGACACAACGACAATGAGTTGAACTTATGAACGACTATGACTGTGAGACACGCTACCATCCTGGTAAGGCGAATGTCGTAGCCGATGCTCTTACTCGTAAAGAACGAGTCAAGCTACATTGTGTTCAAGTTCGATCTGATATTCAAAACCGTATTTTCCAAGCTCAACAAACTTGTGCTACACAAGGCATGATGGGTGACGAATTACCACATCATCTTGAGCTTCAACTTGAAACGAAAGATAATGGGTTATCCTACTATCTGAACCGTTTGTGGGTTCCAAGTCAAGATAATCTCCGCACCTTGATAATGGATGAAGCTCATAAGTCTCGTTATTCAATTCATCAAGGTGCAGACAAAATGTATAAGGATCTTCGTACCCAGTATTGGTGGCCGGGTGTGAAGAAAGACATTGCCTTGTACGTATCTAAATGTCTTGTCTCAAAGTTAAGGAAAAACATCAATGCCCTTCTGGTTTGCTTGAACAACCAGAAATTCCGGTTTGGAAATGCAAAAGCACTGCAATGGATTTCATTACCAAATTACCGAGTACATCTAGAGGTCATGATGCCATTTGGGTAATCATTGATCGTCTAACCAAGTCAGCACACTTTATAGCAATCCGTGAGGATTTCTCTGCTGACGAACTTGCTAAAATCTATGTGGATGAAATTGTATCTCGTCATGGTGTTCCTTTGGACATCGTATCTGATCGTGATGCTCGATTCTCTTCTAATTTTTGGAGGACCATGCAATTTGCCATGGGAACCAAACTTAACCTGAGTACTGCTTATCGTCCTCAAACGGATGGACAATCTAAAAGGACAATCCAGACACTGGAGGATATGCTTAGAGCTTGTGTGATCGACTTTGGTGGTAGTTGGGATTCACATCTACCTTTGATCGAATTCTCCTACAATAACAGTTATCACACCAGCATTGACATGGCTCCTTTCAAAGCTCTTTATGGTCGAAAATTTCGTTCACCTGTCTGTTGGAATGAAATCGGTGAATCTCAATTTACTGGACCTGAGTTTACCTGGGAGTCCAAATGTGGCCCTAAGTTTACCTGGGAATGAGAGGACCAGATGAAGGCGAAATATCCACATCTATTCTCACAAGTTTCCTCTAATTAAATTTCGGGATGAAATTTCCTAAAGTAGGGGAGACTGTGACATCTGTGCTTTTCCATCATCGATCAATTCTGAAACGATTTTGTAGTTTCATAACATTGTGTTTTATTCCAAGATTTGTGTATTTATGTATGGTATTTCATATTTTCAATCCTTGTTCAATTCTGATCTTTCGAATCACTTCTGGAAGTGAATCGCAAACCGTTACGCAAATGTAATCAGTTTAACGCGACGTACACTCCGGAACAATGGCATAGCCAAACATACCCTAAATACCCTTTACATAACTTATAAATAAGTTTTGAGGGCTTCGGTATGGCAAAAACATGCTTATTCAACTTTAGGGGCTATTTTGCAAATTCTGTGAAACTATGCCAAATCGCGTATATCCTAATCTGGAACATATACGCCCATCATAAAAAATTTTAATCATTAAAATCTTGTATTTTAATGATTGGAATCCAAAAAAAATCACTCGCTACGCGTTACGAGTCATTTGTGCGTTCGTTACGATTTCCGTCGTAATTAACCGAAAACTGCAACCGTACGGCCAAACGAACCGACATCCGAAAATTTTCCGAGCATTTTTCAAGTTCCCTATGCTTTATCTTCCTTGTAAAGCTTAAAAATAGGGTTAACGGGCGTTAAAAGTGCCAAAACACGTCGAAAAAACAAGTTTTTAGGCTGCAGGGACTAAAACCGCCAATTCTGAAACTTTGGATTCCCAGGCGCCACGCGAGAGAGTCACCCAGATCCCCCGTGACGCACGGGGGATGCCCAATGGCAGAAGCTACCTGGCATCTTCTTGTTCATTTGACTTGACACCTATAACTCGTTTTTGCCACACTTCTCCTAGTTGCAACACCTCACCAAACACTTATAATGATCCTACAACATCTCCTAACACTTGAAATGATCTTGTGGCTTCAAGAAATCTATAAATACCCCATTGTTGCAACCAAATTCCTTGCTCATTTCCATCTTTCTTCTCTCTAAACTCTAAGTGGAGTTGCTACCTTATTAGGAGGCCTCCCATCTGAGTTTTTCTAGTAATCTTGGCTTCCTTAAGTGCAAGTAACTGCTCTAACCAAGCCTTGTTCATTCTTTTAGCTTATTATGAGCTAAAAGTCAAACAGTTTGACTTACTGTTTGACTTTCGGTTTTGACCATTAGTTGGTCAAGTCAAGGTCCAATTGGACTTTGCAACGTGATCGTAATCATGATAGTTATGATCCATAACGATCATGCCTACTAATTACCACGTTTTCCTAGTCGAAGTGACGAGTCAAGGTTTCGGTCAATAATACGCAAAATGCGCATTAAACGACGGAACTATTTTCGGGTGTCAAAACACTTTGTTTTGATACCAAATCAGTTTTATAAACTTAGTTAGACATGTTAAACATGTCTAACTCGTCACTTTTAGTTTAGCTTGTTTAGGGTCGTAAGTCGAGCGGTCTTGACCACCGCTTTGACTTTCGAATCCGACCCGTTTGGTCGATCCTAGGATCTGACCAAACTCATAGTAGTGACCATAGTTATATAGGGAATAACCCTCTGAGGTTATACCTTATGGTCACGTCGTTTGGTTAGTATTATGATAGGTCGTTATTTTGCCCTTTATAAATGACCAAAATGTCCTTTTTGCACCTAAATTCATTTTAAGCATATGTGACTAAAGTTTTGACATATAAACTGATATTACAACATTATTAAACATGTTTGGGCATTTAAGACTCATCATAGGACTTGTTTAACCATTCGATCACATATTTACGTAAATGATCCGTTAAAGTAGCGTAAACTACCTTAACGAGTCATAACGGGTCAAAAGCACTTAGGAATCTTTCCAAATCAGAATGTTAACTTTATTAAACCATTTCATATGAGTTCCAACACTCATTCGGTTTATAAGGATTCATTCTATCCGAATCTTCCGATTAAGGTCCCGATATTTACATAGTTATCCGATATTAGGACTCGCTTGATTTCCGGACTCTTGAGCTTTGTATATCCATTTGAATAAGGATACTTTTGCTATGTATGGTGACTAAGCATGCTAGCACATTGATTTCAAAGACACCTTTTGCGACATATGTTGACTTAGCATATGAGCACATTGATTTACATTACATTTTGCTATGTATGTTGACTGAGCATGCTAGCACATTGATTTTGTGGACATTTCTACTTCGTATGTTGACTTAGCATACTTAGTACATGGTTTAAAGACATTTTTCACCACATTGCTTACATTGACTATAACATTTGGTTTGTTTAATGGGACATAATACATTCATTAATATTGATCATGTCGCCCGGTAGTATGTAATGGTACCATAGGACTTGACAAATCCCGTTCCCCGCTTCCTAGGTTTGTTTGGAAGTAGGGAATGACAGAATCCGAATACATTTTTGATAAACCTTTGACTTGATAAGGGTTTATCCAATAGTCTCAAGGCTTGAATGTATGTGATAAACATAACTACATAAATGTTCATATCAAATAAAGCATTGGTTTTACAAAACATGACTTTTGATTTAAAACTTCAGTTTATTCAAGACATTGTTTTGTACATGACATTGGTTATAAACGACATTATACATATGGCTTGAGTAAATTCTTTTTACTTTCCATACAAGACATTTGTTATACAAGACATGGTTTATACCTAACATTGTGACATATTACATTGTTTACACATGACATTTGACATTTGTTTGACAAGACATTTTTGGTGGTTATTTGATAAGTGATTTAAATAACGAGATATGTGTAATATGATAAAAGCATGGTGGATACGCCGCTGGCACTTCCTATATATAAGTGCTTTCATGATATTACATATCGTAGGTTATTTAAACCACTTCGACAAAGACAAACACATGACACATTTGGTACAAATAACATATATTTTTCACAAGACATTGTTTTACAAATGACATATTTTATACAATTCATTTTCAATCGGTTAATTAGTTAACCATGCATCCTTCTTTTATATCATTTGATTTTCATATTGATTTTATAAAAGAAAACATTTTATAGGGTTCATGACTACTTTTCGTTAAACTATTATTTTAACTTCAAGTCATGAATCCTCATCAACAAAACCTATGTATCTCACAGGCATTTTTATGTTGACGTACCTATTTTCACATGTGTTTCAGGAGCTAATGCTTAAGGATGATTCATGCGACACTTAGGACGGACTTGGGCTTTAGTGACTTAAAAATTAGCAAGACAAATAAATTTATGTTATGTTTCTGTTAAATTCCAAACAATGTAAACAAATTGAATCAATAATACAAAACTTTAAATACCATGGTTGTTGAAACAATACTTCTGTTACAACACTCCCCGACGTTTTCCGCCGCGGTTTGTTGTTTTACGCGGTCGGGGTGTGACACTCACAGGCCGAGATATCGGAAATTCAAGCAACAAGCTAGGGTTTGACAAATCGAAGGTCACTTGTTTCCGATGCCGACAGAAAGGGCACTTCAAGAGAGAATGCAAAAATCCTGAAGCAACATGCATTCAGAGTCCATTTGGAGGTGGAAACAAATACTACAAGAAGTCACTTCCGTATAAACCATTTCCAAAAAAGACTCAAGTTGAGATTCAAGAGAAATCATCCAACAATACCGAGAAGGCAATGGTTGCTACCAATGAAGATGATGGTTTGATTGGAATTCTTACATTGGAAAGAAGACAGGAGTTACATTGATGGCTGAAATCCGTTGAAGATACTTCTGCAGAAGACGCTGTAGCTATGGAGAATGCTCTACTAGAACAGTATCTGCAACAACAAGAAGAAGAAGAGATGTATCTTCACATGAAGACTACAGGGTATTTTAACACCTAATTCAACTTCTAGTTTTGCAGGTAACTTTGATGGAAGTTCTCAGGAGCAAGTGGTCAAGGAGAAACCAATTGATGAAGAAATCATTGATGTTGCTCAAAAAGTGAATGTTGAAAATCTCAAGGACATTGCCAATAAAGCTATGATGGCAAATCTTACCAAGGTAGGTCCAGTGGTAAAGGAAGTTGTCAAAGTGCAAGTTGTGGAGGTTGTAAAACCTTGCACAAAATGTACCGAACCGTGTGCTAAATGTGCCGAAAAATCACAAATCGTCGCTGAACTCAATGTATATATTGAACATTTCAAATACGATTATCGTACAATGAAGGAAGCGTATGACAAAACGAAAGATGATTATGGCAGGCTCGATAGAAATAATATTGAACAACATGATACTATAAGGATGTTGAAAGGCACATTAATGGATAAACAAAAAGCAATTAATATCTATATTAACACCATTTCTGAAACTAAACAAAAACTCCCGGACTTGAAAATTGTAACAGAACGTGTTCAACAACTTTTAAGAAGTTACACAACTAACTCATATGTCATCGATCATATTTTTCCCATGATATCATCGGAAGAAAATGATAAAAGGTCTAAAAAGAAAAATGGTAAAGAATACAACAATTTTCCTCCACCCCTATGCGAGAACTATTGTCGCAAAACTGCTGATGGGATGGATAAGGCAGTCAACATTGAGTTGTTATCTGAAAAGAAACCTGAGTTGCTAGAAAACATTGACGTAATCTATACTAAATCTGATAATGACAATAATGCGGTGGTTAAGAATGTAGTTGAAAATGTTCTGAATGATTCTGATGATGGCAGCTTTGAGAGCGCCACCTCGAGTTTGAATAGTTCTGACACAAAATCCGAAGATGACGATACATCATCAGAAGATGATCTATGTGATGATCCTAACGTTGTCATGTACAAGGTTAAGGAATCTGATAGATTATACTTTGATGACAGTTTTCCGATTCGGAATGTCAAAGAGGATCAATTGGATAAACTGTTCAAACTGGTTGAAGTTACATCAGAGGACCTGGAGAAAAATGAAACGAAATTTTATTCTAAACCCAAAAGGAATTACAATAACTACCGGAGAAATGGTGGGGATCATCCGGAAAACCGGAGAGCTGGGCTGGGTTTAGATGTGGATGAAGAACCGGTAAAGAAAATGTCACCATTTCACGAGTACAAAGATAAAAACATGAAATTCGTTTATGGGACAAACACGGTTTATGAGAAAAGTTTGATCGGAAAACAATCAAACGACGAGTTTAAGAAACAAAAAGAACTTCGAGATAAGGCGAAAGCCACAAGTGGTGTAAAATCCACTAGTGGACACTCACATGATAATCGGACTTGCTTTAAGTCAACGAAGTTTGACATATTGCACGGAAGTGTCCAAAATCTAAGCCAGCCTATCTTCGAAGGAAAGAAAGTTCAGATGTTGTGAAGCCAAAGCAACTAGAGTTTGTAAAACATGTCATGATTTTGAAAAGAAATGAATCAAAACCTGAAGGCAAACGTAAACAAATTTTACATCAAAAAGGCAAACATAAAATCACAAGCCTGGATTGCTAAGAAAAAGTCAACAACATATGAGGTTATCAAGTCTGAGCTTGTAAAGACTGATAACAAGCAAGAATCAAAGTCTGATCCAAAACTGTCAAAATCACCAGTGGTAACAATCAAAAGTTAAAAAGAAAGTGAATTTTGAAAACGTAAATGACAGTGGAAACTCAGATGGAGATTATGAAGATGATTACCAAGCTTTCTATCCAAAACCCAAGACCAAAAAGGCTTGGGTCGCACTTTTAACTAGATTTTAACATGTGCAGGGGCTCCAGATATCCGTACTTTCAAAGTGGATTCTGTATAGTGGAGCATCCAGGCATATGACGGGAATGAGAGTTGTTTTGTTCGACATAAAAGCTATCAATGGCGGATATGTTGGATTTGCTGGTAATCAGGGTGGAAGGATAGTCGCGAAGGAAAACTTTCCAATGGCGTTGTTTCATTTGATCGATTGAACTATATTGCAGAACTAGAGAATAATCTTCTGAGCATATCGTAGATTTGTGACAAACAGTTCAGGTGCATTTCAACGAAAAAGAATGTATTATTCTGTGTTGGTGCATAATGTCTATGTCTATGTCTTAGTCTTATATCGAGTTTGTATAGAACAGAGCTGAATAGGCTAGTCGTATGAAGTAATTATGTAAAGTTTAGGCAAGTTCGCTTATAATCCTTCATGTATAGCCAAGTTCGGCCGAACTTGCTAAGGCAAGTTCGGGCGAACTTGAATCTCCCTAGGGCAAACTTGTGAGTCTATAAATACCTAGCTAGCCTCTCTCATTTGTAACTTTGGCATTTTGGAGGCGAAGCTCTGTCAGTTTGTACTCTTGACGTTTGATCAATAAAACTGATGTTAAACTGATTAATTCTTGTCTATTGGTAAACACGATGTAATGTTTCCGCTATTATGGACGTTAGATATCAAATTTAGGTTTCTTAGCATCGAGGATCGCTCCTACAAGTGGTATCAGAGCTAGAACAACCTGATTTGATAGTATTAAGACAAGAACACTTCTATTTTATCTCCATTCTTCTATTTTTCTTACTTTTTCATCAAAAATGAAGAATTCACGGTCAAAATCTTTTTAATTTTGAATATATCATGTAAAATACAACAAAGATAAACCCTTGAAAGATTGGAGACCAAAATCAATCGAATGGATGTCAAAATTTGAAAAAACCATGTTTTGCAAAAACCTGTTCATCGAACTTGTTAACCAAGTTCGACCGAACTTGTGATAAAAACTCACTTTTCAGTGATTTTTTACCAAGTTCGCTCGAACTTGAGGTGTTTTTGAAGAAATCTTTGTCAAGTTCGCTCGAAGTTACCAGTTTTTCATTAATTTTATATCAAGTTCGACCGAACTTGGGTAATATCAAGGAAATTCTAGATAAGTTTGCCCGAACTTACAAGACTGTTATCAAATCTTATTCTGCAAGTTTGACCGAAGTTCAAGGGAGGATTTTTCAAATCAGAAGTCACAAGTTCGACCGAACTTGTGACAAAATCAAATAATTCTTCATTTTAGCTACAAGTTCGACCGAACTTGTAGTAGAACTAACATTTTCAAAAGTTTTTGAGTATTTTCAGTGTACACGTCTTGTCATTCACAATGGATGATATTCAAAGAGCTTATATGTCCGGAGCTATTCGTCAAATGCCAACGTGATTCAACAAGTCAATCTTGACAACGAGATGGGCACGACTGTTAAGCCGCCAAAGCTAATGAGCATGGATGAGTATGAAGGATGGAAGGAGAAGTTTACATATTGGGTTCAAGCCATGCACTTCCTAGACTGGGTGTCGATCGAGAGAGGTTATACAGTTCCGTTGGACGAACATCAGCAAGTTCTGGAGAAATACAAGTACTCCATGACACAGAAAGAAGAATACATTGCTGAGAAAAAAACGATCAGTCTTATCCAACAATCCGTCAAAGAAGATATTCTCGTCTTGCTCCGGAATATACAACTGCAAGAGATCTCTGGCTCTCACTTCAAAAGAAGTATCAAGGAAGCACGGAGATGATCAAAAGCAAGAAAGCTCTCATTATGAAAGAGTTCGATATCTTCAACATGCTGAAGGGTGAGACCATGAAGCAGATGATTGAACGCTTCTGTCATCTTAAAGTCCAAATGCGAAGACACGGTCTCGAGAAGACGGAACAAGAGTACATGGACAAGCTTGCTGATGTCTACCAGATGGAGAATGGACTACTTACTTAATGGTTCTGAAGGAAAGCGAAAAATGGGAATTCTTCAAGCTGTCAACATTTATCGATAAACTCAAAGGTCACGAAATGGAACTCTTGAAGATTGCAAAGTCAAAGAACCCTAATGTTGTTCAAGACGTTGGGTTGTACTACAAGAGTGGAATTCAAGGTAACATTTCAAGCCCAAAGATTCAGAGAGCATTCAACGCAAGTGTGAATTCTTCGAACAATTCGCAGCAGAATCAAAATCAATCATATCCTCAATATGATCGAAGTCCACAGTCTTCATTCTCATGCACTGGTTCAAATTCGTCTTATCAAAGTCAACCAAATCAGAACCAACAAACAAATTCTGATTTGAATGTATTCAAATGTAACATCGCTGTTAATTTGAATAATGTTGTTTCTGAGCAAACTGCTAAGCAACACATGGCACTTCTTGCCACCGTTCTAGAATCATATGAAAGTCTCGTAGCTGGGAAAATCGGAAATCCTGAAATCCCGAAATGACCGCAGAAGACTACGACCAGGTGGACAAAGAAGAACTGGAGCTCATGGATATAAAGTGGTGTTTAGCTTCTATTATCCGAAGGGTCACAAAGTTTGTTGCTCTCACAGGCCGAGATATCGAAAATTCGAGCAACAAACTAGGTTTTGACAAGACAAAAGTAACATGTCCAGATGTCGCCAAAAGGGACATTTCAAGAGAGAATGCAAAAATCCTAAAGCAACGGGAAATCAAAGTCCTTTCGGAGGAGGCAATGAGTATTATAAGAAGTCACTTCAGTACAAGCCTTTCCCGAAAAAGACTCAGGTTGAAATCCAAGAGAAGCCAAACAGCAGTAACACTGAAAAAGCTATGGTTGCATCAAACGAAGATGATGGTTTCGACTGGAATTCTTATATCGGTAAGAAGATCGGAGTTGCATTGATGGCACAAATTGTTGAAGATACTCTGCTGAAGACGCATCAGCTTTAGAGAATATTCTACTGGAACAGTATCTGCATCAACAACAAGAAGAAGAGGAGTACATTCACATGAAGCAAAAAGGAATTTTAACTCCTGATTTGTGTGATAGTTTTGCAGGTCACTTTGATGGAAGTTCTCAAGAACAAGTTGCCGAGGAGAAAATGTACTGCTGAAGTAGTCATTGATGTTAGTCAAGAAGTGAATGCCGAAAACCTCAAGGACATTGCTGATAAAGCTTTAATGGCAAATCTAACCAAGGTAGGTTCAGAGGTAAATGAAAGTGTCAAAGTACAATTATAGAGGTTGAGAAACCTTGTACAAAATGTACTGAACCGTGTATCGAATGTGCCGAAAAATCAAAGATCATCAATGAAATCAATGTGCATAATGAACTTTTAAAATATGATTATCGTATAATGAAAGAAGCGTATGACAAAATGAAAGATGATTATGGCAGGCTTGATCGAAACAATGTTGAACAACATGACACTGTGAGGATGCTAAAAGGGACAGTAATGGATAATCAAAAATGATTAATATCTATATTAACACCATTGTTGAAACTAAGCAACAACTACAGGACATGAAATTGAAACAGAGCGTGTTCAACAACTTTTGAGAAGTTACACTTGTAACGCATATGTCATTGATCACATCCTTCCGACAATTCCATCGGAAGACCTAAAAAGAAAATTGGTAAAGAATACAGCAATGTTCCTCCACCCCTATGCGAGAAGTATTGTCGCAAATCCACTGATGGGATGGATAAGGCACTCAACACTGAGTTGTTATCTGAAAAGACACCTGAGTTGCCAGAAAACATTGACGTAATCTATACTAAATCTGATAATGACAATGTTGTGGTTAAGAAAGTCGTTGAAAATGTTCTGAATGATTCTGATGAAAGCAGCTTTAAAAGCGCCAACTCGAGTTCAAAGAATTCTAATTCACAGTCTGAAGATGACGATACATCATCGGAGAATGATCTATGTGATGATTCTAATGTTGTAATGTACAAAATTAAGGAATCTGATAGATTATACTTTGATGACAGTTTCCGATTCAGAACGTGAAGGAAGAATTATTAGACAAATTCTTTAAACTCGTGGAAGTTACATCAGATGATCTAGAGATCAATGAAAGAAAATTCTATTCCAAACCTAAAAAAATTACTACAGAAGGAATGGTAGTGATCATCCGGAAAACCGAAGAGCTGGGTTGGGATTGGAAGAATCGGATGAACCTAAAAAGAAAAAGTCACCATTTCATGAATACAAGAATAAAAACATGAATTTTGTATATGGGACGAACACGGTTCATGAGGAAAGTTTGATTGGTAAACAATCAAATGATGAGTTTAAGAAACAGAAAGAACTTCGAGATAAAGCCAAAATTACAAGTGGTGCCAAAACAAGTGGTGTAAAACCCACTAAAGGTCATCCTCATGATTGTCGGACTTGTTTCAAGTGCAACGAAATTGGTCATATTGAATGCCAATGTCCGAAATCAAAGCCGGCTTATCTTCGAAGGAAAGAAAGTTCAAATGTTGTGAAATCGAAGCAACCAGAGTTTGGGCAAATAAGAATTCTAAAAAGGAATGTTAACAAAGATTAAATGAAACAAGTTTTTGAAAAGAAAAATTTAGAATTCAATTTTCGAAAGGGTGAATCTTCAAAAGCTAATGAAAACAAGTTTTACATCAAAAAGGCTAACATAAAATCTCAAGCCTGGATTGCAAAGAAACGGTCAACAACATCTGAGATAACTAAGTCTGAGCTTGTCAAGACTAGTGATCGCATGAAAGAATCAAAATCTGAAATTACAATTGAAACCACATCTGAAACTGTCAAAACTACAAGTGGTACAATTCAAAAGATAAAAAGACAGTAAAGTTTTCAAACATAAACATCATAGAAAATCCAGATGATGAATGTGAATTTGATTATGCAGATGAGTGTGAATTCGATTATGCTGATGAATGTGAATTTGATTATGATGATGGTTATCCAATTCAACCCAAGACCAAAAAGGCTTGGGTCGCGCTGTTTAACTAATTGTTGAAATGTGCAGGGGCTCCAAAGATGTGACATCCCAGTTTTTCAGATATCTTAAACGCACTACTTCACGGTTATTCATTCCTACGCTAAATTGATTCGGAGATTTAATTTACACGCTCGAAATAATTACGCTAACTTTGTGAACTTATCAAGTGAATTACGTGCTATGTGTATTATAACGTTTATAAGTTCGGTGAGTTATTATGTTATGTTTCGATTTCGTGATTTTTAGTTATAAAAATATATATATAGTAAATATATAGACGAATCGAACCAAGCCCGAAAGGAGTCGACCTCATTTCCTTGCGACTCAAGGGATTAACCAAAACTTGAGGTTCAAGTTAAAGACCCAACCCGCCCCACCCAAACCCTTTGCGGCCGCAAGACTCAAATCGCCCAACCCTTTTCCTTTTTCTTTTCTTTCTTGCACTATATAAAGACATATATGCATGTGTTATGTTTCAAAAAAAAAACACACACACAAACCCTAGCTCCAAAGAGCCGACGGCAGCCTTCTCCTCATTCCCTCTCTCGGTCGCGATCCCCTTGATTACCCGAATCGTTTTCCAATCTCGTTCCCGGTGGTTAATCCTCATTGTTAAAGGTTAGGGTTTGTCGTTGTTTTGAAAAGTCATATTAGGGTTTATAAACTCTTGATCATGCTTGTATGTAATGGTAGAATCATTATTATGAAAGTGTATGATGTTTAGTTCGATAAATTATGCGAGTTTGCGATTATGATGATTAGTTGGAATCAAGAATCATTAGGCTGCGTTTTGTGATAAAAACCATATATTATGATTAGGGTTTGCATGAGTATGATGTACATGATGATATATGATTGATAAATCTGTTCTTGATCGTTTAAATTTAACGTCTCGATTGTTTAAGCGTGTTATATTGCGATAAAATGTTGAAATCAGGATGCTGAATGGTGTTTACAGCCAACTTCAACTGGCTGTAACTGGTTATTATTTATCGAAAAACGGATTTTCTGAAGCCTAAAACGTATATTTTTGAAAAACGCTTCTAATGGCACTGGATTCATATTTTTCTGAGGTCGTTTGATATTTTTAAGTGGCCAATTAAGTGCAGTAACTGAAGTTGTGAAAATTCTGAAAATTTGTTAGTTGTTTATCGAGTCGGATCTCATAATCTGTAGAGAGTTCGAATCACGAAATTTGTACAGCAAACTGGAGATAGAATTTCCGGGAAACTCCCACTGGAATTTTGTTAATTGGATGAACGGTGATTTTTAAATAAATTCTCCCGTGGACTGCAGTCAGAAAGCGACGAATCTGACTGCAGCCTAGTATATTAATAATTATGAAGAATTAGTAAAGGGTTAGGACTTGAAAAATTTACATAAAATTCTATGTTTAGTGGTCACCTTCTGTAAAAAATTGGAATTTTTGGAACGTTGAACTATTTTATAAAAATCCTCGAAAACAGCCTAATTATGAGAATACAAGCTGAAACTTGATAACTTGCGAATGTGTGTACCAAAGTGTTGCATGGATTGAATTGTGTTCATGATAGGTTGTTTTGATACTATGTTGGTATGATGATACTTGCATGCATGATTGGGTTTTAGGATTTTGTTATTGCGTGTACCGCATTGTGTGTTAGTTATGTGTAGGGTTTGTATTGGTGTGATTCACACACTAACTTTAAATCAATTGACTTGTCAGGACGCAATTAACGGTCCCATCATTTGCTACTTCTGTGTTACACTAACCGAGCAACTAAAGGTGATATCACGGCCCCTAATTTTATCCGGTTTTAAACAACAGGGGGAGAAACATGTATACACTCTACAACTCTATCTCTTTACGTTATACGAAATTAACGTCATTAAACTATTCGGTAACTAAGTTAATGTTAATGTACGTTATGGTCACTAAGCAGCTATATCACACAAGTCCTCGACAAACTCTCGGATCGTTAGTATTGGGTTAGATAGCGGGGAAATTATAAGTAGTACTACTGGGCCCGACAAGCCCCACTCGAGCTAGTCGCGCTAGCCGACCGGGTATGGTCAACGGGTGAATAATTTGGCCTAACTTTCGCCATGGTCAGTGATAGGCCTGGCAACACGGAGGCACAACAGTCAGCTTCGATCGCGAACACTTATGTGACATAACTTTAGGCTCGCTACCTACATGTTAACATTGAACTTAATTACGAACCAACAATATTATTCCGGGTTAGGAATAATGGAACCAACAACGATATTATTCCGGGTTAGGAATAATGGAACCAACATCATTATTATTCCGGGTTAGGAATAATGGAACTCTATCGTTATCCCGGGTTAGGGATAACGGGGAAAAAGAACTTTTAACCGAACTAATGAACTTATTAAAACCTGTGAACTCACTGTTCTTTAATGTTGACACTTGTTTCTTTACATGTTTCTCAGGACGCTAGGAGCTCTAGGTGCACTCACTTGCATTGATCAAGACATCTTTTTATCGAGTCTCATTTACGAATATTGTTTGGGTTTTTCTTTAGTTTTGGCGTTTGTGTTGGCGCTCGTTACTTTACTTTACTTTAATGCTTCCGCTAAACTTTGAAACCAAACTAAGATAATTTGAAAATAACTATGAATAGGTAAACAAATAATTTTTGGAAAACGTATAAACGAATCATATAGAGTCGTTCGATGTTACTAGTGTCTCAGATTCTGGTTTGTTCACACGCCTCGCGGTAAAACTCCGCAAGTGGAAATTTGAGGGTGTGACAGATTGGTATCAGAGCCTCTAGCTATAGAGAACCAGGTTTGCATTAAAAGTAGACCTAAACTATAGCTGATTACAAGACACTAGACTTAGTTTGGCACTAAACTGTTATATATTGTTATGTGTTATACCACAACTATGTTATGTAAAATGAATGCATAATTGAAACGAATGCAACTCGTAACTAACTACCCAACCCAACAGGCAATGTCATCATCATCATCATCCGACAAACTTTTGCAACCAAGGGCGCCGGGGAAGGCACCTATGGTGGAACCCTCACCACCTCATGGAGTGGAGGCACGCTCAGCTGTGAGAAAAAGGCTCGCTCTAGGAGAGGAGTCGTCCTCACGCCCGACCATCGCGTTGCCGGTCGAACCGGTTAACTCATTAGAAGTAGGGAACGACCTACTTAGAGATATGATAAGAAAACAACAAGAACAACTAGAGAAAATGCATGAAACTATCCTAGCATAGGGATGGATGATACGACAATTAACGGGTAAGACTGGAGCGCTCGAGGAAGAGCAACATGAGTGTAAGATAGCTCGTAACACTTTAGCTAAAGATCTTCGTGCTGAGCAGCTGAGGGCTGACTGGCTGGAAGACAGAGTTCTTGAGTCCAGCTGGAGAATTCAAGAACTAGAACAGAATCAGGCACCTTTACCAGTACCCGCACCAGCACCGGCACCTCCAATGCCGGTAGAGGAAGAAGAGAGATCCAGGAGGATCCAGAGGAGGATCCGGAGGAAGATCCGGCTGTAGAAGCTGGAAACGCCGCGGAGGATGACGGCAACGATAGCGATTTGGGGGATGGAGACGTAGAAGACTGACTCGTCTCGCTTATTCCATTTGCTTCCTTCAGTCTATTTATTTTCCTACTTATGTTTAAACTTGAGATTTTAAGTAAACTGATATGTTTGGTTGGCATTTTGTAAGACGTTGAAATTTTATTTAATCGAATATTTCTCTTGATTGTTTAATTTATTTGGGTTGACATAATTTGAGGAATTACTTAAGTATGGAGTAGGATAACTATATTGGATATATATACTTATCGGTGTGTGATTATGTTGTCTTGCGAAGATCTAAAATGGCAACTGGACGTCGCAGAAACCTCAACATGACACCCGAAGAATTGGCCGCAATGATCCAAGAACACGTGAATGCTGCTCTGGCAGGTGTCCAAAACCAACCAGCAGGTAACATTATTAAATTTTCATGGGAAAACTAATAGTTGGGCTAGTAGACTTTCTCGCTGACTACCTATCCTCTGTCAGCAGGAGGGGGTCTTAACCCCTACAAGATGTTTCTCGATGCGAAGCCGAGCAAATTCACGGGTGCAGAAGGACCCATAGGACTGGTCCGCTGGATTGAAAAGTCCGAATCAGTGTTCAAAATGTGCAATTGTCTGGAGGCCAACAAGGTCAAGTATGCTGCCTCAACGTTGGAGGATGGGCACTAACTTGGTGGAATGCACAAGTCCAAACGCGTGGACTTATTGCTGCAAACGCAATGGCCTGGGCCGAGTTTAAGGCCTTAATCAAAGAGGAGTACTGTCCGCGAGACAGGGTTCAACAGTTGGAGCAAACATTATGGAACCACAAGATGGTGGGATCTGAAATTGAAGCATACACAGCGAAACATCATGACCTGGTATTTCTATGTCCCAATCTGGCCAACACCGTGGAGAAACGACTCGAGTTTTACCTTGGGGGTCTGGTCCCTGAGATCCAGGGTATGGTAATGGCTAGCAACCCTGTGACTGAGCATCAAGCAATCAGGTTGGCGCACAAACTCATCGATAAGGCGGTGGAACAAAAGAAGTTGCCATCTCGGGGTACGACTGAAGTTGCCCCTGATAATAAAAGAAAGTTTGAAGACTCGTCTGCTCGACAGTCTTCGTCAGCCCAGTCACAGCAAGGGAACCAGAAACTGTTCAATAATTTCAACAGTCACCGGGGTCACAATAATCAGCCCGCCAACAACAACCAAAACACAAGCGGCTATGTAGGTCGAAAGCCGCAGTGTAATCGCTGTAACCTTCATCATCACGGCTCTTGTGCCGGAAATCGCTGCCAACGATGTGGCAAAGTGGGACATGCGGCAAAGGATTGTCGCGGGGAAATCATGTCCCGACAAAATCAAAATCAACACCAGGGACAGCAGCAGGGTATTAATCGGGGGTGCTATCGTGTGGTAGCACTGCCCACTTCAAACGAGACTGCCCACAGCTTCGTAACAACAACAACAATGGTGGGAACAACAACAACCACAATAACCACAACAACAACAATAACAACAACAACAATGGAAATGGTGGCACAGGAGGTGCCAAAGGGCGTGCATTTACGCTGGGCCGCGGAGAGGCCAGAAACGACTCGAACGTGGTCACCGGTAAGTTTCCCCTTAATGAACATTTTGCTACTGTGCTTTTTGATACGGGTGCGGATAGGATGTTTTATATCTGAGTCTTTTAGGAAGAACCTAAATCTCAAGCCCAAACCCCTAGAGACCCCTTACGTCATAGAACTAGCCGATGGTAAATCTGTAGATGTGACCCATATAGTATCCGGCTGTCAACTCAAACTCGCAGGTCACACCTTTACCATTGATCTGATGACAACTACCCTGGGTAGTTTTGACGTGCTAGTCGGAATGGACTGGCTATCCGACGTCCGAGCTGAAGTTCTCGGTTTCGAAAAATCTGCCCGTATTCCGCTCTCTAACGACGAAATCTTGACGGTGCAAGGCGAGAAGGCAGGCGCCGTCACAAACATCATCTCTTACATGCAAGCACAGAAGTATCTTCGGAGGAAGAACTCCTTCGCTTTGCTCGCACTGGTTACCGAACAGCCTAAGGACGAGTAAACGTATAGAAGACATCCCCGTCGTCCGTGATTTTTCCGATGTATTTCCAGAGGAGTTACCTGGTCTTCCACCACATCGACAAGTGGAGTTTGAAATCGAATTGGCGAACCATGCAACTCCTATCGCCAAGGCCCCATACCGTTTAGCTCCAACCGAGTTGCAAGAGCTGTCTACCCAACTTCAGGAATTGTCAAGAAGAAGGACGGGACCATCCGCATGTGCATCGACTACAGGGAACTCAATAAGGTTACTGTCAAGAACCGATACCCGTTACCTCGCATCGACGATCTCTTCGACCAACTTCAAGGGTCAAGCTACTACTCCAAGATTGATCTACGGTTCGGTTATCACCAGTTACGCGTCAGGGAGGAGGATATCGCTAAGACGGCATTTCGTACTCGGTATGGCCATTATGAGTTCTTGGTCATGCCCTTCGGTCTCACCAACGCACCCACGGTGTTCATGGACCTCATGAACCGTGTGTGTAAACCATATCTCGACAAGTTTGTCATTGTGTTCATCGATGACATACTCATCTACTCTAAAGGTGAAGCAGAACATGCTGAACATCTACGATTACTGCTGGAATTACTTCAACAGGAGAAACTATATGCCAAGCTTTCAAAGTGTGATTTCTGGATTCGGGAAGTTCAGTTCCTCGGGTATATCGTGAATGAAAAGGGTATCCACGTCGACCCCGCCAAGATTGAAGCTATCAAAAACTGGGAAGCACCCAGGACACCGACGGAGATCCGCCAATTTTTGGGTTTGGCTGGTTACTACAGACGTTTCATCGAGGGATTTTCAAAGATCGCGCAACCGCTTACCACCCTCACCCAGAAAGGCACCAAGTATACTTGGGGTGACAACCAGGAAGCGGCATTTCAATTGCTAAAGCAGAAGCTTTGCAGTGCACCCATTCTGTCCTTGCCGGAAGGGCAGATGATTTTATAGTATATTGTGATGCTTCCATTCAGGGATTGGGATGCGTACTCATGCAACGTGATAAGGTCATCGCGTATGCGTCCCGACAATTGAAGGTTCACGAGAAAAACTACACAACACATGACCTGGAATTGGGAGCAGTGGTGTTTGCGCTTAAGATTTGGAGACACTACCTATATGGAACAAAGTGCACAATCTATACAGATCACAAGAGCCTCCAACACATCTTTGACCAAAAGGAGTTGAACATGCGACAGCGTCGCTGGGTCGAACTCTTGAACGATTATGAATGTGCCATTCGGTATCACCCGGGTAAAGCTAACGTGGTAGCTGATGCCCTCAGTAGGAAGGAGCACTTGAAACCTCGTCGGGTATGAGCACTACAGTTCACCATTCATTCGGGGTTACCCGAACAGATACGTGACGCGCAGTTAGAAGCAGTTAAGGAAGAAAACATCAAGGTCGAATCGGTGGGAAAAATGGAACGCGATTGGGAACTAAAACCCAATGGAGCCCGGTATTTCATGAATCGTATATGGGTACCTCTCTACGGAGACCTCAGAAAGCTAGTCATGGACGAAGCTCACAAATCCCGATACTCTGTCCATCCTGGTTCGGATAAGATGTATCAAGACCTTAAAGCTGCGTACTGGTGGCCCAACATGAAAGCTGATATAGCCACCTACGTGAGCAAGTGTTTGACTTGTGCAAAAGTCAAGGTAGAGTATCAGAAGCCATCGGGGCTACTTCAACAACCTGAGATCCCAGTGTGCAAATGGGATCAGATCTCGATGGACTTCATCACTAAACTCCCGCGAACTTTGGGTGGTTGCGATACCATCTGGGTGATCGTGGATCGTTTAACTAAGTCCGCACACTTCCTAGCGATTAAAGAAACAGATAAGATGGATAAGTTGACTCGCATCTACATTAAGGAAGTAGTTTCTCGGCACGGAGTGCCAACGTCCATCATCTCAGACAGAGATGCTCGTTTCACGTCCAACTTTTGGCAGTCACTTCAGAAAGCGTTGGGTACACGCTTAGATATGAGCACACTTATCACCCTCAGACTGATGGTCAAAGCGAAAGGACCATACAGACCTTGGAAGACATGCTTAGGGCATGCGTGGTAGACTTCGGGAATAGTTGGGAAATCCATCTGCCTTTAGTGGAATTCTCGTATAACAACAGTTACCATACGAGTATATCGGCAGCACCGTTTGAGGCATTATACGTCGTAAATGTAGATCACCGGTCTGTTGGGCAGAAGTCAGTGACAGTCAACTCACAGGCCCTGAGTTGATACTTAAGGCTACTGAAAAGATTGTACAAATCAGAAACCGCATGGCGGCGGCACGAGATCGACAGAAAAGCTACGCTGATCAACGACGCAAACCACTCGAATTTCAAGTAGGCGACCGCGTCCTACTGAAGGTGTCATCCTGGAAGGGTGTAATCCGCTTTGGGAAACGAGGCAAACTAAACCCACGGTACGTAGGTCCGTTTGTGATCTTGAAACGTATCGGACCCGTAGCTTATCAATTAGACCTTCCTGCCGAACTCAGTGGAGTTCACAACGTTTTTCACGTGTCAAATCTGAAGAAGTGTTTATCAGATGAATCCCTAGTCATTCCATTGGATGAGATTCAAGTGGATGAACAACTGCATTTTGTGGAACAACCTATCAAGATCATGGATCATGAGATCAAAACTCGAAGGCACAACAAAATACCGATCGTCAAGGTTCGTTGGGATTCTAAGCGTGGACCGGAGTTCACGTGGGAAAGAGAGGACCAAATGAAAAGCAAATACCCACACCTCTTTGCAGCTGAGCAGCAAGCTAACGATACCACCAACTAAATTTTCAGGACGAAAATTCTTTCAACATGGGGATGATGTGACAACCTGGGAATTTCTTATAATTTCGTGTACCATTGTTAACGAACAAAATCTTTGTGCGTGGCATTCTAAACCTGTGCGTTGCATTCTAAACACTAAATCTTTGTGCGTGGCATTCTAAACCTGTGCGTTGCATTCTAAACCGCGTTTACTCAATTTTCGGGACGAAAATTCTTTCAACATGGGGATAATGTGACATCCCGGTTTTTCAGATATCTTAAACGCACTACTTCACGGTTATTCATTCCTACGCTAAATTGATTCGGAGATTTAATTTACACGCTCGAAATAATTACGCTAACTTTGTGAACTTATCAAGTGAATTACGTGCTATGTGTATTAAACGTTTATAAGTTCGGTGAGTTATTATGTTATGTTTCGATTTCGTGATTTTTAGTTATAAAAATATATATATAGTAAATATATAGACGAATCGAACCGAGCCGCGAAAGGAGTCGACCTCATTTCCTTGCGACTCAAGGGATTAACCAAAACTTGAGGTTCAAGTTAAAGACCCAACCCGCCCCACCCAAACCCTTTGCAGCCGCAAGACTCAAATCGCCCAACCCTTTTCCTTTTTCTTTTCTTTCTTGCACTATATAAAGACATATATGCATGTGTTATGTTTCAAAAAAAAAAACACACACACAAACCCTAGCTCCAAAGAGCCGACGGCAGCCTTCTCCTCATTCCCTCTCTCGGTCGCGATCCCCTTGATTACCCGAATCGTTTTCCAATCTCGTTCCCGGTGCGTTAATCCTCATTGTTAAAGGTTAGGGTTTGGCGTTGTTTTGAAAAGTCATATTAGGGTTTATAAACTCTTGATCATGCTTGTATGTAATGGTAGAATCATTATTATGAAAGTGTATGATGTTTAGTTCGATAAATTATGCGCGTTTGCGATTATGATGATTAGTTGGAATCAAGAATCATTAGGCTGCGTTTTGTGATAAAAACCATATATTATGATTAGGGTTTGCATGAGTATGATGTACATGATGATATATGATTGATAAATCTGTTCTTGATCGTTTAAATTTAACCTCTCGATTGTTTAAGCGTGTTATATTGCGATAAAATGTTGAAATCAGGATGCTGAATGGTGTTTACAGCCAACTTCAACTGGCTGTAACTGGTTATTATTTATCGAAAAACGGATTTTCTGAAGCCTAAAACGTATATTTTTGAAAAACGCTTCTAATGGCACTGGATTCATATTTTTCTGAGGTCGTTTGATATTTTTAAGTGGCCAATTAAGTGCAGTAACTGAAGTTGTGAAAATTCTGAAAATTTGTTAGTTGTTTATCGAGTCGGATCTCATAATCTGTAGAGATTCGAATCACGAAATTTGTACAGCAACTGGAGATAGAATTTCCGAGAAACTCCCACTGGAATTTTGTTAATTGGATGAACGGTGATTTTTAAATAAATTCTCCCGTGGACTGCAGTCAGAAAGCGACGAATCTGACTGCAGCCTAGTATATTAATAATTATGAAGAATTAGTAAAGGGTTAGGACTTGAAAAATTTACATAAAAATTCTATAGTTTAGTGTCACCTTTGTAAAAAATTGAAATTTTTGGAACGTTGGAACTATTTTATAAAAATCCTCGAAAACAGCCTAATTATGAGAATACAAGCTGAAACTTGATAACTTGCGAATGTGTGTACCAAAGTGTTGCATGGATTGAATTGTGTTCATGATAGGTTGTTTTGATCACTATGTTGGTATGATGATACTTGCATGCATGATTGGTTTTAGGATTTTGTTATTGTGTGTACCGCATTGTGTGTTAGTTATGTGTAGGGTTTGTATTGGTGTGATTCACACACTAACTTTAAATCAATTGACTTGTCAGGACGCAATTAACGGTCCCATCATTTGCTACTTATGTGTTACACTAACCGAGCAACTAAAGGTGATATCACGGCCCCTAATTTTATCCGGTTTTAAACAACAGGGGGAGAAACATGTATACACTCTACAACTCTATCTCTTTACGTTATACGAAATTAACGTCATTAAACTATTCGGTAACTAAGTTAATGTTAATGTACGTTATGGTCACTAAGCAGCTATATCACACAAGTCCTCGACAAACTCTCGGATCGTTAGTATTGGGTTAGATAGCGGGGAAATTATAAGTAGCACTACTGGGCCCGACAAGCCCCACCCGAGCTAGTCGCGCTAGCCGACCGGGTATGGTCAACGGGTGAATAATTTGGCCTAACTTTCGCCATGGTCAGTGATAGGCCTGGCAACACGGAGGCACAACAGTCAGCTTCGATCGCGAACACTTATGTGACATAACTTTAGGCTCGCTACCTACATGTTAACATTGAACTTAATTACGAACCAACAATATTATTCCGGGTTAGGAATAATGGAACCAACAACGATATTATTCCGGGTTAGGGATAATGGAACCAACACATTATTATTCCGGGTTAGGATAATGGAACAACTATCTTATTCCGGGTAGAGGTTAATCGGTAGGTAACGGGGGAAAACGAACTTTTAACCGAACTAATGAACTTATAAAAACCTGTGAACTCACTCTTCTTTAATGTTGACACTTGTTTCTTTACATGTTTCTCAGGACGCTAGGAGCTCTAGGTGCACTCACTTGCATTGATCAAGACATATTTTTATCGAGTCTCATTTACGAATATTGTTTGGGTTTTTCTTTAGTTTTGGCGTTTGTGTTGGCGCCCGTTACTTTACTTTACTTTAATGCTTCCGCTCAACTTTAAAACTAATGCTTCCGCTAAACTTTGAAACCAAACTAAGATAATTTGAAAATAACTATGAATAGGTAAACAAATAATTTTTAAAACGTATAAACGAATCATATAGAGTCGTTCGATGTTACTAGTGTCTCAGATTCTGGTTTGTTCACATGCCTCGTGGTAAAACTCCGCAAGTGGAAATTTGAGGGTGTGACAAAAGACCCGTACTTTCTAAGTGGATTTTGGATAGTAGAGCGTCCAGGAATACGACAGGAATGAAAGCGTTGCTATTCGACATAAAGCTATCAATGGTGGATATGTTGGATTTGCGGGTAACCAGGGTGGAAGGATAGTCGCAGAGGGAAAACTCTCCAATGGCGATTGTTTCATTCGATCGCGTGAATTTTATTCCGAGTTGGAGAATAATCTTCGGAGTATATCGCAGATTTGCGACAAGAAGTTCACGGTGCATTTCAACGACAAAGAATGTATTATCTTGTAGCCGGGATTCAAAATACCTGATGAGTGGATTCTGATGCGAGCACCATGTGAGAATGATCTATATGTTCTTGATACGGGCGTCGCTACCACTTCATCAAAATCAGCGCAATGTTTTGTGACAAAGGCTACTGAAAAGGATTCTATTCTTTGGCATCGTAAGATGGGGCATATTCATTTGCGAAAAATGAATTTCTTGGTTCATAATGATCTTATAGAAGGTATAAATCTTTGGAGCTTTCATATGTCTGATCACTGCTTAGAATGTAAAAAAGGGAAAGCAGATCAAGAAATCTCATCCGAAAAAAATTCTAAACTCAATCAAGTTGCCATTAGTACGTCTCCACATGGACTTATTTGGTCCTGTAAATGTTCGAAGCATCTCAGGAGACTTATATTGCTTGGTCGTGACAGATGACTGTTCGAGATATTGTGGGTGTTCTTTCAGGAATCAAAAGACGAAACGTTCGAGAACTTGGTGATTCTATTCAAGAAACTCGAGAATCTTTATCATCTGCCGATCAGACGCATTAGAAGTGACAACGGCACAGAGTTTAAGAATGACAAAATGAAGGAATTCTGCAACAGAAAGGGATACTGCACAAGTTTAGTGCTCCCTATACTCCACAGCAAAACGGAGTAGCTGAACGGAAAAAACAGAACTTTGATTGAACTGCGAGAACCATGCTTGCAGATTCTAAACTTCCACTCAGCTTCTGGAGTAAAGCAGTTGTTGCGGCTTGCTACACACTAAACAGAGTTCTCACTGTCAAACCAACAAAGAAGACATGTTTTGAGATGATAAACCGACGGAAGCCAAATTTGAAATTCTTAGAACCATTTCGTGCGCCATGTACTGTAATCGATCAAGATGGCAAATTCGGAGCTAAATATCTTGAAGGTTTCTTTGTCGGATATGCTAGTCCGTTAAGAAGAGTATATGTTCCTTCTTTGAGAAAGGTTATTGAAGCACAACACGTGGATTGTTTCAAGTATACGGATCCTATTCAAAGGAAAGGTGAAGCGTCGCTGTTCAACTATCAAGACCTTTGGAAATCATTCGACTTGCCGGAAGAACCGTCTGAAGAAGAAGTTGCAGCGTTATACTATCTTCAACAGTTGGCGAATCAAGAACAAATCATTAGACCAATTGTGGTTAATCAACCCACGTTGGACTCTTCATCTTCCGGAGCAGGTCCAAGCAATAGCAGTAGTGTTCAAGTTGAAAATATTTCTGAAGTAGAAGTAACACCTGCTACAAATCCATCGAATGTGTCTTCTGAACCAAATAATGCTACAACAGTGCCCAGTATACCTCATAATCAGAATTCTGATTCAGATGAAGCACCGAACATTTTTGCTGATGATGAAACTTCATCGGATGAAGAAGTTTAGCAGATTTCTAACCTGTTGAATCAATCTGCTAGTCCGAGAAATCAGAACGAAGCTTCATCAAATACTCCTAATGTTGATGTGAATAGTGATCTGATTGTTTCAAATCAGCAAAGCTCAGTTGATGTTCCAACAGAAGAAATGTCGCGATCATATTCATACCATCCTTCAATGAATATTATAGGAGAACTACAAACTGGTGTGCATACTCGAAACCAAATCAACAAAGCACTTAGTTGTTTCTACACCCGAGTTGCACCAACTCAGAATTACTGCTATTACTCATGTTTCATTTCTCAAATAGAGCCAAAGAAAGTAAATGAGGCTCTGGCTGACGAGAATTGGGTGATAGCTATGCAAGAAGAACTGTTACAGTTTGAGAAGTTGGGTGTTTGGAAGCTTGTAGACTTGCCACCAAAGCAGAAAGCTATTGACACAAAGTGGGTCTTCAAGTGTAAAAGAGACGATCGGGGTGTAATAGTAAGAAACAAAGCTCGGCTGGTTGTCAAGGGATTCCACCAGCAGGAAGGTATAGATTACACGGAGGTATACGCACCGGTTGCATGATTAGAATCTATCCGCATTTTCCTAGCGTTCGCAGCTTGGAAAGGATTTAGGTGTACCAATTGGATGTAAAATTTTCATTTCTCTACGGTAAACTTTGTGAACAAGTGTGTCGGCCAACCACCAGGGTTCGTCGATCCACTAAACAAGAACAAAGCATTTCTCCTGGATAAAGCCTTGTATGGTTTACACCAAGCTCCGAGAGCTTGGTACGAGACGTTATCGCAACATCTCGTAGGAAATGGCTTTACACGAGGCACAGTGGACAACAATTTGTTTACCAGAGAAGTTGGATCGCATCTGATAATAGTCCAAATCTATGTGGACGACATCATTTTCGGTTCTACGGATGACAGTCTGTGCAAAGAGTTTGAAAAGATCATGAAGAAGAAATTTGAAATGTCCCCGATGGGCGAAATGAAGTTTTTCTTAGGTCTTCAAGTGGATCAGCTTCCAGACGGGATATTCATTCATCAGACTAAATATGTTCACGACATTCTCAAAAAGTTTGAAATGGATAGATTGAAGCCGCTTTCGACACCGCTGCACTGAACCATGGGATTTGCATGGACGAGACGGGAACAAAAGTTGATGAAACACTGTATCGATCGATGATAGGTTCATTGATGTATCTGACGGCATCTCGCCAGACATCATGTATCCTACTTGCTTATGTGCGAGATATCAGTCAAGTCCTCGAATGTCACATATGCAGATAGTCAAGCGAATCTTCCGTTACTTGAAAGGATGTCCTAGCACGGGCTTATGGTAACCTAAAAACGACAATTTCGACTTAACGGGATGCGCTGACTTAGACTTCGGAGTGGACAAGCTGAACTCGAAATCTACAACTGCAGGATGCCAGTTCTTTGGCACATGTTTGGTAATGTGTCAGTGTAAGAAACAGACCACGGTCTCTCTCTCAACCTGTGAAGCGGAATACATTTCTGCTTCCAGCTGTTGCTCTCAAATCCTCTGGATTCAGCAAGAGATGAGGGATTATGGTCTGCAGTTTCTTGACATGCCTTTATTTGTAGATAACAAAGCAGCCATCGATATAACTAAAAATCCGGTTCATCACTCACGTACAAAACACATTAAAATTCGATACCATTTCATTCGTGATTGTTACGAAAAGAAATTGGTTCGAATAGAAAAATCCACATGGACGAACAAAGGGCTGATTTTAGTACCAAAGCTTTTCTATTAACAAGATTTAAATACTAATGCGGCTGAACGGTATTAAAAATTTGCTTACAAGTGTGGAAGCTGAGGTTGAATACGGATCGGATGACGAATTCACGTAATCCGCATTGGTTTGTATGGTTTGTAAATATCTTTCTACTTTAGTATTTCTTATAAAATCTAAAATCCAAAAATATATTTTTGATTTTAGGGGGAGAAATATTTGGGAAAATACAAAAACATATGAAAATTTTCAAAAATATACAAAAATATTGAAAAAGACAAAAAAAAAGAATTCGGTGTAACAAAAAAGGAAATGATAGTACATCAGTGGACTATCACAGTATGCTAAAGAAATGTAAAGTTTTAAAAAGTGATAAAGGAGTCTTACGGTGGATGTGTCGATAGGCTTAACACGTTCAATAAACTGTTTTCGAGATATAAACTAAATTTAGCAACTACTTAATCATGTGGATTAACATATCTTGGATATATGGACTAAGTACTTCGAAATTTCGTTTGAGAGATTGCCTGATTCTGAGATACGAGGTCTTTATAGATAGTTGATATCTGGGGTATTATACAAGTTCTTCTGATTTTGTGGAAGCAATAGCCTAGAACTTTTACAATACTTTTGCTATAAACCCTAAACTGCATGCAATATTGAAAAGTATCGAAAGATCTAATCATTTGCAGTGCTGAAAAGATTCCTTAAGTGGAACACACCTTAAAGACGAGCTTTCATCTCTTTGTCTGTACGGTAGTACTAACCTGAGCTCTCAAGGTCTCGCATTACCCATATACAGATATCAATTACCCTATATTCACCTGTAAGATGAAATCTAGGGAATCTTGATACGGGAGTATATTCAAGAAGTGGGAGCCACATATAAGTCAAGTTTTATAAATCTTACCTTAACATATCTTGAAACAGTTGAGAAATGTGGTAAAGCTTAAGTGGACAAACATATCGACAATCTAGGTAAACGAGTTTTAAAGCTTAATGTCATCTAAAGGTCAACGGTACTGGTGATATGTCTCAATTAACTGATATGATCCTTTAGACACGAATTCACAAAAATATGTCTGTAAATATGTTTGTACATAGTTTACATTGTCCTGTACATAGTTTATCAGCTTTACAGATTAAAACCAAAAAGATTTTCAGTGTGTTTTAGCGTAAACTTACAAAAATTCAAAAAGATTTTATTTCTACATTGTTTTCAGCAAACCAATATTGGAGAACGGGTCTTCGAAGTCTGGTAAGATGCTAGAACTGGTGGGAATATCTTTGACAATGGGCCGGGAGCTAATCTGCAAAATCTGAAAAATCAAAACGATAAAAAGTTCATTAATTTGAAACTTTTGATTTTAATATCAACAATTTGTTCATAGCGGGTCAAACCGGGGTCATTAATTTGGACTCGGCAGACAAATCAGTTAACCAAGGTCATTAACTTGGACTTGGTCAACCGAGTGGATTTTAATAACAGGTAAAAGTTGGAAAGTTCAAGGGTTAAAATGTAAAATTTGAAAAAAGTCTTATTTTGTGTTTGGCAAGTTCGGTCGAACTTGCTAAACTGATCAAAGTTTATCTATGCAGCAAGTTCGACCGAAATTGCTAAGTTGATGGCTGGTTGTGTATTGCATAAGTTCGCCCGGACTTGTTGAGTTTTTTAATGGGCTTCTCAAGTTCGCACGAACTTTCCAGGGTATAAGTACCGACAAGTTTGGCCGAACTCATTACATGCATCCCAAACTCATCTGAGCGAACTTGAGTTATTTTGAGCGATTTGTGATTTTTGCAAGATTTATTCATTACTCTGCCCTATTTTCGATTGTTTTTGGTGATTGGCACACCATTTACAATGACAGAGGTATTGATTTGGACTTTGAACCGAGATCAAGATCTTAATCAAACATTTCAGATCATAAAACGTAAAAAATGATAGATCTAGTTGTTGTTGGACAAAATTGAACATAAATTCTTGATAAACGTCATAAATCGACCATAAAATTGCTTTGATTTTGGTTAAGATGATCTTGTATGGTAATTGCAGGTGTGTTGGTTGAAGATGATGACAAGTTCGGGCGAACTTGTTATCAAGTTCGACCGGACTTGCTATCAAAGTTTCTTTAATTTGTTTCAAACAAGAAGTTCGACCGGACTTCACATATAATTTGATTTGAAATTTTTGTTATGGAAGTTTGCCCGAACTTGGGTTGGTGAAATCTGAAAAAAGTGTTATGAGTATAAGTTCGTCCGAACTTACACTTGATTTTTGAACATGTTGTTTTTACATGTTCGGGCAAACATGAATAAAGCAGATTGTTATAACATTCATCAAGTTCGCCCGAACTTGATGAATGTGTTAGAAAAATTTTGAAATCTTTTCTCGATTAGTGTGCTAATTGTTTTGCGTCGTTTTTCAGGCTCAAGAACCAGCGAGAGTGATTACAATAGAGTTTTCTAAGTCGCACAACACTTGTATTACGCTCGATAAGACTATATGTCCATCTTTAAAGGAATACGAGAGTATTTTGAAGTTTTTGAAAGAAAGTCCTATCATCAAGCTATAACGGAGCGTACAATATCGTATAGATCTCACATGTATTATTTCTGGACGAATGCGAGTCTTAGTGATGATCAGAAGACGATTGTTTCATCGGTACAAGTTGGAAACGAAGTCAAACCTATCACGGTGACTGAAGACGATATTCGACGGATCCTACAGTTTAATGATGACAAAGACGATCCGATTTATCTTGACGAGAAGATGGTTAGAGATTGTTTCTTTTGTATGGATTATAAGGGGAGTGTGAACAAGCCAACGTTAAAGAAAGGGGAAGTGCCTAACCCCTACAAGCTCCTTATGCATGCGAACATTCATACATTTAATCATCGAAAGGCAAGCCTTGACAATGTGCAAGATTATTTGGCCTGTATGGCAACGACACTTATTTTAAAGAAGCCATTCAACCATTCAAAGCTTGTATTTAAACACATGTCGAAGAACATGGAGAATTCGAGGTTGTGTCTTTATCCGCGTTCGTACAGATGCTGATAGATGAGAAGTACACGAATATGGCATGAGATCCGAAGATGTGTTATACCTAAGTCATCTTGATGAGACAACAGTGAAGAAGCTCTTAAAGTTTCAAAAGCAAGCTTCAGCACCTGTTGCTAAACCAGTATTCGGGGCTATTAAAGATGAGAATTATGTGGCACCGGAAGAAAACAAATGGAGAAAAGACGGCAGTGGAGATAAGAAAGAACTAAATGCAGAGAAAGAATGGTTTAAAGATTTCAAACCAAAGTCTCAAAGTGAATGGTTCTTAAAAGCCGAGGTTGAAAAGCCTAAGAAGAAACGAGCGGTAAAGAAAGTTGATACAAGTTGATGAAGATAAACCTGAGAATGTTCAAGCTGAAGCAGGTTCGAGCGCAACAGTTACTATTGAAAGTCAAGAAACTGAGAAAGCTACGCAAGATCATATTATATCTGCTACATCAGAACATGATGATGATTGATGAAGAACCAGTGAAAGAACCTGAAAAGACAGCAGCATAAATACAAGCTGAAAAAAAAGAGAGTTTGATGCTGATTTCGATCTGAATCAAGAAAAAGAATCTGATGAGGAAAGGCCAAAGAAAAAAGCTAAACGTGTAAAGTCTGCAACTGTTTCTTCAACAAAGACTACAGGGTCTCCTCAAACAAAAGGCAAGAAAAGGAAGAAAGTTCAAAAAGCTGTCAGTAAACGTTATAAAGGAAAGTTGAAAAGCGCAGAAGTTACACAAGAACCTTCTGACGCACAGGAGAAAGAAGTCACACAAGAACCTTCTACACAAGAACCTCCTGTTGTTGTTTCAAGTGAAGCTGAAAGGCCAGGAGCTACACAAGAACCTCCTATGTCTGGATTATTAGAAGTTCATGTTATTCAATCACGGATTGCTCCTACGACTTCAAATCTTGAGAGTTCTACTCCGAGGATGTCTACACCAAAGGCTGCTACTCTAAAGTCAACACCAAAATCTTCACGGCCTAATCTATTTGGTGATATGCATAATGATCCGAGTAGTCTGCAAGATCTAAACGATTTCTTTCCAGAGACGAATGTTGAACTTCTGGAAAAGCGTGTGAAGGTATTAGAAGAAAAAGTAGCAAAGAATGAGGAGGAGAAAGCTGAACTTATTCAAAAGATGAATCAAAGTGTAGTTGAAAATGAATTGCTGGATGACAAAGTGAAAGTTTTGGAAAATGAGCGAGAATACTTTAAAGCTTTGATCGAGAGTTTGCAAGATGCAAATGAAAAGCTTCAAACAGAGATTCCAGATCTAAAATCAATCCAAGCACTAAATGATCGAAGATTTTCCAGGATGCAGAAAGTTTTACCTAACTCTCTGGGAATTGATTTCATCAAAGAATATGATCGTCTGGATCAGCAAGAAGCTAAAGAATGATTTGAGAAAGAGTTAGCTGAGAGTGGTAAAGGTAAAGGGGTTGAATGTGAAATTCCTAAGTCTTCTGAAGCTGCAGAGAAATCTGTTGAAGAGAATGTTGTTATAGCTTCTGAATCCGAGATTCCAAAGGTTGACGAATCTGTCAAACCTTCTGATCCTGTAACAGTTTCCGAAAATAAGGATGATGATGATGAAGCTGAAGATGAGGATAAAGAAGATGAGGAAAAGAAAGATGATTTTGAATATGAGGATTGGAATGTGGCTGATGATGACGATGATGATGATCAGGGTGGTGTTGGTATAAGATTACCGGAAGCTAAGATTGTTGATGCTTTTGATTTTACTTCGCTAATGGATGACGAATCAAACAGAATGGATGATAAAAGTGAGGGGGAGTCAGGGCAGAAAGGGCCATCTGATGATATTGATCTGTTGAATGTTGAAAGATTTGTTAAGCCAGTTGCTGCAGTACCTTCTAAGCCTTTATTGTTGATGTTAG
Source organism: Scalesia atractyloides (assembly GCA_947069175.1). Lineage (NCBI taxonomy): Eukaryota > Viridiplantae > Streptophyta > Magnoliopsida > Asterales > Asteraceae > Scalesia > Scalesia atractyloides. The sequence continues at coordinate 40,230,957 of CAMTDV010000006.1, forward strand.
AACATAACGTGGAGGAAGGCGAGTATGTGCACAACTATACAAAAGGAAGATCTTGCAAAGTTAGTTGAAATTAATGCTGAATATCTAGAGTTTGATTTCGAAGAAGATGTGTTGAATGTTAACACATTTGAACCGAATGATTATCAATATGTTAGAAGATTTGAAGCTGACGAGTATAATAGAGTGATCGTTGAAGATTGGTCTTCTGATGATGAGACAGATCATACTGCGAAGTACGTGGGTCTTAATTCTAAAAGTTTTCCTACTTTCGAGGAGATGTATAAGCAGCTAGACAAAGACATACTGAAAGAAAAGATGAAGAATCTTTACGAGAAGGAAAAGTCCAAAAGCCTATGACAAAAGAAGTAATTGCTCAAGCGAAAAAGTCTTGGTTTAAAGAGATGCTGCGCGAACGTAAGTTTCGACGTCCTCTAGCATTCTTTACTAGAGACAAAGATGTGTCATTGGGAGATATCTTGAGTTGGGGTTGGTTCAAAGAACTTAACGTATATGCAATCAAAAGAGAATTTGGAGTGCAATACTTCAAGTATCTTTCTGATTTCAAGACCTTACCATATTGGGATGTGGAAGAGTTGGTTCAGACCATCAATATTACATATCACATGAAAGTGATTGATCAGTTGTTGTGGAAATTGATAAAGTATGAAGCAGTGAAAGGATTCAGATATTGGAAACCATTCATTCCAGGTCGCCGAATCAAGACTAACAAGAAAACAGGGGAGAAAGACATTACGTTGATAATGAAGCGACCTAGAGCCATGAGAAACATGCCGTTGATGCGATTGAACAGAACTTCTATCCATTGTTCAAGTGGTGACAGATAGATCCATCTACTTGTGAAGCAGTTATTGTGTTAAAATTTGAAGAACATTTGGATATTTCAAAAGAAAGAGTTGAGGTATTGGGACATCAAGGCATGAGAGGTTCATGGAGAACGATCAGGATTCTAGATCCAATGTGGCTTGTTAACAGCTCGAGAGAAGATATCAAAACCTTGTTCTACAGTAAGATTGTGTTTGAAGAATGTGAAAAGGTACAAGCGATGCAGTTTCAGAAAGTTGTTAACGTTTGCTATGCACATGAAGTAAACTCAGGAAAGATGTGGCAAACAAATTGGAGGGATTTAGAAAGGGTTGAATTCCTGAAAGAGGAGAAGCGTCTCGAAGTTATTCATGAGAAAACTAGGAAGGCAAGTGTTAGAAGATTTCAGTATATGAACAAGGTGCCTCCTACAGACCAGACGTCGGATCCTAAGCAAGAACGACGAAAGAAGCCATTTAAGAACTTCTTCGGTCATGTGCGTTAAAGTATATTATGAAGACAGAGTTTTGGAGACTGATACAAGACGAAGACGATATCCAAGGGGGAGTCTGTTGGTGCATAATGTCTATGTCTTAGTCTTATATCGAGTCTGTATAGAATAGAGCTGAATAGGCTAGTCGTATGAAGTATTTATGTAAAGTTTAGGCAAGTTCGCTCATAATCCTTCATGTATAGCCAAGTTCGGGCGAACTTGAATCTCCCTAGGGCGAACTTGTGAGTCTATAAATACCTAGCTAGCCTCTCTCATTTGTAACTTTGGCATTTTGGAGGCGAAGCTCTGTCAGTTTGTTCTCTTGACGTTTGATCAATAAAACTGATGTTAAACTGATTAATTCTTGTTTATTGGTAAACACGGCGTAATATTTCCGCTATTATGGCCTTTATCAAATTTAGGTTCCTTAGCATCAAGGATCGGTCCTACATTCTGAAGCCTGGTTTCAAAATACCTGATGAGTGGATTCTGATGCGAGCTCCGCGCGAGAATGATATATATGTCTTGGATTTGGGCATCGCTACCACATCATCAAAATCAGCGCAATGCTTCGTAACAAAGGCTACTGAGAAAGATTCTATTCTTTGGCATCGAAAGATGGGGCATATTCATTTGCGAAAAATGAATTTCTTGGTTCATAATGATCTGGTTGAGGGTGTAAATCTTCGAAGCTTTCATATGTCTGATCACTGCCTAGAATGTAAAAAGGGAAAGCAGATAAGAAATCACATCCGAAGAAAATTCTGAACTCAAACAAGTTGCCGCTTGAACGTCTCCGCATGGATTTATTTGGTCTTGTCAACGTTCGAAGTATTTCAGGAGACTTATACTGCTTGGTCGTAACAGATGACTATTCGCGTTACTCATGGGTTTTCTTCCAAGAATCAAAAGATGAAACATTCGAAAACTTGGTGATTCTTTTCAAGAAGCTAGAAAACCTTTATCATCTCCATGTACGACGCGTTCGCAGTGACAATGGCACAGAGTTCAAGAATACTAAGATGAGAGAATTTTGCAAAGCTAAAGGGATTTTGCATGAGTTTAGTGCACCCTATACTCCGCAACAAAACCGTGTAGCTGAAAGGAAGAACAGAACTTTAATCGAAACTGCGAGAACTATGCTTGCAGACTCAAAGCTTCCAGTCAGCTTCTGGAGTGAAGCGGTAGCAGCAGCTTGCTACACACTAAACAGGGTCTTAACTGTTAAACCAACAAAGAAGACCTGTTTTGAAATGATTAACCGACAGAAGCCAAACTTGAAATTCTTAGAGCCATTTGGTGCGCCATGTACTATAATCAATCAAGATGGTAAATTCGGAGCCAAATCTCTTGAAGGTTTTTTTGTCGGGTATACGAGTCCGCTAAGACGTGTATATATTCCCTCGTTGAGAAAGTTATTGAAGCAAAACATGTGGATGGCTTTAACTATACGATCCTATTCAAAGAAGAGGCGACGCATGGCTGTTTAACTATCAAGATCTATGGAAGTCATTCGACTTGCCGGATGAACCGTCTGAAGAAGAAATCGCAGCGTTATATTATCTTCAACAGTCGGCGAATCAAGAACAAATCATTAGACCAATTGTGGTTAATCAACCCACGTTGGATACTTCATCTTCCGAAGCAGATCCGAGTAATAGCGGTGTTCAAGTTGAAAATGTTTCTGAAGTAGAAGTAACACCATGCTACAACTCCATCGAATGTTCTTTCTGAACCAGGAAATACAACAACAGTGCCAAGTATGCCTCAGAATCAGAATTTTGACTCTGATGAAGCGCTGACATTTGATGCTGATGGTGAAACCTCATCAGATGAAGAAATTGAGCAGATATCTAACATGTTGAATCAATCTGCTTGTCCGAGGAATCAGAACGAAGCCTCATCAAGTGCTCCTAATGTTGAATTGAACAGTGATCTGAATGTCTCGAATCAGTAAAGCTCAGTTGATGTTCCTACAGAAGAAATGCTCCGATCATATTCTTACCATCCTTCAACGAATATCATTGGTGAATTACAAACTGGTGTGCGTACATGAAGCCAAATCAATAAAGCACTTAGTTGCTTCTACACCCGAGTTGCTCCAACTCAAAACTACTGCTATTATTCATATTTCATTTATCAAATAGAGCCAAAAACTATTAATGAAGCTCTGGGGGACGAAAACTGGGTGATAGCAATGCAAGAAGAACTGTTACAGCTCGAGAAATTGGGTGTTTGGAGACTTGTAGACTTACCACCAAAGCAGAAAGCTATTGATACGAAGTGGGTCTTCAAGTGCAAAAGAGACGATCGGAGTGTAATAGTCAGAAACAAAGCTCAGTTGGTTGTCAAAGATTTCCACAGCAAGAGGATAACTACACAGAAGTTTACGCATTGGTTGCACGATTAGAGTCTATCCAGCATTTTCCTCGCGTTCGCAGCTTGGAAAGGATTTAAGGTGTACCAATTGGATGTAAAATCTGCATTTCTCTACGATAAACTTCGTGAACAAGTGTACGTCGTCCAACCACCGGGGTTCTTCGATCCGCTGAACAAGAACAAAGCTTATCTCCTAGACAAAACCTTATACGGATTACACCAAGCCCCGAGAGCTTGGTACGAGACGTTATCGCAACATCTTGTTGGAAATGGCTTTACAAGAGGCACGGTGGATAGTACTTTGTTTACCAGAGAAGTAGGATCTCATCTAATAATTGTACAAATCTATGTGGATGATATCATCTTCGGTTCTACAGATGATGGTCTTTGCAAAGAGTTCAAAAAATCATGAAGAAGAAATTCGAGATGTCCTCCATGGGTGAAATGAAATTCTTCCTCGGATTACAGGTCGATCAGTTACCTGACGGCATATTCATTCATCAGACAAAGTATGTTGAGACATCTCAAGAAGTTTGAAATGGATAGCTCGAAGCCGCTTTCGACTCCGTTGGCACTGAACCATGGGATTTACATTGATGAGACGGGAACCAAAGTTGATGACACACTCTATCAATCGATGATAGGATCTCTGATGTATCTGACAACATCTCGCCCAGACATCATGTATCCTACCTGCTTATGTGACGAGATATCAGTCTAGTCCTCGAGTGTCACACATGCAGATAGTCAAGCGAATCTTCGGTTACTTAAAGGGATGTCAAGCACCGGCTTGTGGTATCCAAAGAACGACAATTTTGATCTAACGGGATACCCTGACTCAGACTTTGAGTGGACAAGCTGAACTCGAAATCTACAACGGCAGGATGCCAGTTCTTCGGAACACGTTTGGTAAAGTGACAGTGCAAGAAACAGACCATGGTCTCTCTCTCTACCTGTGAGGCAGAATACATTTCTGCATCCAGCTGTTGTTCTCAAATCCTCTGGATTCAACAACATATGAGGGATTATGGTCTGCAATATCTTGATACGCCTTTATTCGTAGATAACAAAGCAGCTATCGATATAACCAAAAATCCGGTTCATCACTCATGTACTAAACATATTGAAATTTGTTATCACTTCATTCGTGATTGCTATGAAAAGAAGTTGGTATTAATAGAAAAAATCCACACCGATGAACAAAAGGCTGATTTTTATACCAAAGCATTTCCTTTAACAAGATTTAAATATCTAATGAGGCTTGACGGTATTAAAAATTTGCTTACAGGTGCAGAAGCTGAGGTTGAATACGGATCGTATGACGAGTTCACGTGATCCACATTGGTTTGTCATATCTTCTAGTTTAGTATTTCTTAAAAATCTTAAATCCAAAAATATGTTTTTGATTTTAGGGGAAGAAATATTTGAGAAAATATAAAAACATATGAAAATTTTCAAAAATGTACAAAAACATTGAAAAAGACAAAAAGAATTCGGTGTCACAAAAAGGAAATGATAGTACATCAGTGGACTATCACAGTATGCTAAAGAAATGAAAAGTTTAAAAGTGATAAACAAATCTTACTGTGATGTGTCGATAGGCTTAACATGTTCAGTAAATTGTTTCCAGGATATAAACTAAATTTTACAACTGCTTAATCTTGTGGATTAACACATCTTGGATATATGGACTTAGTACTTCGAAATTTCGTTTGAGAGATTTCCTGATTCTGAGATACAAGGTCTGTATAGATAGTTGATATCTGGGGTATTATAGAAGTTTTTCTAATTTTGCGGAAGCAATAGCCTAGAACTTCTATAATACTTTTGCTATAAACCCCTAAACTGCATGCAATCTTGAAAAGTACGAAAGATCTAATCATTTGCAGTGCTGAAAAGATTCCTTAAAGGAACACACCTTAAAGTCGAGCCTTCATCTCTTTGTCTGTACGGTAGTACTAACCTGAGCTCTCAAGGCCTCGAATAACCCAAATAACAGAAATCAATGACGTTATATTCACCTGTAAGATGAAATCTAGGGAATCTTGATACGGGAGTATATTCAAGAAGTGGGAACCATAGACAAGTCAAGTTTCATAAATCATACCCTAACATATCTTGAAACAATTGAGAAACATGGTAAAGTTTAAGTGGACAAACAAATCGACAATCTAGGTAAACGAGTTTAAAACTTAAAGTCATCTAAAGGTCAACGATACTGGTGATAGGTTTCAATCAACTGATATGATCCTTAGACACGAATTCACAAAAATATGTCTGTAAATATGTTTGTACATAGTTTACATTGTCCTGTACATAGTTTTATTTGCTTTACAGATTAAAACCAAAAAGATTTTCAGTGTGTTTTAGCATAAACTTACAAAAATTCAAAAAGATTTTGTTTCTACATTGTTTTTAGCAAACCAAAGTTGGAGAACGGATCTTCGGAGTCTGGTAAGGTGCTAAACTGGTGGGAATCTCATTGACAACGGGCTGGGAGCTAATCTGTAAAATTTGATAAGCCAAAACGATGAAAAAGTTCATTAATTTGAAACTTTGATTTTTGAAAATTTTGAAAAGTTCAACAGTTTGTTCATATCGGGTCAAACCAGGGTCATTAACTTGGACTCGGCAGACAAATCGGTTAACCAAGGTCATTAGCTTGGACTTGGTCAACTGAGTGGATTTTCAGAACTGGTAAAATGGGAAAAGTTCAGGGACTTAATTGCAAAGATTGAAAATTTTGAATTTGAGTTTAGGCTAGTTCGGCCGAACTTGCTTAACTGTTTAAAGATTCATTTGTTAAGAAGTTCGACCGAACTTGTTGGGATTTTGGTGAGTTTGTTGTAAGTTCGCCCGGAGTTGATATGGGCTTGTACTTTATGGGCTCTCAAGTTCACCCGAACTTGCTAGGGTATATATACCTTGCAAGTTCAGCTGAACTTCATAATCTGCCAATATCTTCTCTGAGCGAACTTAGCGAGAATTGAGCGATTTGTCGAAATTGTCAATTTAGGGTTGTTAATCTTCCAAAATTTGAATTGCATTAAGTGATTTGCACACTTATTGCAATGGAAGAGGTGAGATATCAAGATTTGAACCGTTAATTGAACTCAAATTGTTAATCGAGATGTGAAACGTTAAAATCTGATAGATCTAGGGTTCTAATGGACGAATTGGACTTAAAATCATGTTATTCAACATAAATCGACTCTGTAACTAAGTTGGATTCATTTAGAATGGATGTTATTGGATGGTGCAGGTTTTATTGAAGAAGATAACAAGTTCGACCGAACTTGCTAACAAAAACCTGAATATAATCTGATCTGAACATAAGTTCGACCGAACTCACAAATAATGTTAAATTCAGATGTAAGTTCGCCCGAACTCAGGATTCAGAAACTTGAAAAATTGTTAATCATAAGTTCGCTCGAACTTATAGTGGATATATTGAACATGTTTGTATAACATATTCGGGTGAACTTGACTAAACTTGTTTGCAATACCAACATCAAGTTCGCCCGAACACATGTATTCGCTTGACATGGCGTTATGTCCAGCGCGGGAGATTACGATGAACTTGATTAAACTTGTTTGAAATGCGTGCTAAGTGTTTTGCGTCAATTTTCAGGTTCAAGTACTAGCGCGGGAGATTACGATGGACTTTTCCAAGTTCCATAACACATGTATTACGCTTGACATGGCGTTATGTCCGTCGCTGAAGGAATACGAAAGCATCTTGAAGTTTCTAAAGGATTGTCCGATTCACAGAGCTATCACGGAGCGAACAGTGTCTTATAGATCGCATACTTATCACTTCTGGATGAACGCAAGTCTAAGTGCAGACAAGAAGACTATTACTTCGTCGGTACAAGTCGGGAAGAGAACAAAGCATTCACAGTCACTGAAGAAGATATTCGCAGGATCTTAGAGTTTAACGACGAAAAAGATGATCCTATTTTTCTAGACGAAAAGATGGTTCAAGGTTGTTTCTACCGAATGGGATATAAAGGAAGCGTTAATAAGCTGACATTGAAGAAATGGAAAGTTCCTAACCCAAGCTTCTCATGCATGCAATCATTCACACATTCAGTCACAAAAAGGCTGGTCTTGATGATGTTTAGTATTATATGGCCTGCATGGCAACGGCGTTGATTCTGAAGAAGCCGTATAACTATTTGAAGCTTGTATTCACTCACATGTCAAAGAATATGGAAGACACAAGATTGTGTTTATTTCCGAGGTTCATGCAGATGCTTATAGATGAAAAGTTTACATACATTGCACGTGATCCAAACGACATTTTATACTTCAGTCACCTCGATAAAATGACTGTGAAGAAGTTGTTAAAGTTCCAGAAGCATGATTCAGCACCTATTGCAAAACCAATATTTGGGGCGTTAAAAGATGAAAATTATGTTGTGCTAGATGGAAATAAATGGAGGAACGATGGTAGTGGTGATGAGAAGGAATTGAATGCTGAGATAGAATGGTTTAAGTCGTTCAAGCCTAAAGCGTGTAGTGAATGGTTTGTCAAAGCTGAAGTTGAAAAGAAGAAGAAATATGGTGCTAAAAAAGTTGATACCACGCTGATAGATGAAGATGAGCCTATTAATGTACAAATAGAGGCTGGTTCAAGTGCAGCGGTTGTGATTGAAAATCAGGAGACAGAAAAGACTACACAGGAAGACAATGTTATTTATGCGACTTCCGAGAACGATGATGATTCTGATGATTCTCTCGAGAAGGAAACAAAGAAGGATATGGCTGAAAAAGAAGCTGAAAAGATCAAAGAAACAAATGCTGATTTTGATCCTAATCTTGAAAAAGAGTTTGACGAGGAGAGACCTAAGAAAAGAGCTAAGCGTGTGAAGTCTGCAGTAGCTTCAACAACAAAGACTACCAGATCTCCAAAGACTAAGGGTAAAAAGTCAAAGAAAGCTCAGAAACTAGCAAGCAGGAGATATTCTGGAAAGCCAAAGAGCACAGAAGCAACACAAGAACCTTCTGGTGCACAGAAGAGAGGAGTTACACAAGAACCTCCTACTCAAGAACCTCATGTCGTTATTTCATCTGAAGCAGAAAGGCCAGGAGTTACACAAGAACCTCCTGAGTCTAATTTACTTGAAGTACCGGTGATACGATCTCCTAATCCTAAAGGTGTTCAACTTGAAAGCTCAACTCCAAAGAAATCTACACCAAAGGCTGCTACTCAAAAATCAAGACCAAAAACTCCAAAGACGAATCTATTTAGTGATATTCCGAATGTGCGTGTGGATCTTCAATATCTGGATGATTTCTTTCCTGAATCAGATGTCGATGTTTTGGAAAAGCGTGTCAAGATTTTAGAAGATAAAGTACAAAAGAATGAAGAAGAGAAAGCCGAGCTAATCAAGAAGGTGAATCAAAGTTCAGTGGAGAAATAAATGATGGATGATAAGATGAAGGTGTTGGAAAGTGAGCGTGAATTCTTCAAGGCATTGATCGAAAGCTTACAAGATGCTAATGAGAAGCTACAGACAGAAAGTGCTGATCTAAAAACGATATAAGCTCTAAATGATCGAATTACAAGGATGCAGAAAGTGATATCTAACAGCCTTGGTATTGATTTTATCGCGGAATATGATCGCTTGGATAGACAAGAGGCGAAAGAAAGAGCAGAGAAAGAGCTAGCAGCAAGTGGCAAAGGTAAAGGTGTTGAAGGTGAAGCACCAAAATCTTCTGATGATGCTGAAAAGCCTGTTGATGAGAATACTGAAAAAGCTTCTAAGTCTGATATTTCTAAGGTTGACGAATATGTCAAGCCTTCTTATCCTGTTACTACTACTGAAGAAAAGGACGATGATGAAGCAAAAGATGAGGATAAGGATGATGAAGCACCAGTTGATAATACGAAAGATGAATCTGACCACGATGGAGGTAATGATGATAATCCGAGTGGTACAAGGATAAAGGTGATTGATGTGACTGTAACATCCGTCAAAAAACGGATTTACCAAACCCGCTCCGTTTATCAACCGAACAGTCAGTCAAAATTTTCGTTGCGAATTAAATGCCCAAAATATTTTTAAACGATTCGTAATCAATTATTATACGGGAATATATATTTAGTTTTTGAAAAACTGTCAAAAATCGCAAAATAAAAATATTATGCATCTGCCGGGTTTCGAACCCGGGTCTGTACCGAGTCACTCAGTGACTTATCACCTCACACACAAACCACTGCGCCAACTGCTTTGTTTGTTATCTAGTAGAATCATTTAATTGATAAAGTGTCGTTACGAATTCAAAACCGGCGCCCAAACGGTTCAGTCGTCGGAATCCCGAAATTTCTCGCGAGTCTTAACTACAAATTTACGTTATAACGTAAACCATTAACCAGACATCGGTTATAACCGATGTTTGAAGTCCGCGACACTTTTCAAAACCGCCGGAAATTTTAAATAAACGAATACAGTCGGAATTCAGACCAGATTCTTCAACGATTTGCACTATAAGTTCAACCACAACCCACGACAAACACTTTCGCTCAAAATCACATCTTTTCACGGCGTAATTCCACTCGCCGGATTAAACCTGTTCGTCGCCGGAAAACCGGTTTCCCCATTGCCGAGTTTTTCTGAACCTCTGAAGCTTATACCGGAGATACCCATACTCTTTCCAAGCTTTTCGGAGACTTGCTGCTGCAAGACACCTGACGCCGGAGTTGAATCCTGTCGCCGGAGTTCTGCCGGAAAACAGAGGATCCAGTCGGTATACCTCTCCGCCCAGTTTTTTTTTCCTTTTCACTTTTATCTTACCTTAATCGACTGTAAAACACTAATAAACCGATAAAAAACCTTGAACCAGTCAGTCGACTTTCTCTGGTTATTCTTTGATGAAGAAGACGATGTACTGGTTATATTATAAGTATAATTAAAATCATGAAATTAATCGGGTTAGACACACAGTCCAGCGGTGGACTGTGTGCACATAAAACGTTATACATACAAAGGTCTCGAGTTCGATTCCCGTCTCACACACGCTGCTTTAATAAAAACCATTGTTTTTGTTTACTGAACCGGAGCCGCCTTAGATATATGTCAAGTATATTGATAACCGGAATAATAACCAAGTTAGACACACAGTCCAGCGGTGGACTGTGTGTTTGTTTATATCGCTGGTCACGAGTTCGAGTCCGGTCTTCAGCACCGACTCGGACAATTATCTCTTCTTTTTAATTAAGGCAGAAAAGGAAATAAATAATTAGTATTTAAGTATAATAAAAATCGAATGATATAACATGTTGAACACACAGTCCAGCGGTGGACTGTGTGTTGGATTAAACCACAGGTCCCGGGTTCGAGACCTGTGGAGCGCACCGCCGAATCGCTTAAAACTATTTTTAAAATAAAATGATTTTCAGTTTAAACTAATTAGTATATATATATAATTAAAATCAGATATACAATGGGTTAGACACGTAGCTCAATTGGTAGAGCTGCGTGCACGCGTACGGGAGGTCTCGGGTTCGAGCCTCACTCAGCGCACAACAATATGTCTCGAACCGGTCAACGCCAGTCAAAGTCAACAGGTCAAAGTCACTGTAGCAAAAAAATAAAATAATTTTTTTATTATTTTTATTTAATTATTTTAATTAAAAATCAATTATACATACTTAAAAATAACATTTTAAGGTTAGAAAATAGCCTCAAATTCACAAAAATACACCCAACAATCCTACTAAAATAGTTTAATAAAATCCGTTTACTTACCAAACCATAATGCGATTTATCTAGGTTAAATCTCACTCGTGGTTAAAACCACTTCGCGTGCATTCAACGTCATCAACCGAACGCACCCACTGTGAGTGAATCTTACAATTCCCCCTTTTAAATTACACGTTTTGGGGTGTGTCATGTGTTATGAAATTAACTAATTTATTTATTTAAACTTGTGCCATACCACATCATGACTTAAACTTAGATTGTTTTTATTGTTGTGATTTACTTATTGCCATTTGTCAAGTCATATGAAACTAATACATTAAGCCCATCAGTTCCTCGTGGGAGACGAGTAGAACATCGCGTGCTTCATATCTATTTCATTATTGTTCATGTGTGTATCATTGAGTTTATATTGTTGTAGTTGTGTTATTCATATTATCATGTTTATGCAATTCATTCATCAGGCCCCTCAGTTCCTCGTGAGAGACGAGTTGAGCATCGCGTGCCTTTAATTGTTCCATTATTGTTCATGAGTGTTTCATTTAACATCTTATGATTGTTGATCAAGTTACATCTAATTTTACTCATGTTTGGTTGTGCACATATTTCATAATCAATTTAAATAAATTGTTAAAATGTTTTCCATAGGATTCACTCGCCAACATTATGTTGATCCAAAAACCTTTTTACACATGATACAGGTGAACAGGTTGAAGCAAGGATAACATAGGATATGCCTTAGAAGAGAACAAAGAAGTTAGATTGCTAGTTAGATCATGTTGTAACATTATTGTAAATTTCCATTTAATTTGTATTAATGAATATGAAACGTTTAATAAATGTCATGAGCTTTGATGATAACCCAATCATGCCCCGATCACCTTATCCGCTGCGGGTCGGGGTGTGACAGATTGGTATCAGAGCCATGACTATAGGGATATAGGATAGGTTATTAGACCCTTAGAGCCTATACTATAGTCTGCCTAAATTTTAAATTGATTAGGTGGTTACATACAAACTTGTGATATTTATTTGTTTCATATTTGTTTACATTTCAGTCAAACATACATGCTCATATACATGTTCATTATACATATATACATATTCATTATACATATATCGATGTTCATGAATTCAATTTATTTTCATATTCTCATTATCCAAAGATTTTGTGCAATTTTCAAATCTCATCAAAGTAAGTTCTGCGACGGGCATGTAGTAACTGGAAGGGTACGAGTACCGGTAGTCGGAACGTCCTGTCTAGGCTGGAATTCGTATAAATCCAATATAACGGACCAGTTTGCCTACCTAGGGACCAACGATGAGAGTACGAAGGACCTATTAGGCCAAAGCATGCCACACCAAACGTCGTTCGAACTAACCCTACTTTGAGGTGTCACCGTGTCTACACCTGGACACATTCCGAACATCACACGTTGTATACATATTTCTCGATTTTCTCCGGGTTTTTGTGTACGCAACCAGGCAGAAACCGTGCGAACCATATGAAAAACCGGTATTCATGGGGGCCCACATGATTACACAGGTAAAGTATGGCGACATGACGGGCCTAACAGCGAGCAAAGCCCAAGACATCCTATGGATGTAGTATTTTTGTATAATTATTTTATAAATGATCATTCTTGAATGCGACCCATGATCCCAAAAGCATCCAACTCATACTCTTGTCATGTATTCATTGTAGATGTCTTCTAACCTCGCCCGTAGGAAGGCGAGAGCAAGAAAAGCCCGCGAACGCATGGCTACCTTAATCGCTCAACAAATGGCTGCCGTAATACCCAACATTGTAATCCAAGTTCAACAAGCACTTACCGTTAATCCTGTCAATCAAGCAAACCAAAACATTTTCAACTCTTCCCCAAATACCACTAAATGTACCTACAAGCATTTCAAATCATGCGACCCTCCGAAATACAAAGGGACTGAAGGTGTCACCGCACTCCTCCATTGGTTTGAAGAAATGGAGAATACTTTTCTAAATTGCGATTGCCCTGATGATCGCAAAGTGCGTTATGCTACCGGTCGACTATATGGGATAGCACTTACTTGGTGGAATACAGAGAAGGCAAAACGAGGTGTTGAAGATGCTATGACCCTAACTTGGAACGAATTGAAGGAAATCATGACCAGACGATTTTGCCCAAGGAGCGAAATCAAGAAGCTAGAAGATGAATTTTATTCATTGAAGCAAATGGAAGGAGACCACACCACCTACAACAAAAGGTTCCTCGAATTACATCAAATGGTTCCCAACATGTTTACTCCCCTCTACCGTTTGATCGAGCACTACATTCGTGGTCTTCCGTCAAAGATTCAAGACCCTGTAATAAGTACCAAGCCTGCAACTTTGGAAGCAGCAATGGAGCTAGCAACAGAGCTCACCGAGAACCGAATCCGAAACAAAGACTTCAAGGAGGAGAAGAAGAAGGATAAAGAATCGACTGAAACCTCCGACTCCACCCAAACCGAATCCCCTTCTCAACCCAATCCTAAGAGAAGAAGAGTCAGGCGACTTTTCGCTGCTACTCAACGAAATCAACCCGTTTTTCATGCCATACCCATCCGAGCTATCCCAATCACCCAAGTGGCACCCAACTCAGCTTACCCAAATAAGAAACCATATCTTGGACCTCACCCTCGATGCAACAACTGTTTTTATCACCATCCCCTTACTTTACCTTGCCGGCTATGTACAACTTGTGGACGCTATGGTCATTTGAGCAATGTTTGTCGCACCTTTCAAGACCAAACCTTTTCCCCTACTCAAAACATGGCCCAAACTTATCACCAACCCCAATACCCCATGTTCCCATATGCGCGAGCCTGTTTCAATTGTGGCGACCCTACCCACCTAAGAAACACATGCCCTCAATTGGTTAACGTTATCAACACTCAAGCCCAATCAAACCCAGTTAACCAAGTAAACCAAGAAAACTCAACCACTATGCCACCAGCAAGAGGAAGAGTCTTCAATATCAACGCCAACCCTGTCGAAGATAATGACGACCCAAACGAAGATACTCAGCTAGTCCTCTTCGCCGAAGATCCAGATTCAACTCCTATTGTTTAGTCTTATGTTTTTCTTTATCACATGTGTAGACTGTTAGAGAAATTATTGGATATTATATATTATATATTGTTTTCAGTATATGCTTTTGCCGAGGCCGTAGCTCCCCATCCATCGAGGTTGAGTTTGATCCCCATTTTATTATGGGTTGATCAGGGCGTGCCCGCACGATCGGCTCCGTTTGTTTGAGCCTTGATCGGTTATTTCATTTTACATTTCAATACATGCAATACGCTCGGCTCCGTTTGATTGAGCCTTGAGCGCACATTTCAATTTACATTTCCAGTTCATGCAATACGTTCGGCTCCGTTTGATTGAGCCTTGAGCGCACAGACAATTTCATTATCAATATCTTGTGGTTGTGGTGTTTGTAGTAGAGTCGCATTGAACTAACCATAACTTTCGGATAAAGTCAACGAAAATTTGACAAGGATATGGTGGATACGCCGATGGTACTTCCTATATATAAGTATTCTTGTCAAATGATCGGAGGCATTATCAGGCAGTTATGAGAGGTTCCATGCATAGGCTGATTGTGTGATGGTTGTTTAGATTAAGTTGTTCAATTTCAGTACATTCAATACGTTCGGCTCCATTTGATTGAGCCTTGAGCGCACATACAATTTCATTCAATACGTTCGGCTCCGTTTGATTGAGCCTTGAGCGCACATACAATTTCATTATCAGTATCTTGTGGTTGTTGTGTTTGTTGTAGAGTCGCATAGAACTAATCATAACTTACGGATAAAGTCAATGAAAATTTGACAAGGATATGGTGGATACGCCGCTGGTACTTCCTATATATAAGTATTCTTGTCAAATGATCGGAGGCATTATCAGGCGGTTATGAGAGGTTCCATGCATAGGCTGTTTGTGTGGTTAAGTTATTCATATTCAGTACATGCAATACGCTCGGCTCCGTTTGATTGAGCCTTGAGCACACAATTTCAATTTCAGTACATTCAATACGTTCGGCTCCGTTTGATTGAGCCTTGAGCGCACATCCATCTCATTTTCAGTACATGCAATACGATCGGCTCCGTTCGATTGAGCCTTGATCGCACAGATATATTTCATTTCAGTAATTTATTTTTGTTGTATTGATTGTAGAATTATAGGACTAATCATAATTTACTGATAAAACCAATGAAAATTTGACAAGAATATGGTGGATACGCCGCTGGTACTTCCTATATATAAGTATTCTTGTCAAAGGATCAGAGGCATTATCGGACGGTTATGAGAAGTTCTATGTAGGATTTATTAGTTTCTTGGTAACCAATCATAACTTGTGGATAAAACTAATGAAAATTTGGCAAGAATATGGTGGATACGCCGCTGGTACTTCCTATATATAAGTATTCTTGCCAAAGGATCAGAGGCATTATCAGGCGGTTATGAGAAGTTCCATGTAGGATTTAGTATTGCCTTGGTTGGAATTTGTGATACATTTATATCATCATGTTATTTAAAGAGATTGGATTGTGTTCCATTTCTACATAAACTAACCTCTCCATCATAACAAACGAGAGAGGAACTTCCATCATTCAAACATATATGTTATCAGAATGTGGATTCAAATATTTGCTGTTGTGTTTATTCATGTTCAAATATTCGCTGATGTGTCTATTCATGTTCGAATATTTGCTGTTGTGTTTATTCATGTTCAAATATTTGCTGATGTGTTCATTCATGTTTGAATATTTGCTGTTATGTTTATTCATGTTCAAATATTTGCTGATGTGTTCATTCATGTTTGGATATTAGCTGTTGTGCTTACTTATGTTCAAATATCAGCTGTTGTGTTTTTATTTATGTTCCATGTAGATTGTAGTGTTAGAAGTTTTGCCTTAGGATATAACCATATTTTCCCAAACGTATCTAAACTCTTATGCATGATATCATTTTTTTAGCAAATCATTCCTGTTTATCAATACTTATACAGTAGGCAACAAAAAGCGATTCCTGAATAGGGTACTTAACCCTTACAAGGAACGTTACCGCCTCGAACAAAAACTTAAGCCCTTATTTTGTTAAGCATACAACTGTCAAACAAAACATCATCAACCTGTTAGTCAAAATATATCAATTTAAATTTCGGGACGAAATTTCTAAAAAGCAGGGGATACTGTAACATCCGTCAAAAAACGGATTTACCAAACCCGCTCCGTTTATCAACCGAACAGTCAGTCAAAATTTTCGTTGCGAATTAAATGCCCAAAATATTTTTAAACGATCCGTAATCAATTATTATACGGGAATATATATTTAGTTTTTGAAAAACTGTCAAAAATCGCAAAATAAAAATATTATGCATCTGCCGGGTTTCGAACCCGGGTCTGTACCGAGTCACTCAGTGACTTATCACCTCACACACAAACCACTGCGCCAACTGCTTTGTTTGTTATCTAGTAGAATCATTTAATTGATAAAGTGTCGTTACGAATTCAAAACCGGCGCCCAAACGGTTCAGTCGTCGGAATCCCGAAATTCTCGCGAGTCTTAACTACAAATTTACGTTATAACGTAAACCATTAACCAGACATCGGTTATAACCGATGTTTGAAGTCCGCGACACTTTTCAAAACCGCCGGAAATTTTAAATAAACGAATACAGTCGGAATTCAGACCAGATTCTTCAACGATTTGCACTATAAGTTCAACCACAACCCACGACAAACACTTTCGCTCAAAATCACATCTTTTCACGGCGTAATTCCACTCGCCGGAATAAACCTGTTCGTCGCCGGAAAACCGGTTTCCCCATTGCCGAGTTTTTCTGAACCTCTGAAGCTTATACCGGAGATACCCATACTCTTTCCAAGCTTTTCGGAGACTTGCTGCTGCAAGACACCTGACGCCGGAGTTGAATCCTGTCGCCGGAGTTCTACCGGAAAACAGAGGATCCAGTCGGTATACCTCTCCGCCCAGTTTTTTTTCCTTTTCACTTTTATCTTACCTTAATCGACTGTAAAACACTAATAAACCGATAAAAAACCTTGAACCAGTCAGTCGACTTTCTCTGGTTATTCTTTGATGAAGAAGACGATGTACTGGTTATATTATAAGTATAATTAAAATCATGAAATTAATCGGGTTAGACACACAGTCCAGCGGTGGACTGTGTGCACATAAAACGTTATACATACAAAGGTCTCGAGTTCGATTCCCGTCTCACACACGCTGCTTTAATAAAAACCATTGTTTTTGTTTACTGAACCGGAACCGCCTTAGATATATGTCAAGTATATTGATAACCGGAATAATAACCAAGTTAGACACACAGTCCAGCGGTGGACTGTGTGTTTGTTTATATCGATGGTCACGAGTTCGAGTCCGGTCTTCAGCACCGACTCGGACAATTATCTCTTCTTTTTAATTAAGGCAGAAAAGGAAATAAATAATTAGTATTTAAGTATAATAAAAATCGAATGATATAACATGTTGAACACACAGTCCAGCGGTGGACTGTGTGTTGGATTAAACCACAGGTCCCGGGTTCGAGACCTGTGGAGCGCACCGCCGAATCGCTTAAAACTATTTTTAAAATAAAATGATTTTCAGTTTAAACTAATTAGTATATATATATAATTAAAATCAGATATACAATGGGTTAGACACGTAGCTCAATTGGTAGAGCTGCGTGCACGCGTACGGGAGGTCTCGGGTTCGAGCCTCACTCAGCGCACAACAATATGTCTCGAACCGGTCAACGCCAGTCAAAGTCAACAGGTCAAAGTCACTGTAGCAAAAAAATAAAATAATTTTTTTATTATTTTTATTTAATTATTTTAATTAAAAATCAATTATAAATACTTAAAAATAACATTTTTAAGGTTAGAAAATAGCCTCAAATTCACAAAAATACACCCAACAATCCTACTAAAATAGTTTAATAAAATCCGTTTACTTACCAAACCATAATGCGATTTATCTAGGTTAAATCTCACTCGTGGTTAAAACCACTTCGCGTGCATTCAACGTCATCAACCGAACGCACCCACTGTGAGTGAATCTTACAATTCCCCCTTTTAAATTACACGTTTTAGGGTGTGTCATGTGTTATGAAATTAACTAATTTATTTATTTAAACTTGTGCCATACCACATCATGACTTAAACTTAGATTGTTTTTATTGTTGTGATTTACTTATTGCCATTTGTCAAGTCATATGAAACTAATACATTAAGCCCATCAGTTCCTCGTGGGAGACGAGTAGAACATCGCGTGCTTCATATCTATTTCATTATTGTTCATGTGTGTATCATTGAGTTTATATTGTTGTAGTTGTGTTATTCATATTATCATGTTTATGCAATTCATTCATCAGGCCCCTCAGTTCCTCGTGAGAGACGAGTTGAGCATCGCGTGCCTTTAATTGTTCCATTATTGTTCATGAGTGTTTCATTTAACATCTTATGATTGTTGATCAAGTTACATCTAATTTTACTCATGTTTGGTTGTGCACATATTTCATAATCAATTTAAATAAATTGTTAAAATGTTTTCCATAGGATTCACTCGCCAACATTATGTTGATCCAAAAACCTTTTTACACATGATACAGGTGAACAGGTTGAAGCAAGGATAACATAGGATATGCCTTAGAAGAGAACAAAGAAGTTAGATTGCTAGTTAGATCATGTTGTAACATTATTGTAAATTTCCATTTAATTTGTATTAATGAATATGAAACGTTTAATAAATGTCATGAGCTTTGATGATAACCCAATCATGCCCCGATCACCTTATCCGCTGCGGGTCGGGGTGTGACAGTGACAGTAAATGAAAATTTTGATTTTCACTAATCTCCTGAATGATGAAGCGAATGCTATGAATGATCAAAATGAGGGGGAGTCAGGTCAAACAGGGCCAAGTGATGATATTGTTATGTCTGACGTTATTACCATTGCAAATCCTGTTGCGGCAGTTCTGATAAAGCCATTGATACTCATGCTTGAGCATAACATCGAGGAAGGCGAGTTCGTGCGTAACTATACTAAAGAAGATCTGGCTAAGTTGATCGAAGTGGATGCTGAATCTTTAGATTTTGATTTTGAGGAACAAGTGTTGAACGTGAATACATTTGAGCCTAACGAGTATCATTATCAGCGTAGATTCAAGGCATACGAGTATAACAGGGTTATAGTAGAAGATTGGTCTTCGGATAACGAGAAAGACGAAGCTGCGAAGTACATGGGTCCTAACACAGATAGTTTTCCTAATTTCGAGGAAATGTAAAAGCCTTGGATGAAGATATATTGAAAGATAAGATTGAAGAATCACTACGTGAAGGTCAAGTTCCAAAGCCAATGACAAAGGAGGAAATAGCTCAAGCTAAGAAATCCTGGTTTAAAGAGATGCCGCATGAACGTAAGTTTCTACGTCCTCTAGCATTCTTTACCAGAGATAAAGGTGTGTCGTTGGGAGACATTCTAAGTTGGGGGTGTTTTAAAGAGCTGAACGTTTATGGAATCAAAAGGGAATTTGGGGTGCAATACTTCAAATATCTGGTTGATTTCAAGACTCTACCGTAATGGGATCTTCAGGAGCTTGTTCAAACGATAAATGTCACATATCAGATGAAGTTCATTGATCAGTTATTATGGAAAGATGATCAAGCTTGAAGCGACAAAGGGTTTTAGATATTGGAAGACGTTCATTCCAGGTCGTCGAACCAAAACGAACAAGAAGACAGGGGAAAAAGATATAACGTTAATCATGAAACGACCGTGAACAATGAGAAACATGCCTTTGATGCCTATCGAACAGAATTTTTATCCGGTGTTTAAGTAGTGGCAGATTGATCCTAACACATGTGAAGTAGTGATAGTATTACGATTTGAAGAACATCTGGATATCGCAAAGGAAAGGGTTGAGATATTAGGGTTTCAAGGTATGAGAGGGTTGTGGAGAACGATCAGGATACTAGACCTGATGTGGCTAGTAAATTGCTCAAGAGAAGATAGAAAGTGTTTGTTCTACAGCAAGATAGTGTTCGAAGAACATGAAAAAGAACAAGCTATGCAATATCAGAGGGTTTTAAACGTATGCTATGCACGTGAAGTGAACTCTGGAAAGATGTGGAAAACGAGCTAGAGGGATCTAGAACAGGTTGAATTTCTGAAAGAAGAAAAGCGTCTTGAAGAGATACATGAGAGAGGTAGGGCGGCAAGGCTCAGAAGGTTTATGATTAAAGTGCCACCTACTGATCAGACGCCAGATCCGAAGCAAGAAAGACGAAAGAAGCCGTTCAAGAGCTTCTTTGGGCGTACACGTTAAAGTTTTATTTGAAGACAGAGTTTTGAAGACTGATAAAAGACGAAGATGAAATCCAAGGGGAGTCTGTTGGTGTAGAATGTCTATGTCTTAGTCTTATATCGAGTCTGTATAGATTAGATGTGAATAGGCTAGCGAAATCAAGTATTTATGTGTCTATAGGTCAAGTTTGCTTGAGATGTCTTTGTATTGTCAAGTTTGGCCGAACTTGACTATGTCAAGTTCGCCCGAACTCACATCCCTCTCTAGCGAACTTGCACCATTATAAATAGCTTGCTTGTGATTGTCATTTGTAACTTTGCACACTTTGAGGCAAAGCTCTGTTAAATTGGAGACTCGACGTTATATCAATAAAATTGACGTTTAATTGACTAATTCTTGTTAATTGGTAATCATGTCATAATATTTCCGCTATTATGGACATTAGATATCATATCTAGGTTCCTATGCTATCAGGATCGGTCCTACAATGAGCAACCTCTTTAACTAAGCCCTGAAAGACTTGTTTAACTAGGCCCTGAAAGACCTCTTTAACTAAGCCCTGAAAGACTTCTTTAACTAGATCAACGAATGATCTCTTTAACTAGACCCTGAAAGGCCTCTTTAACTAGGTCAACATGACCTCTTTAACTTTGAATCAAACTTGGATTAGTACTTTGAAATCCAAGGGTCTGACTATTTGCATAGCATAGTCCATTTAAGGATTTAAGTTCGTATTTTGGAGATCCTCCTAAGAATCTATCATATGAAGATATGGAAGATTCTACAAGGATTTGGATAGCGAATATTTGAGTCAACTTTAGCACATAAACACATAATCACATAATCACATAATCATTACTTTGTTCATCAACTTGTTATTAGATTGTCATCAATTTGTACATACGTATTTGAAATATACCAGGAATTTTAATCAAGAAATTTGATTAGTACTTAAACATTTTACAAAAACCCAACTATGAAGATAGATAGATACTTGAAGGATTTGGTTTATTCATATCGTCTTCTCACATCGTTTTGCATTAAAGTACACAAAGAATTCAATGAAGGACGTCAAATTTGCACTTTAACCATCCACGGGAATCTAACTGTAAGGATAGGAAGATCCTATAAGGATTTGTACGCGAAGATGCTTTGAAAAGCATACACTAAGTATGTTAGGTCAATATACGGAGCAAAATGTCTTTGAAAGTCATGTACTTGATATGCTAAGTAAACATACGAAGCAAGGTGTCGTTGAAAATCATGCATAAAGCCTTTGAAAATATGTTCAATGTTTTTGAAATCATATATATAATGTTTTTTGAAATTATGCACTAGCTTTATTAGGTAAATATGTCATATTAGAATGTTTCGAAACCATGTAAAAGTCTTTGAATTTAAGGTAAAAGGTTTTTGAAAATATGTATGAAATCAGGTACTATGTATATTTGGTAAATGAGTTACGTTAAAATGTTTAAAAATATGTGAAATTCCCTTTTGAAATCGTGTGAGATATCTTTGAAATCATTAGTTATGTATGATATAATGAAAACGAGAAAAATATTGAATGCACAAACACATAATGCATAAGACCAATTAAGGACTCATGAAAAGTACCCTAGGTATCCAAGCAAGGATTTCCGAAGTGGTACTTCGAGTATCTTGTTAGATGTCATAACGTGTACCTTGTACTTTGTTTCTTAAGAGAAATGAGTACATAGGATTTTTGTGGAGATCGTGAGTGTCATAAAATAAGAGAAACCACGAGAGTAGTTTGATTTGTATAGAAACATGTCCTTGGTATTGGTATTGTAGGAGTGCAACACACTTATGTGTAATCACATTTGTAAATATAATGAAAACCACCAAATTTTTATTTATAGACAATCAAAGCGTTTTCAAGATTCTTGAAAGTAGACAGAAAACATGAAAGTTCAAGTGTTAATTTAGACATTTGCACAAGCCCCTATGTTTCCAGTGTTACTCTTGTGCCCATACATTGAGTCGTCATTTTTCAACCAGGTCAATTGATGTGATTAGGATAACCACAATTGAAACAGATTCCATGTGGGTAGTTAGGATCACCCGGTATTGCAGGAGGGGTCGCAATTGTTTGAGTGGGAACCGCCATAGCTTGGTTCGGTATAGTGGCTAAATGCAGACTACATTAGCCACAACTCGAACATTTTCGGCAATGGACACTAGCATTGTGGTGAAGGTTACATTGATTGCATAGAGGCGCTTTTCCTCTGTATGGCTTCTTAGCAGGTGGCGGGGCCACCTAGCTAGGTTCCTCTTGGTTAAGCGGAGTTGGGGTAATCACAGTGTGGTTCTTTGAAGCTTTACGTTTCCTTGATTTCTTTGAAGGTTTGGCTTCAGTGTTCGTTGGGGTCTCATGAGTAGTCTCATTCTCAAGCTTAATTATAGCCACAACTAACTCGATAACTCCACCGAGTAGCACGCCTAATTGTTGAGCGATTTTAGTAGTCATTTGCTTAATTTTATCATTGCTACGTAGAGGAGGCATTCTAAAACAAAAAGGAAACGGAATCGTGAGAGAAAACAAGTAAGATGTATTGGATGATCAAGATTGAATGTTAAAATATCAGCGAAAAAAGAGGATTGTGATCATTTGCTTGTTACTAAAATAAACCAATGACACTGTGACTAATCAAAGTAAATGGGTCTTATGATGTATCGCGAAGACATGCTTTAGCCTATAAGTAGATACTCACCCCAAGAGTTCCTAGGTAAGAGTGACTTGTCCGATTAAGTGGATTTGTACGAACAATCTAGCCTTAGACAGAAAACTCAGGGTACAGGCACCCACCCTTCCAGATTGCACGTGTTCACATTATTAAACCCAAACTTTGACGAGATTTTTGAAAACTTTTAAGGCTTACGCCAAAAACAAATCATCTAAGGATAGATGATTGATTTTTTTCGAAAACGGATTTGAAATTTTGTGTAAATTGTTTTGGTAATCAACTAAGGATAAGTGATTGTTTGTACTTTAAATCTAAACGCAAGTAAACTCGTATTAGGGTCCTAGGAAGGCTATAGTCTACGTCAAAGCGTTACTAATAACCTAATTCCCTATAACTAGTGCTCTGATACCAACCTGTAACACCCCAAATCGCGTAAAACAACACGCGGCGGAAACACTTGGGGAGTCACGTTAACAGATTGTTTCAACAACACATGGCATGTGAAGTTTTGTTTTATTTTAACATTAAATAAAGGTTATGTTGTCATGATTGTCTGAGACGTTCTAAACAACTAAAACAAACAAACAAGCATCATTATTGTCTTTCTTGTTATTAAGGCACTAGGTCCAAGTCCATTCCTACGTGAGCACGCATCAGTATCATCTAGCATCGTTCCCTGAAACATATGTGCAAAGGAGTCAGCAAAAATATGCCGGCGAGTACATAGGTTTTGTGAGTGTGTCAAGTTCATGGCTTTGTATATTGCAACATATAATCGGACTACTAGAGTCGTAAATGAAAACCTTGTTTTAAAAGCATTTGTTATTGCAATAATTAATCGTCTAAAACAGTTAGTTAAAAGTTTATAAAATCTAGTAGCCATGAACCTTGACTCGAAAACATTTGTTTTGTAAATCCAAGTTGTAAATCGTCTTGAAATAACTCGTAAGGTTTATATCTTTAATCTAAATTCACTGTGTGTCATTGTTTGAAAATATTTGTTCATTGTTCATCGTTCCTCGTAATAAACCATTTATTGTAAACCAATTATTCATCGTTCATCGTTTATCGTTTATCGTTCATCGTTCATCGTTTCGTTATAATCCAATCGTTCATCGTTCCTTGTTTAAATTGAGAAAACTTTTGGTTGTTTCATGAATACATTCAAACCTTTGTTGACTTGTTCAAGACCACCCACGGTGTCCCTTAATCGTATAACATACCACCAAAGGGTATGTTACAATACAGTTTCAGTCGCTTCCCAAATTTCCCCACCAACCCCAGGAATTTTGGTTACGGGATTGTCAGTCCTAGGCGCCGTAACTTACTACTGGTTGGCTTGGCCATCGTTAATGAATGTCATTCTTGTTATGAATACAACGCACCAACAAGTTCGTTCAATTATTGAAATCGTATTGTTTATATAAACCATAGTATTTGTACTTTGAAAGCTTGAAAACAATTTAGCACATATGAATCACCCCAAAATATTTGCAAAACATAAAAGAGGGGACTATGTACTCACTTGAGATTACAAAGTAAATCGTGGATCAATAAGAAAACCGAAGCTCAAAGATCCGAGAAATCACGTGTGTCCTAAAAATGAGTAATAGTGTAAACTTCGAGAATTGAAATCAGAGGATTCGGATAGAATGAGACTTTATAAAACAAATGAGTGTTGGAACTCATATGAAATATTTTAATAAAGTCTACATTTTGATTTGGAAAGTTTTTAAGTGCTTTTGACCCGTTATGACCCGTTAAGGTAGTTTAAGCCACTTTAACGCGTCATTTGCGTAACTACGCATTCGGATGGTTAGATATGTGTTATGATAAGTCCTAATTACCAAAATATGTTTAATATTTTTGTTACATCAGATTGTATGTCAAATTTTATGTTACATATGTCTTAGTTGATTTATTTGTGAAAAGGGCATTTTGGTCATTATTGAAGATTATATCAACTAATCCTCATAACACTAACCAAATGAAATGACCATAAGGTATAACCTCAGAGGGTTATTCTCTTTATAATTATGGTCATAAATATGTATTTGGTTGGGTCCAAAGGTCAATCAAACGGGTCAGATTCGGAAGTCAAAGCGGTGGTCAAACCGTTCAACTTTCGACTCTAAACAAGCACTAAAACAAGAGTGACGATTTAGAGATGTTTTGAAATGTATAAGTAAGTTTATAAAAGAGTTTTGGCATCAAAACAAACTGTTTTGAAACCCGAATTAGATTCGGCATGAAATGCGTATTCATCGCATTTTTTATCTAACTTTGACTTGTCAAAATGACTAGAAATGATAGGAATCAGTAGGTATGATCAATAGAGATCATAATCACCTTGATTACCATCATATTGCAAGTTTTAATTGGACTTTATGTTTATCAATATATGATCAATTCTGGAAGTCAAACTTTGTGACTTTTAGTCCAATTAAACTACAAGAACTGAATCAAAACATGATTGAAATACTTACAATACCCAAGGAATGATCAAGGAACTCAAAGAACTCCAGATATGGTTGTAACTTCAGTTGGTAGCAGAAAATGAGGTGATCAAAGGTTTCAAAAATTAAGAACACATGGGTATTTATGGATTTCTTGATGTTATAGGATCAAGACAAGTGTCCCATGACTCATGAACAAGTTAGATTAATGTCCCATATGTGTCAAAATGCAGAAACAAGGGTGGCAAAGTCGTTTGATGAGTCATTGAATGATTAAACAGGTTGCTGCCAACAAATCTGGTGATCTGGGCACCTCATGTGGACCGCATGGGTCCCTGGATGCGGTCCTCATGGACCCCTGCTGGTCAGCAAGTTTCAAATTTGGCAGAACATGCCCTACACTTGTTTTTGACGCGTTTTGGCACTTTTAACACCCGTTAACCTGATTTTCAAGCTCCATATTGACATTAAAGTATAGGGAACTTGAAATATGTCCAAATTGCGGTTTTCGGTTAATTACGACGAAAATCGTAACGAACACGCAAATGACCGTAAATGCATAACGGACGGATTTTCCGCACCCAATCACTAAAATATAATATTTTGATGATCGGAAAAATTTTTGAATGTCCGTACATGTTTCGGATAGTGAAATACGCAAAAAGGCATAGTATCGTAGAATTTGCAAAATAGCCCCTGAAGTTGTAAATGTGTGATTTTGCCATACCGAAGCCCTCAAAACTTATTTCTAAGCTATGTAAAGGGTATTTAAGGTATGTTAAGCTTATGACCTTGTTCCAGAGCATGCGCCGCTACGAGAATTGGTAGACTTTCGTAGTTTGTCGTAAATAGTCCCTGTGATCAAATAGGCTTGTTTTTGACACACAAAACCCTCTAAAACTTATTTCTAAGTTATATAAAGGATATTTAACATATGTTTAGCTTATGTTACTAATCCAAAATATACATTGCGTTAAACTGGTTTCATTGTATAACTTCCATAGAAGCTTTTGAGGAGTCGAAATTGTACATGGACTAAAATGTATGAATGTCACATGTAATTATAAAATTCTCAGGAATGAAACACAAGGTTTCATTAGAGTCGGAATTGTTCGGTATTGTATGATGCTTGAAAAGGCTCAGATGTCACACAGTGCTCTGATACCAACCTGTAACACCCCAAATCGCGTAAAACAACACGCGGCAGAAACACTTGGGGAGTCATATTAACATATTGTTTCAACAACACATGGTATTTCATATTTCGTTTTATTGGATATTAAACATAGATTATATTGTCATATTGTTTTAGAACTTTCAAACAAACTTAAACAAACAAACAAGCATATTTATTGTCTTTCTTATTTTATAAGCACTAAGGTCCACGTCTGATCCTACATGAGCATGCATCAGTATCATCAAGCATTGTTCCCTGAAACATATGTGAAAACGAGTCAGCAAAAATATGCCGGTGAGTACATAGGTTTATGTGTGTATCAAGTTCATGGCTTTATATATATATTGCAATATATGTTCCGACTACTAGAGTCGTATGTTTAAATCTTGTTTTAAAAGCATTTGATATTACAATAGTTAATCGACCAAAAACAGTTAGTTAAAAGTTTATAAAATCTAGTAGCCATGAACCTTGACTCGAAATCATTTGTTTTGTAAATCCAAGTTGTAAATCGTCTTGAAATAACTCGTATGGTTTATATCTTTAATTGAAATTATTGCATGTCATCGTTTGAAAACATTTGTTCAAGTGATGCAAATAACGCAACGAATGTAATACGATAAAAGCACTTATATATAGGAAGTACCAGCGGCGTATCCACCATACTTTGATCACATTATACCGTCACGTTATCTAAATCACTTATCATAACCGATCGTCCATTGTTCATCGTTCTTTGTTATAAACCAATCGTTCATCGTTCCTTGTTATAAACCAATCGTTCATCGTTCCTTGTTTTAGTTGTGAAAACTTTTGGTCATTTCGTGAATACATTCAAACCTTTGTTGACTTGTTCGAGACCACCCAAGGGGTCCCTTAATCGTATAACAAACCACCAAAGGGTTTGTTACAAATACAGTTCTAGTCGCTTCCCAAACTTCCCCACAAACCCCGGGAATTTTGGTAACGGGATTGTCAGTCCTAGGCGTCGTAACTTACTACTGGTCGGCTTGGCCATTGTTAATGAATGTCATTCTTGTTATGGATACAACGCACCAACAAGTTCGTTCACATTATTGAAATCATATTGTTTATATAAACCATAGTATTTGTATCTTGTAAACTCGAAAATGATTTAGCACATATGAATCACCCCAAAATATTTGCAAAACATAAAAGAGGGGACTATGTACTCACTTGTGATTGCTATTGTAACCTTGAATCGAAGATCAAACAAGCTCAAAAGTCCGAGAAATCAAGCATGTCCTAAAATCGGATAATTGTGTAAATATCGGGATTTGAAATCGGAGAAACGGATAGAATGAGATTTTATAAACCAAATAAGTATTGGAACTCATATGAAATGGTTTAATAAAGTTAACATTCTGAGTTGGAAAGATACTTAAGTGCTTTTGACTCGTTATGTCCCGTTAAGGTAGCTTGAGCCACTTTAACGCGTCATTTGCGTAACTACGCATTCGGATGGTTAGATATGTGTTATGATAAGTCCTAATTACCAAAATATGTTTAATATTGTTGTTACATCAGATTGTATGTTAATTTTTATGTTTCATATGCTCTTAGTTGATTTATTTGCAAAAAGGGCATTTTAGTCATTACTGAAGATTATATCAATTAATCATCATAACACTAACCAAATGACATGACCATAAGGTATAACCTCAGAGGATTATTCCCTTTATAAATATGGTCACAAATATGCATTTGGTTGGGTTCAAAGGTCAACCAAACAGGTCAGATTCGAAAGTCAAAGCGATGGTCAAAACCGCTAGACATATGAGTCTAAAAATCACTAAAACAAAAGTGACGAATTAGACATGTTTTGACATGTCTAAATAAGTTTATAAAAAAGTTTTGATACCAAAACAAACTGTTTTGACACTCGAAAATGGTTCCGTTGCAAATTGCACAAAACTCACATTTTTTACTGAAACTTTGACTTGTCAAAATGACTAGAAAAGATAAAAATCAGTAGGTATGATCATTAGGATTATGACCAACATGATTACCATCATATTGCAAGGTTCAATTGGACTTTATGTTGATCAATTCATGATCAAATCTGGAAGTCAAATAAAAGTCAAACTTTTTGACTTTTAATCCAATTAAACTACAATAATGAATCAAAACATGAATGTAGTACTTACAAACACTAAAGATGGCCAAGGAAACTCAGATGGAACTCCAGAGATTGTTGCAACTTCAGGTTATAGCATGGATGAGTTGATCAAAAGTTCAAAAATGAAGATGAACATGCTATTTATAGATAATTTGGGCTCACCAAATCATGCCAATAAACTACAATAGTGTACCCTTGGGTGTCAAATTCAGAAGGGAAGGTGGCAAAGTCGTTTGGTGAGTCAACAAACGAATTAACCAGCTGCTACCAACAATCTGATGAGCTGGGCACACCATGCGGACCGTATGGGGTTTCTGGATGCGGTCTGCATGGCCCTCAGCTGGCCACAACTTTCACAAACTGGCAGAACAGGCCCCTGCATGCGATTTATTGTATTTTGGCACTTCTAACACTCGTTAACCTCATTTTTAAGCTCCATAAAGTAGAATAAGTATAGGGAACTTGGAAATGTTCAAAGATGTTCCAGAGGTCGGTGCGTTTATTCGTACGGTTGCGGTTTTCGATTAATTACGACGAAAATGGTAACGAACGCGTGCATGACCGTAAATGCGTAACGAATGATATTTTTGCATTCCAATCACTAAAATATAATATTTCAATGATCATAAAATTTTTTTGAGTCTGTACATGTTCCGGATATCGATTTACGCGAAAAGGCATAGTTTCGCAAAATTTGCAAAATAGCCCGTGAAGTTATAAAAGTGTGTTTTTGCCATACCGAACCCTTCAAAACTTATTTCTAAGTTATGTAAAGGTTATTTAAGGTATGTTAAGCTTGTGTCATTGTTCTGGAGTGTACGTTGCATTAATTTGGTTTCGTTTTCGTATCGGTTTACCGGTTTCGCTTACAGAAGCGATTCAAGAGTTCGGAATTGTGCAAGAATCAAATGTGTGCAATAATCCTAATAAATAAACTAAATTCTAAAATGCAACATAATATTCCATTCATTGATAACTTTTTTGATATTGTTACATGTTCGAATCGCCACAGATATCACAAGCTCTGGGACACATTTGGATTTCCAGCGAATTTTCTTAATTGTACTCGTCCATCGCCTATAGGAATGAGTTCAGATTTGAAATTCTGAACTTCAGTCCAATAGATAGGTGTATGAAATTATTGACATCTTTGATTTTTTTTTACCGAGCCTCTGAAGAGAGCCCTGTAATTGTTAAGTGGCATTCTTGTAGAAGAAGAATTCGAAGAGGGTGTGAACTTTGGGGTTTCGAACAACATATGGAAGAATGTTTCCTATGAACACTATTATAGGAAACTTGTGTGTGCTCGAAGTTGGAGTTGGAGTTGGAGGGTGAAAGATTAAAACAACATTGGTCAAGGTCCAGAACTTCTAGTAACTTAAATAACACCACGCTTGCAATGTAATAAGGAACACTTATATATAAGAAGTACCAGCGGCGTATCCACCATGTCCTTATTACATTGTTCCCGTTTCGTTATTCTTATCACTATGGTTCTTACACATGACAAAACTTGCTATGGTTTCCTATGCAAGGGATTTTATAATTATGTATGCATCCATAATTACTCAATTGTTGCATAGTCTGCATAGTTCATTTTGCGATGTGTAGGGGAAAAATCAAACGAGTAAACATGCGATGACTTGTTTAGACGACAAAAGGGTCTCTTTAACTAGATCATCAAATGATCTCTTTAAATCGACCACTAAAGAGTCTCTTTAACTAGATCATCACATGATCTCTTTAACTAGATTGATGAACAATCTCTTTAACTAGGTCAACACATGACCTATTTAACTAGACCCTAAAAGGCCTCTTTAACTAGACCCTGAAAGTTCTCTTTAACTAGATCAACGAATGATCTCTTTAACTAGGTCAACACATGACCTCTTTAACTAGACCCTGAAAGGCCTCTTTAACTAGATCAACGAATGATATCTTTAACTAGGTCAACACATAACCTCTTTAACTAGACCCTGAAAGACCTCTTTAACTAGAGTAGTACTTTGGAATCCAAGGGTTTAACTATTTTCATAGAAAATCCCATTACGGATTTAAAATAGTAATTTGGATATCCTTCTAAGAATCTAACACATTTAAAATATGGCAGATTCTACAAGGATTTGGATAGTGAGCATTTGAATCGACTTGAACACCAAAGATCCTATAGTGATTCGGATAACGCTACAAGGGTAATACAATAAGAACACTTATATATAGGAAGTACCATCGGCGTATCCACCATGTTCTTATGGTATTACGCTCGTTTTGTTACCTAAATCACTACTAATCACATAAACACATAATTGTTAACTTGGTTATCAAATAGTATATACGTGTTAAAGTGCACAAAGAATCCAATCAAGGATTTCAACCTAGTACTTTAAACATCCACAAGAATCTAACTATGAAGATAGATAGATGCTTTAAGGATTTGGTTTAGTCACATCATCTTGTCACATTGTCTTGTCACATATGCATTAAAGTACACAAAGAATCCAATTAAGGACTTTCATTTGCACTTTAAACATCTATAAGAATCTAACTATGAAGATAGAAAGATCCTATAAGGATTTAGAGATTTGAGTGGCGAAAATGTTTCAAAAACCACAAACTACATATGTTACGTCAACATACGAAGCAAAGGGTCTTTGAAAACCGTATACTTGGTATCTCATTCAACTACAGCAAAATATCTTTGAAAATGTGTACTGATAGTTCAGTCAACATACAAAAAAATGTCTTTGAAAACCGTGTATTTGGTATATTTGGTAAATATGAAATGTTTAAAACGTTTTGAAATCATATGAATTTGTTTTTGAAAGTTTTTAAAAATATGTATTTTGAAATCATGCACTTTGTATATTAAGTGCTATGTTAAAATATTTTTAGAATCTTATGAAATGTCTTTGAAATCATGAAATTTTGAAATCGGGTATAATGTTTTTTTGAAAGCATGTACTATGCAAAGTGTTATGAAAAACCAGAGAGTTGTGATATGCACATAGGCATATTTCATAAAACCATTTAAGGACTCATGGAAGTATCCTTAGGTATCCAATCAAGGATTTAAAGTGGTACTTTGAGTATCTGTTAAGAGTTATAACTTGTACCTTGTACTTTGTTTCTTAAAAGAAACGAGTACTTAGGATTTTTGTGGAGATTGCGGGTGATCACAAAATGGAAGAAACTACGAGAGTAGTTTGATTTGCAAGGAACCATGTCCTTGGTATTGGTATTGTAGGGGTGCATCACACATATATGTAATCACATTGATTTTGAAATAACAAGTTTATTTATAAACCAAATGGAATGTTTCGAGTCGTTCAGATACATAACAAGGAAATTATAAATAGTTTAAACATTCATAGCTGCATTATCATTAGCACAAGTCTTGTTTATGTTAAATGCTTATCCACGGGCTGGATTTGCATTAACAAGTTTTGGGCAGTTGTTTCTAAAATGACCCATCTCGCCAAAGTTGTGGCAAGAACCCGGTGGAAACTGAGCTCGAGCAGATCGACAAGCGTTAGCTAAATGACCGAGTTTCCCACATGATGTGCATTGACGACACTGTAGGTGAGCTTGGTGATGAGTGTTGCACCTATTGCATAATGGTGCTATACCAGCATAAGGTTTCCTTGCAGGAGGTTGAGCTGGTTGGTTTGGAGCAGCTTGGTTGTTCTGTGCAACTACTGCAAAGTTCTGTGAAGCTTTACGCTTCTTTAACTTCTTGGGGGTTTCAGTTTTAGTGTCCTTGTCAAATGGTTTCTTGTCGCCTTTGCAGAAAAGTTTACCCTTCTTGATTTGAGACTCAGTCAGGGTAGTAGATAGTTCGATAGCCTGTGGAATGGTGGTAGGGTTGCTACCAGTAACAATGTCCTGAACAGGGTCAGGCTAGGCCATCAATGTACTTTTCGATTGCCTTGTCCAAAGGCGTAACCATGGAAGGACACAACAAACTTAGTTCCTCATATCGGTCAGTGTAGGCGCGATGTTCCCCACTATCATGTTTCAGATCATGGAATTCGTTATGACGTGGGCAAAACTCTTTCGTCATAAGAGCTCTAAGCTCTTCCCATGTCTGAGCCAATGCTACATTCGCGCCTCTATCCCTCATAATTCCATTCCACCACGTGAGTGCTCTCTTTTGGAACACACTCGAAGCAAACTCTACCTTACGCTCATTCGGACACTAAACATGGCGGAAAGTGCTTTCAATACTCTCAAACCATTGTAGAAGCCCAGTAGCTCCTTCAGACCCACTAAAGTTGAGTGGTTTGGCCGAGTTAAATTGTTTAAAGTTGCACGGGGTAGGTGCATTGTTGTTATTGTTATTGTAGGCCTGATTAAGTTGAGTTACAAGGTTTGGGAGCACAGCAGCCATCTGCTGAGTAATTAGAGCTGCTAGTGTCGTGGCGAGGAGGCATTCTGAAAAAAAGAGAGGAAAATATGAGAGGGAACAAGTTGGATTGATAAAGGATAGTCAAAATGAAATGTTAAAAATATCAACGAAGCATAAGGATTATGATATTTGTTCATTACCTAAAACAAACAAATGACACTATGACTAATCAAAGTAAATGGGTCTTTATAATGTATCGCGAAGACATACTTCAGCCTATAAGTGGACACTCACCCCAAGAGTTCCAAGGTAAGAGTGACTGGTCCGATAATGCGGATTTGTACGAACACTCTAATCCTTAGACAGAAAACTCAGGGTACAGACATCCACCCTTCCAGATTGCACGTGTTCACATTTTATTATTAATGAAACCCAAACTTTGACGAGATTTTGAAAACTTTGAAGGCATAAAGCCCAAAAACAAATCATATAAGGATAGATGATTTCTTGTGAAGTTTTGGAAAAATTTTGACTTTCAAAAATGTATTGTGCTTTGTTTTTGGTAATCACCTAAGAATAGGTGATGGTAGTGTATCAAGAATCTAAACGCAAGTAAACTCACGTTGGGGTCCTAGGAAGGTTATAGACTAGGTCATGCATTACTAATAACCTAATTCCCTATAACCATGAGTTCTTGTACCAATCTGTAACACCCTAAATCGCGTAATACAACACGCGGCGGAAATACTTGGGGAGTCACGTTAACAGATTGTTTCAACAACACATGGTAAATAAACTTATGTTTTATTGAATGATTAACAAATTACATTGTCTTTGGAATTATTACAAACTAAACAAAGATTTTAATTGTCTTTCTTGTTTTAAGGCACTAAAGTCCGCGTCCGTTCCTACTTGAAGTATGCAGCAATAATCGTCATGTAACTAAACCTGAAACATATGTGAAAATACAGTTAGCATAAAAATACCGACGAGTACACAGGTTTTGTGTTCATGGCTTTATATCCATATTGCAATACCTCGTCCAACTTCGAGAGTCGACGAGTATAAATCTTGAGATCAAAAGTGTTTGATATTGCAATATATCATACCAACTTTACAAGTTGATATAAGTAAAACAAAACCTTGTAGCCATGAATCTTAACTAAAAACATTTGTTTTGTAAATTCAAGTAGTAAATTGTCTTGAAAGAAAACTTGTATAGTTTATATCTTTAATTGAATATAGTTGTGTGTCATTGTTCAAATACCATTTGTCCTTGTTATAAGCCAATTGTCCGTTGTACTTGTCATAAATCATTGTATGTGTCATAAACCATTGTATGTGTCATCAATCAATCGTCATTGTTTTAATTGTGAAAACTTTTGGTCGTTCTTTAATGAACACATTCAAACCTGTGTTGACTATACCCCAAGGGTATCTTTAACAGACCCTAAAAGATCTCTTTAACAAGACTTAACAAATCAACGAATGAATTGTTAATCATAAACAGTTTCTGCCGCTTCCCAAACTACCCACCAAATTCCAGTGAATAGCCTAGTAACGGGATTGTCAGTCCTATGGTACCATAACTTACTACTGGGTAGCATAACAATGTTAACGAATGTCATTCATGTCATGGATAACACACCAATAAGTTGTTCACATTATTGAAATGATCGGTGTTATATATAAACCACAAACTTGTATTTTGAATACTTGAAAACAGTTTAGCACATATGAATCACCCCAAAACAATTGCAAAACACAAAATAGGGGAACTGTGTACTCACTTGGGATTGCGAATAAGCCCGTGTATGAATGTGTGAACAAAGCCCAAAGATCAAGGAATCAAGTGTGTCCTAATGAGTCAGATAACATATCAGTAAGTCGGGACATTAAACAGGAGATCAGATAGAATGAAGTCTTACAAACCAATCGAGTGTTGGAACTCATATGATATGGTTTAATAACCTTAACATTCTGAATTGGAATGAATCCTAAGTGCTTTTGACCTGTTATTACCCGTTAAGGTAGGTTAAGCCATTTTAACGTGTCATTTGCGTAACTACGTGTTCGGATGGTTAGATATGTGTTACGATAAGTCCTAATTGTCAAAACATGTTTAATATTGTTGTTACATCAGGTGACATGTCAACATTTAGGTTACATATGCTTTCGATTGATTTATTCACAAAAACAGCATTTTGGTCATTATTAAGGAACATAACAACTAATTATCATATCACTAATCAAATGACATGACCATAAGGTATAACCTCAGGGGGTTATTCCCTATACAATTATGGTCACAAATATGTGTTTGGTCGGATCCTAAGATCAACCAAATGGGTCAGATTCGAAAGTCAAAGCGGTGGTCAAGACCGCTCGACAAACGACCCTAAACAAGCACTAAACTAAAAGTGATGAGTTAGACATGTTTTGACATGTCTAACTAAGTTATAAAAGTGTTTTGGTATCAAAAGAAATTGTTTTTGATACTCGAAAATAGTTTCGTTGTATAATGCGCATTTTGCGCATTATTGACCGAAACTTTGACTCGTCACTACAACTAGTAAACGTGGTAATCAGTAGGTATGATCGCTAAGGATCATAACCATCGTGATTACGATCACGTTGCAAAGTTCAATTGGACTTTTCTTTGACCAATTCATGGTCAAAACTCAAAGTCAAACAGAAGTCAAACTATTTGACTTTTAGCTCAAATAAGCTAAAAGAAAACGAACAAAACTAGGATAGAGCACTTACTTGTGTTGAAGAACACCCGAGAGCTCCAAGAAGACCAGAAAACTCAGGTAGGAGGCCTCCAACAATGTGGTAGCCTCCACTTAGAGTGTTAGAGATAAGAAGAGTGAATGAGCAAGTAAAATGGTGAATGATCAAGGGTATTTATAGTTGAATTGAAGCTACAAAATCATTACAAGTGTCCATGAGTCATCAAGGGGTTTGATTAGTGTCATAACACTTGCCAAATGCAGAAGAAAGGGTGGCAATTTCGTATGCTTGGTCATCAAGAGAGTTAACCAGCTGCTGCCAACAAACTGTTGTGCTGGGAACCCCATACGGACCGTATGGAAAAGTGGATGAGGTCCGCATGGACCTGTGCTGGCAGACAGTTTGCAAAAGTTGCAGTTTTAGTCCCTGCACCTTGTTTGGTCACGTTTAGGCACTTCTAACACTCGTTAACCTCATTTTCAAGCTTCATAAGGATGAAATAGCATAGGGAACTTGAAATGTGTCTGGAAATGTCACGGAAGTCAGTTCGTTTGGTCGTACGGTTGCGGTTTTCGGTAAATTACGACAAAACTCATAACGAATGCGTGCATGATTGTAAATGCGTAACGAATGATATTTTTTCATTCCAATCATTAAAATACAAGATTTTAATGGTTACAAAAATTTTTGGATGTGCGTACATGTTCCGGATTAAGAAATACGCGAAACGGTATAGTTTCGCAGAATTTGCAAAATAGCCCTGAAGTTGCATAAGCATGTTTTTGCCATACCGAAGCCCTCAAAACTTATTTCTAAGTTATGTAAAGGGTAATTAGGGTATGTTTAGCTTATGTCATTGTTCCGGAGTGTGCATCGCTACGAGAATTGGCAAACTTTCGTAGTTTGTCATAAATAGTCCCTATGATCGAATAAGGTTGTTTTTGACATACCAAACCCTTCAAAACTTATTTATAAGTTATGTAAAGGATATTTAGGGTATTTTTAGCTTATGTCACTATTCCAGAATATGCGTTGCGTTAAACTGATTACGTTTGTGTAACAGTTTACGTATATCATCCAGAAAAAGCTTTGAAGTGTCGAAATTGTACATGAACTTAAATGTGTGGATGTCACATGTAATTATACAACTTCTGGGAATGAAATGAAAGATTTCATTGGATTCGAAATTGTTCGGAATTGTATGATGGTTATAAAGGCACAAATTTCACATTCAACATCCCAGTAAGGTAAACTCTTGATATCTTTCAGATATCTTAAATATTGTACGCCAAATTCTCATTTGACTGCATAAACATTCAATTCAGGAATCCACCCCCAACTCAGAATATCACCAAGAGACTTGTCTTTGTCGAGTGTGAAAAATGCTAACGGTCGTTTGAACTTCCTTTCTTTCGGCACATCTCTAAACCAGACTTTCTAGCTTTAGCAATCACTTCTTTAGATAGAATTTTAGGAATACTTCATTCATCGTTTCTTCAATCTTTCTTTTTAACATATCATCATTCAACTCACTAAATAGTTCCTCAAATGTTGGAAAACTATCAGTGTTCAATCCCGAATACCTTTTTTCTTCATCATCAGATGCATCTTCGACTATCACTCGATTATAAGTATCAGCTTCTGAAACATGTTTATACACATAATCTTTAGGTTCAAATGCACTGACATTATTCAATTGTTCCTCGAAGTCAAAATCAAATATTCCTTCATCCACTTCTAACATTGCTGCTATCTCTTCCTTGGTATAATTGTGGATGTATTCTCCCTCTTCAACGTTGTGTTCCAAGTAAAATATTCGAGGCTTTGAAAAATCTGGAATAGCAGAAATAGGAGTTAATGTTAGAGCTTCAGTTTGCTTTGGATCAGATTGCTCCCCCTTATCTCCTGCTTCCCTTTCTTCATTCACAGTATCATCGAGAAACTGATCAACATCAAAAGAATCGTTGATCTTTGCATCTTCAACAATTATACATGTACCTCCCTAATTATTGTAATCGTCGTTACCTTATCATCATCATCATCTCTATCATCTTTCTTTGACAATCCATCGATGTCATCTTTTTCCTCTTGATCTTTATCTTCTTTATCTCCTTCAATCTCCTTTTCAGTTTCAATAAGCACTTTATCAACCACAGATTCTTCAACATTCACAACTTTTTCAATCTCTGTCTCTTTTTCAACTTGTGAACTTGATCCAGCTATAGTTTCATCAATAACCACTTCTTCAAGCTTTCTGTGATTTTCTTCAGCTTTTTGTTTAGCTTCCTGAGCTTCAACCCTGCTGTATTCCTCAGAAAAGTTAATCCCAAAATTATTTGCAAACACCTTTTGAAGCAGATCGAAGCGTTTGTTGCTTTGAGCTCTTTCATCTTCAAATTCATTTACCACTATACCAACCTGGCATTATCAAAACACAAGCTTTCAATCACAGCCTTCATGTATTCGCGATCATCTTCCAGAAATTTAACTCTACCACTCAATACAACATTCTCGTCTTCTAACACTTTACTTTTCTCTTCCAATACTTTGACTCTGCCTTCTAATTCATCAATATTTGACTCATTGAACATGTTGGCAAAAGTATCAGTAGTTATCCTTTTAGTGAAGTTTCAGTCGGAAGAGGAATTCTGCCAAAAGCATCATGAAAACCTCTATCAGAAGATTGACTTTATGGTGTAGCATGTTGTTGTGGTGGAATGGAATGATTAGTTAGTTGTGGTGAAGATGGAATTGGTTGTGAAGTTGGTTTAGATGATGGTGGAATAGGTGGAATAACAGTCTCTATTGTCGATGGGACAATAGGTTTAGTTATAGTGAAAATAGGATGTGGAGGGGGATGTATGTATTGGTGATGATGGTGGTTGTTCAGCTTCTGCAGCTTTCTTTGATTTAGAAGCTTTCTTCCTCAAATACTTTCTATTGACTTTCACAGTTGGAGACCCGGTGAATTTCTTTGTTGAGACAGTTTTGCTTTTTTCTCTTCGAACTTTTTTAACGGTCTCTCCTCTTCTGATTCATGTTCCGAAGGCACATAAGGTTGATCTTCACCATCCTTTCTTATAGCATCTAATTCAGCTTGAAATTGTTTCTCTATCACATCTATTGAATCTTCAGAATCTGCATCACCAACTGTTCGTTTCTCTGTTTCAAAAGTAGCAGAGATAACTTCATCATTATCACTTTTCTTAGCTTCAACATTCTTTTCTACATTCTATTTAATGTTTCCTTCAGATGCTTTAATATTTACTTCAGTTTGAACATTCTGCTCAGGCTGATCCTCTGGTTCATCTACTAAGATAGTTCTTGCAGTTTTCTTTGCAGCAGGACGCCTTGCTTATTCCCAGTTTCCACCTTTTCAAACCAGAAACATCTTTTAGCTACAAAACCTTTTAAACATTCTACCTCATCCTTTTCATCGCCACTTCACGCTTTACGCCACTTTCCAGGTTCAGGTGCAACATAATCTTTGCTTTTAATCGCTCCAAATATTGGTTCTGGAGTTGGTTCTGTCTCTTGTCTCAAGTATTGATCCAATCTTTGTAACGTATCATCATCCATGTGATCCATCTTGAAAATATCATTCTTTTCCTTCTTCAAATTCTTAAATGTATCATCCAACAACATTTGAACGAACCTCGAATACTAAAAGAACTTGTCTGGCCCCAAATTTTTCACCATATGCTGAAAAATAACTCTTGAAAAGTTGTAGGGCAAGTTAAGTACTAATACAGTCAACATGCACATTTGGTAATCTAAAATGTCATCAAAACCACCCTAGGGATGACTAAGAGCATGTACCATTGAATGAACCAAGAACTTGTAAGGCCGACCCAATCCACCTTTCTTCCATGTCGTAGATTCACATACCCTCTATAGCCCATTATGTAGAAGCACCCTTTGACCATATACTCTGGATACTTGGTTGGATCTTTTTCATTATCATTAAACTCCGGAACTCGACGAATATCTGCTTCATTTATCTTCACTTTAATGTCTTTTTTTGTCAATTCTATCAACATATTGAATACACTTTTCACTTTCAATGTATTTCACAGATTTCCAGAAAAAGTTAAGATGTGATTTGTATGGTGTATGAATGTGCGTCAAATCCTTCGTCACTCTGATTCGACCCATAAATTCTAACACTTCCTCAAATGGCTTCAGCAGAGGATGTTTTTCTATATCCAGCAAGCAACAAATGTTGTGAATTGACGCCGAATCATATTTCTTTTCCTGCACACAGATTAATGCATCACTTAGAAATTTTTTCAAAATTACAAGTCCAGTTCAACACATTGTCAATTTAAGATCCAGTTCATATGAATTGAGCTATTAATAGTTAACAGATTCTGTGCACACTTCGTACGAATTATAAAATCCAATTTTAAATCTCAATTCGTACGAGTTGGGATAACTAAATTTGTTTATTTTATTTGCGCACTTCATACAAATTGTAACACATACACTTCGTACGAGGTGGTCATCGTCCCAACCAAAGCCTGCAACTAAAACTAAGATCAAATCCAATCAAATTAATGATCAAAGCTGTTCTATACATGCCGATTTAGAAAAATCCATGTTCAATTTTTTTTTATCCGTTCAAACTGTCGGATTTAACATTTTTTATTCTACTTGTTCAAAACAACGGTCAAGATGCGATTAATACCTTTCTCATTGTAATAGGTGTGCTAATCACCTAAAACAATCAAAGATCTGGTCTCTCAATATAAAAAAAACACTTTGATTGATCAAATCACACCAACACCCTCTCTCAGTCTTTAACAGTAAATGAGATTCATCTCGTACGAGTTACAATATATATATAATATATATATATATATATAATATGACTTTGAGACACTTGGTACGAATTGAATATTCAATTCGTATGAATTGAACTTTGCAATACTTTTAGCAGTTCGTATTAATTGATCCTTTTTTATTTTAATTCAAATCATTTTAACCAATTTTCAGTTTTATCAATCCACTCAATTGACATGGTCCATATTAATGACCCTGGTTAACCGATTTGTCTAACAAGTCCAAGTTAATGACATTGGTTTGACGCTTTATCAACAAACTGACCTTTTTAACAATGTAAAGTTTCAAATTAATGAACTTTTAATCATTTAAAATCATTTTCCTCATTACAGATTAGCTCCCAACCCGTTATCTTCCAGATTTCTCAGCATTCAGCATCTTTAGATTCTGAAGATACGTTTTTCAACTTCGGTTGTCGAAAATAAAGAAACGAAATCTTTTTGAATTTTCAAAAGTTTATGCTAAAGCACTTCATAAAATCTTTTTGGGTTTTATCTAAAATGAAATGAACTATGTATAAACATATTTCAGACATATTTTTGTGAGTTCTTGTTCGAGGATCATATCAGTTATCTGAGACATATCCCTAGTACCGTTGACCTTTTATAGACTTTTCGATTTTTAAACAAATTTACCTAGATTGTCAATATAATTGTCCACTTAAACTTCAACATATTCCTCAATTGTTCCAAGATACATTAAGTAACATTAAGAAACTTGACTTAATTGTGTTTCCCACCTCAGAATATACTCCCGTATCAAGATTCCATAGATTCATCTTATAGGTGAATATAGCTTAACTGATATCTGTATCTGGGTTATGTGAGACCTTTAGAGCTCAGGTTAGTACCACCGTTGAGATATGAAGGCTCGACTTAAAGGTAGTGTT
The DNA here is from genome assembly GCA_947069175.1 of Scalesia atractyloides. Classification (NCBI taxonomy): domain Eukaryota; kingdom Viridiplantae; phylum Streptophyta; class Magnoliopsida; order Asterales; family Asteraceae; genus Scalesia; species Scalesia atractyloides. The sequence goes on from CAMTDV010000006.1 coordinate 40,272,996, forward strand.
CCAATAAGGAATATTTTATTCTGCAATTGTTGATCTTTTGATACTTAGAATATATTGTAGTTTTGGGATCATCATGCAAAAGTATTGTACAAGTTCTAGGCCATTGCTTACACAAATCAGAAGAACTTATATAATACCCAAGATATCAATTATCTATAAAGACGTAGTATCTCAGAATCAGACAATCTCTCAAACGAAATTTCAGAGTACTAAGTCCATATATCCGAGAGATGTTAATCCACAAATTAAGAAGTTGTAAATTTAGATTTATATCCCGGAAGCAATTTACTAAACGTGCAAAGCCTACTGACATATCCACAATAAGACTTGTTTAAACCTTTTAATCTTTACAATTCTTTAGCATATTGTGATAGCCCACTAATGTACTATCATTTCCTCTTTCAAACAAAACTCTTTTTGTCTTTTTCATGTTTTTGTACATTTTTGAATTTTTTATGTTTTTGTATTTTCTACAACATTTCTCCCCCTACAATCAAAAACATATTTTTGATTTTTTGTTTTATAAAGAAATGAATTCTAAGTATAAAGTGTGACAAACCAATGTGAATCGCGAGATAGAATGAAAACTTCTACTACAAGTAAAGGTCGTTTGTTTTCATCATCATCATGCTTTCAAGTATATAAACTTTGCATGTGATTCACAAACTCCCCCTCAGCCTATTGCAACAGTTTGATAGTACAGGAAATGGAAGAAGATGATTGGTGTAAAGATCTTTTTAAGAAGACAAAGTTTACTGTTACATCGAATCAACTATTTATACTAACTATCTAACCTCTGAGCATCTTTTGATGACGTCAGGGTTGATAGTGACATATAACAATAAACTAACAAACTCAAAACATTGACCCCTAACAACTGATATGCAAATGCACTGTTACATTGAATATAAAACTAACATACTAAACTCTGATGACCATCCTCTACTTCATATCTTCTGTCAGAGCTTTGGCATGTTGGGGTTCTCATACCCCAGCCGATGGCGGAAACATCGAGACAAGACAAAATAGATTGGTCATTGCTCATAAAACTAATTGTGACAATAATTAATTAAACCGAATTTCATTTCATACATAAATTGTCATACAATACAAGAGAAATTCAAATACAACAACATAGATATAACAAAATTTTGATACAACAATATAAACCTATACGTCTAAATGTGTATCTATCGTCCTTCCTACTTTGATTTCATAGCATCATCTCCATCAACCTGTAACATGTTTTAAAATAACAATTCAATGCAAAAGCAAAGGTGGGTACACAAGTTTAATCATAGCATACGTATAAGAATAAAGTTTTAACAAATCCTCATGGCAACTATGACTTTACAAGAGTATATACAAGGCATGCAACACTACTAGTCAAACCCTTAACGCCACCATATTTTAACATGGCCTCTAGATTTCATGAGGATGGGGATGCGTTACTTCCTATAGCGCTATACATGTCAAACGAAGGATAAAATAGTTAATGACTAAGGTATTACATAAAGGATGTCCAAGATATAAGCATCAATGTAAACGATTCAAGTATTCATGGATATAGGATTGTTTGAGCATTTCATAAACTTTATGTGTTGCGATTTTGTATATGGAAAACATGTTACACCCAAAAGTGTTATAAACGAAAGTGGGTCGAGTGTACTCACGGTTTGCTAAGTCTTTTAACTTGACAAGTCCGTGAAGGTAGTTGTTTGATGGGATGAACGCCGAGTTATCCTACAAGAGGGAAACAAAGGCGTATTAGTATTTTGGGGATGATGATGGGGTATTCGGATTCAAGATTCAAAATGTGACAAAGTATACGATACGAAAATAGCCACTAAGGTATTAGCACTTGTCTTTGACACTATAAAATCCATAAGGATTGTATGTGGTTTCATAGGTTCAAGACCTATTAGAATCGTGACAAGGAACTATACACATAAGTGATAAACTTATTAACTTGATAGATGCTTATTTAGTCATTGTCAAGGGTTCGTTTTAAGGGTTATATTATAGCCCATATATATCTATATAGTTATATAATCATGTAGGAGGTGGGAGGATGAACCATCCACTTTGGTACCTCTTAGTATCATGTAAGTCAAGTAGGAGATGGGAGGATTAACCATCCACTTTAGAACCTCGTATGATGTTCACCACTAACAAGTCACCATAGGTAACAAGGAGGGTCTTAGAATAATAACATGAACAAGAATATAAATGACAATAATGTAAGTGTGTCACCATGATACCAAGTAGCCAAGTGTAATACAACCCGGTGAGCACACTTTGACACACGTCAAAGGCTAGACGGGGTTGTGACACTTTAGAACTAGCAAACTACTTGGGATAATGATGAAAATCATCAAGTGATGTGTGGTCTCAAAGTTTAGGATAGCCAAAGCTAACCAATGTGGACACACATGAACAAGTTCATGAACTTGCATCACTTGTGAGCTTGAAGCCCTACGAAAATAAAATTCTTGTGAGGATAAATCCTCTATTTTGAATGTCTCAACCTTGTTTTTAAGCCTAACCAACCACAAGTATGTTGTAAGCATTAGGACATAGATTTGAGATGAGTCTAACTCAAGTTGCATGAAGATTAATAAGTTTTGAAAAGTTTTAAAAACAAACAGAAAGTTTTGGACACTTTGGGAGCATTACCAGGTCTGGATCCTCCATGGAGAACCCTTGTAATTCAATCCCAATGTTTATCCAAGTATTTAGAAAGAAGAATCAAGCAAAAAGCACAAGATTTGAGCAAGTTATGCGCACTTTTGTGAGGGTGTATGAATCGGCCTGAAAATTCTGATATTACAAGAACTTGAGATGATTTGAGAGTGAATTTGGTGAGATTAGAGAGTTGTGAAAGTGGAAAATGGCTTGGAGGAGTGTTGGTATTTATAAGGATGAGTTTAGGGTTGATGAGAGGTGTTTAAAGGAGGTTTAGAGGTGATTGGGTGAGAAAAAGGTGTGTGGATCCGTGCATTTTCGCGAGCCAAAAACATTCTACCCACCCAGAGTTGCTTACGGACAGTAAACATATAGCCTTGCGGTCCGTAAGACGCAGAGGCAACCGCTTCACATCAAAAACTAATAGGCAACTATGAATCGGCTATCATTGTGCGTGCTGTTTCAATGAGAGTTTGATTCTTCTGTTTAGCTACTCCATTTTGTTGCAGAGTATAGGGGGCGCTGAATTCGTGAAGAAAACCTTTAGCATTGCAGAATTCAAGCATCTTTGTTGTTTTTGAACTCCATACCATTGTCACTCGAATGGTACAAGTTCTCCAACTTTTTGAAGAGGATCATCAAATTGTCAAACGTCTCGTCTTTGCTCTCCAGAAATAGGACCCGTGAGAATCTCAAATAGTCGCCAGTCACAACAAGGCAATACAGATCACTAGATATACTTCGAACATTTACTGGCCTAAAAAGATCCATATGTAACCTTTCCAATGGCAGCTTGATTGAGTTCAGGAGTTTTCTTGGATGAGATTCTTGTACTGCTTCCTCTTCTTACAGCTGATACAATCATCATTCAAGTAGAAACTCTTAAGATTAACACCTTCCACCAGATTGTTGTGAACCAAATAGTTCATCTTCCGTAAGTGGATATGACCCATCTTTCGATGCCATAAGATCGATTCTCTTTTTATGTCGCCTTTTGAACTTTCTTAGATCTAGTGGATGCAATGCTCATGTCAAGACATAGAGATCATTTTCTCATGGAGCGCGCATGAGGATCATCTCCTCAGGAATCTTGAATCTCGGTTTTAGAATGAGATATTCTTCGTCATTGAAGTGAGTTGTGAACTTCTTGTCGCAAATCTGTGAAATGCTCAGCAAATTGTTCTCTAATTTAACGATGTAGTTGACTTTATTAAAAGATATCACGCCGTTTGTAAGAATACCTCACCAACGATCCTGCCTCCTTGTGTACCCGCAAACCCTACATAGCCTCCACGGATAGACTTTACATCATATAATAAGGCTAGCATTCTAGTCATGTGTCGAGATGCTCCACTGTCCATTATCCATTTTGAAATGATTGACTCGGGAGCCCCTGCACATGCAATCAAAAGAACTACTTGAATAGCGAAACTCAAGCCATTTTTGTCTTGGGTGGGTTTGGGATATCAAATTTTGGTTCACATGCATTCTTAACTTCCTTCTTGACTTCAATCCCTTATCCAACCTTTGATTCGATTTTATCCTTTTTTTTGGTTGGCACATTGGTTGTTTTCAAAATTGTAGAAGATGATTTGGCCTTTACTACCCAAGTTTGTGCCTTTGAATATGCTCTTTTAGGATAAAATTTTGAATCCTTTTGTTCATTTTTGTTTGATGATTCTCCAACTTTGAAGTTTGAAAGTTTGAAATTGTTGGATTCACATTTCCGTTGGATTCATTGTTTCTTTTCAAGATCTGTGTTGGCACAAACTCAGGGCCCTTTTGTTTCGCATCTTCTGTAACTTCCTTGCACCACAAACAGGTTTTGGATTGTTTTTCGAACATTTTCGTGCAACTTTTTGCATTTGTAACATGTCCTACTATCATTTCCAACACAGGAATCCAGGGCCTGTTCACGAAGCTCATTTTCCTTCTTAAATTCTTCATTTGATTGTTTGCCCAAACTCTCTCTTTCATTCACAGTGTTGGTTCCAAAAACAAAATCAAATTTCTTTCTATAATTTGGTTTTTTTAAACTTTCTGTTGTTTATCTTCTTTTCGTACCCCAAACATTTCCTCTTGTTTTCAAGATAATCCCTACCCTTTTGATAGTAATTATTTTAAACTCTTTTTGGTTTGGAATAGAATGAAGCGTCTTTTTTCAAGATATGAGAGACTGACTTCAACCAGTTTGAAAAATTTATCAAGACGATCAAAGTTTACATTCTTAATTGGGAATTCTTCATCGGAATAGAATTTATCTGATCCATTCATTTTGTAAACAACCACATTTGGATCATCACTTAAACTGTTTTCTAATGTTGAAATGTAATTCTTATGAAAGCTTTCCTCACTTGTAGAATGTGTGTCACACTCCGAAAATTCAATCACATCAGAGCGGGGCGTGAACTGACTGGTATCTTCATTGCATAGCGGAAGTAAATGGTACTAAGGCTTCTAGAAAATGAACGCTTGCTAAGTAATCGAGTTCCAAATGGGTTCTCCTATTCCAACCGGGCCATAGTTTGTATAGGTAACCTGAGAAAGAAACATGCGAAAAATCAACATAAAGTTGAGCGAGTTCATAGTTTGTTTTGAAAAAGATTTTAAAGAAAATCTTTTTTTGATAACAGGTTCGTGAGATCATAGTATCTCAAAACATTTGAAATGTCGTATCGCGTATATCGGTATCGAAATGTTCTCTGTTATGTTTGTAATCCAATGCATGTAACTGTTGTATTTGTAAACCGATAACAAAATGTTTTCTGTCATAATTGTCATCAATGTTGAAAATCCTGCCATTGTCATAGTTATAAACCAATATTTAAATCATGGCCACTGTCCTAAGCCAATATTAAAATCCTGGTATGTTATTGTTATTCCTAGGGTTTAAGGATCTATCAGTGGGTAGCGAGCCCCCTGACATTATGTGTCATAAGTAAATAACCAAACCGAGACAACCTTGCACTCTAAACGGACTTGTTTTATTCAGAGTTTCTTAGGGCTCACAAAAGCATTCTGAAAGGACTTGTTTTATTCAGAATGGAGTGTGTCTCACAACTCAATAGATCTACACCTTTGCACCTTGGTCACCGAGTTATTAGTGGGTGATTAATGGTTATTATGTTATCAATCCTACTTATACACATTGATCATAGTTCTTTCTTTAAACCCGTAGCTAACATACCCCTTTGTCATAGAATTTCATAGCATGTATTTCACCCCCGATTGTTAGAAAACTGGAAAACGTTTAAAAAGGAAAAGGGCGAACATGAACTCAGTGAGTCTTTGTGCCTCACACAATTGAAAATGGGCCAAGCCCGTTTGGGTCTAAAAGCAGGACCAACCAGTCCTTCTTATTTGTATGTAGGACAATCCTGTCCCGTTGTAACTAGGGCAATCCCGTCCCTATCCATGAAACTCATGCACGTTTCGAAAATACGCGAGTGTTTTGTAAAACCGGTATGTTGAGCATAAACATTTCGTAAACCATTTGAGTTAATTGAAATCCTTTGGCAACATGGTTTAGAAATATGAATCCTTTTCTTTCTCGAAATTTTGTGTACTTTGTCAAAACTTGCATATCTTTCCACCCCCGAAAACATTTAAGAAAATGTAAAACCATGAAAAGTGGGGGTTATGAACTTACCTTGATATCCTTGTGCAAAGCTAGCTTAATGTGATTCCGTAATGTCATTCCAAGAACGTGAACTCGCTAGCGTGCAATCTATCATTCCTATCAAGGAATAAGCTTATAAGTTTCTACTAAAAGGCAGCTAACTACGTGTCACCGAGCTCTACCGAATCGCTAACCGAATGATTCGATGGGAAGATGTTAACTTGATGGAAACGAAATAGATATACTTGTTTAATCCCATTTATTGTCGGTGATAAAAACTAAGTCTTGCGAACACGTAGTTTCCAAGAGGTTTAGAATATATATTTATATAAAAATATAAATATAGTTATGGAATCGTGTTAGTCATTCCGAATGGTCGTGCTGTACATAAACAAGTGTCTATATAAAAATAATACACGACGTAGACTTGTAATAAGTATTTGTACGGCTTCCAAGTAGTTGTCATATACGTTGAAGGATAATAATACGATTCATCGTAGGGTTTCGTAGGGTGTAGGCATGTAGACATATATATGTGAACGTAAGTGTATATGTATATAGACGTCGCGTAGCCGAAATAATAATCCCGCGTCTCGTGGATCATTATCAAAATAAATATTTATAGTGCTACGCTTATGGAATCGACCTCATTGGTTTGTTATTAAATAACTCGGTTATTAATATATGTTGTGATCGTACGGTAATATATCGTATACCATCTAGTCGTTCGAAATAAATATAAATGATTGTATTTATTTTTTAAAGATTTCCACGTTCGAGACAGCTGAAAATAAATATAACTAATTATATTTATTTTAAATAATCGGCGGATCATAGACGTTTGAATTAAATATAAGAAATTATGTTTATATGATCTAAGTTTTCGCGTTCCGTTATCTTGAAAACCGCTTTTGTCGAAACATTAATAATGCGTTTTTGTGAGTTATGAAGTGTCGCCAAAATTAGATATACACTTATATTTATTTTTATAGAATACCTTGAATTCCGATAGGTGTCGTTTATAAAATATAAACATGTTTCGTATCACGGATGTTTTTAAAAAACGCGCAGAATTTCCTCTGTTTTTGTACGATCCAGACAATGCAAGTTGTCGATATATTTTCAAAACGCAATAAACAGTGTAATCAATATATATAACTTCCCGTCACGCCCAAAACATCAATTTTGTCGCGTATGAATCTAACATATAAATATATAGTTTGTAATGAAAAGTCGGTTCGTTTTTAACTAACTTATACACGATTTATATATCTAAATCCATTGCACGGGTTCAAGTATCTTTATAATCTACTCGAAAAATATTTGTCGTTTCACTAGTCAGGTCGGTTTGAGCTCGGTTGCACGTTAACTAATATTTATATAAAACAATATAAAGGAAATTCGTGTCGTTAAACTTTTACCAAGTCTCATGTAGACCGTTGACCGGGTTTGACTGCGTTGCCCGAGTTGACCGTGTTTGCCCGGGTTGACTGAGTTCACTGTGTTGACCGCAGTTGACTGGCAGTTGACCGGGTTTGACCCGAGACCCAAAACTGACTCGTTGACCGTATTTGACCCGAACACGAAAACTGAACCGAAGCTACCTTTTGACTATTGTTTGACTTTTTGAACCGAACCGAGTTGAACCGTAACTTAACCGAGTCGACCGTAGCTGAACCGAGTTGAACCGTAACTGAACCGAGTTGCACTGAGTCGAACCAAACCGTGTCGCGTCTGAACCGAACCTGTACCGAGACCCACAACAATACCACCACCATTGCAGCTGCTGGCCGAGCATAGACTCACCGGCTGCAGGTAGACGACGACACCACAACCTTCCTACACCATTGCTGCAACCACCACCTTCAACGACCATAAACCTTGACCACCACCCAGACATTCGTCGGGAGCTGTAACTAACGCTGCTGAAGCTTTATACCACATGCGCCACCACCGTCAAGGTCCGGAGACCACCAGAGAACACCCAAATTGGTTACAGAGTGAAACAGAAGTAGGGTGAGATATTTGTGTGGTTTGATAACAAAAATCATATGGGTCTTTTATAAGGAAGGAGTTATTCTCAACCATACATTTCTTAATTAAATATTTTAGGATTATGTGTAATTAAGTGAGTGATATTCAAACTTCACGTTTGATGGTTATGGCAATGATGATTCAACCAAAAAGTTGTACGTAACTGATGGCTTTATAATTTAAGTTACTAGCTGAAGTGTAACAAAAGTCAAACAGTATATTTTGGTTACATGCTTATGGTTCTATTACCAACCACACATACTGATTGTTTTTTTTCTTTAATAATAAATAAATATCAAGTTCCCATGTTATTCAACCGTTTACTTTACTTTGTCAGACAAATAAACTATCAATATTTTAAATAAAACTATGGCTGAAGATATGGTATGATAGACTATATGGGATGACATTTTATACTTGGGCTACAGCCCAGTGGTAGAGACAATGTCTCTTGGGGGTATAAGTCCAGGTTCGATCCTGGCAATGGGGGTATTGGTGTAGTTAGGAAAGAATTTGCTGTTAAAAAAAAAAGAGTATGTGTTTGGATTTATAAGACTATCTCCAACGCTATGAGCGTCCTTAGCTGCCATGTCACCTGCCACATAATATCTTTATAAATCCTTAAAAACCTCATTTCATCTCCAACCCTACAAATATTCTTATCCTTCTTAATTTCCACCTCATCACCTACCCCTTACACACAATATTTAAATAAAACTTATCTTTTTTCACATTGGAGCCACCATATTACGTGAACCGAGGTAAAGACATGCCCTTGTGCAAGGGCATCCAACCTAAGGGTTTATTGATATGGATGAGCTCCAATGATATGGGCTCCTAAGGGCATCTAAAGATTTGTTCTCCAAGGCCCCATTGGAGATTGCCTAACTAATAAAATGTGATTTATAAGAATTACATAAGTTAATCATATAGAAGTGTATACACACGTATACATTGGGCATTTTGAAAAAAAAAAGAAAAGGAAATGCTTAATCTTTTCAAATGTAGATACCTGTTAAAGCCAAATATTATATAGTCATGTTTAAATGCATATTTATATAACTATATCCATCCTAACAAAAATAACTTATAGAACATTTTCTAGTTTTTTTTTTCGTACACATCAGCGTTTTGTGCCATTCGAAGCACCGCAAATTCGCGAAACCAAGTTCGTATGCATAAATTATATGTATAAAATCCATGTTTGTCGGCCTTGTCAGTATTCTGTCCGATGTCGGTTTGTTACCGCTTATTGTTCAGCAGTTTTCCTCAAAATCACCATACACGCACTGTAAAGATAGATAGACGTTTCTAGGCATTTCAAAAACCTAATTAAGTTAATACGTGTCTTAAACACTATTTATTATCGCCTTCAACGTTTTTTAATCACGTAATTATATGCCTAAAAGTACCGGTTGTCACAATGTGAACTTACTCAGACTTTTCAAGATTTGACTCAGCACTCTCAAAAACAGTGCTATCAGATTCATTTCACAAAACATTTCCGACCACCGTTTTTACAACTTCTGATTGGCATCCATAAGTTATATCAATGTTTTCCAGCAGCTTATCATTATGTTGTTCAGTTTTAAGTTTTAGATTAAACGCATTTTTCACCCCATCTGGATATTTCTTACCATATTTATTCCACATTCGGGGTGGACATTGATTATAACCTAGACCTTTGCTATGTTTTTAGGTTCATGTTCTTCCTATTCAGTTTTCTCAAGTTGTTGAGGAAGAATATGATCAGTCACGTATGAGGATGTTGAGTAACTAATCAACAATTTGTTGACTCGCTCAGACTCAATCACGCATGGTTTTTCGACTTCTTTTATCACAACCTTGATCTCTTTTACCGACTCAACGACTGAGTCTTTCAGTCCATCTTTACTTTGTTCAGGAACCACCTCGTGCAGTATAGCCATCATTGCTTTGTCGGTTATCTTATTCAAACTTTCTACATTCACTTCTTCCGTTACATAAATAACTTTTTCTACTAGCTTCTCAGATTTTTCTGGTTTTGGTTATAAGCTCACAAGTTGTAATTATACTTAGCTCACAAGTTATGCGAGACATGTATCCAATTCACCATGGCCAACACCAACCACAACAAACAAACAACAATGCCCCATGTAGCTATGACTAATACAACATAGCATGTTTAGTTACGAATATGTGCAACCGTGTTTCGTGCGTAACACACAGTTTGGCACACCTTATTTACTAGCAAAGTAGTATAACGCTTGTTTGTATATAGGGACTTTAAAAGTGTTAGATGTTTCAAACATATACAATCAGATAATTCAATCAAATCACGTTTTCATGTGCAAGTAGGGACGCATGTAAACATGTTTTCCCCTAAAACGTAACAACACATGTTTAAAAGAGGGGCCATAAACTTACCTAGTAGGTATGTGCAAAGAAACTAAACACAATATAGATGTATGTTCGTATGCTACTCAGATCCAATTATCAGTTAATGTTCGGTTAGTTACCGAAATACAATGTACGGATCATTAATTGCTATATACCAAGCTCGGATGTGAATCTCTATCCGAGAATGGGCTCATAGCCTAAAAATATGGCATTGTGTATTGTATTAACAAATTTATGTTTGGCTTCCGATACGTCGTTTTGTGTGCCGGTCACGGTTGTTCGTTTTTTATGTTCAAGAATTGGCAGGATCATATATATTGTTCCAATGTGTTAACTAATATAAAATGATTTGTTTTATAAAGAAAGTTTAGACGTTTCTAGTGTCTAGTTCGTTTAAATCACAGTTTCAGTTTTCGCCGTTTGGGAACTCCCCAAACTAGTGTGTAATTTTCCCTAATTACCAAATTTATCTCGGAATTACTTCTGACTTTCCACTTATCGCCAATAAGTCCTTAAACCACTAAAAGTTCCAACAAGTTCGTTAAACGTTTATTTGCCGACTTGCGTTAAAAATGGTATTTTTAACGCGTGATTTTCATAGCTAATTATCTGCATTCCATAAAATTGTGGAATCTTTTATACAACCAAGTTATGATATATATTATATATTATATATATATATATATATATTAGAAAAATAAATATAAATTTATTTCTTAAATTAAATAAATTAATTTTAAATGTCTGTTTAATCAATAAATTGGGAATTCATACCATCCGACTTTTAAACATTCCAAAATTTTTACCAAATGATCGATATACATCCAGAAATTCCATGTAAAAACTTTCAACTTCTCGTTCATTGTCAAGCTATGGTAACTCGCTCACCGAAAATCAATACAATGGGATTTTTGAAACCGTATCTAGGGTCAGCCAAATGACTCCGAATTTTGTGTGGATGATTCTTATGTCAAATAAAATGTCTCTGAAAAAAATGAAGATTTATTGAATCCATTTACTATTTTCCCGAATAACACCATTAAAAACCAATAAATTCACTAAATATTCTAAACAATACCAAAAATTCCCAGATTTTGTAGAGACCGTATTTTCATCATATATAATCAGCTTGTACATGTTTATGACCTAAAATAATCCAAAGGTAGGCATAAAACAATTCCAAGTAGCCCTAAATTCGCCTTTTGGATATTATACCTTCTGATTCTCGACTAATCAAGCGACTTCTAAGCTTCCAAAGCCTAAGTTGGGCTAGGTACAGTACCTACGCATCATATATAATACAAATATGCATCCAACATCATTAATCAAGCATTGTTACATGTCTTTTTCGTTTAGGAATTTCTATGCACTTTTCTTGTTGAAAATTCAAGATTTTGATACGTAAACCACAATTTCCACCAACAAACACCATGTATGATCTTGTTATACGTATTAGGAATAGGAGTAGCCTTCATGGCCAAAGTACTAAGAGTTTATGGATAAAACCATTTCTTTTTGTTAGTAACAAGTTTAGTCATAAAAAGAGTATAAAATCTTTGGCAAGTATACCCCAAATTATTGATGGTTATTGTTGTAAACTTTCAGGAGCAGAAGGTAAAGAGTCTGTGTATGTGTTTTTGTTCGTTCCCCTTCACGCATGCCTGAAGATGGAATAGAAATGTATTCTAAAACCAGGAATGATCCTGTTCATTCTGGTAATAAAAGGCAAGAAGACAATGTTCAGCGTCGGGCATCTGTCCACTCTGGTTTGGGCCCGTGGTCTTTGCAGAAACGGGACACTCAACACGATGAGCTTGACAGAACCTATGAGGAGGGGGATAGTGCAAGTAATTTCAATCGAATATCTGCAGATCATGCTAGTTACACGCCAAAAGTACGCGCAGTATACAATCCAGAAGCTGAGCATGATTACAATTTGGTGTATCGCCCAACCGAAGCAGCTGAACAATCAAAGTTTACCAGAGAGATAGCACTGGCTCCGTTGGAGCGAGCGAAATTACCATCCAACGTTGTAAAGTTTAACGGTTTGACCGATCCTGATGATCACATGCGCCTCTTTACCGGTGCAGGGTTACTGGGGTGCTGGACATTGCCAATGTGGTGTCACCTATTTGTATAGACCCTTACCAGCGCCACGCGCCTTTGGTTTGACAATTTGCCGGCAGGTAAACTTTCCTCTTGGAATGACTTAAAAGAAAATTTTCTTACACACTTTAGCCAGCAACGACGATACGTGCGCGACTCCTCAGATGTAATGAACATCTGGCGGAGGGACGATGAAAGCCTCGAAGATTTTATAACGCGTTACAATAAAGAGGTGTTGGAGATTGGAGATGTCCATGAAGATCTTATACGCGCGCAGTTCAAGTATCGGTAAGGTGCGACGAAATGATTAAAGTGTTGTCCAGTACAACTGGCCTTCCTAAAAACTGGGATAAACTCATGGCGGCAGCCAAGGTCTATGCCCAGACTGAGCACAACTTAAGTTCTAACAGGCCACCTCTACCTCAGAACCGTCCGCAAGACCTGAGTAGAGGTAGTCGCCAGTATAAGAGAAATTGGAAAGAGTCAAGTCAGAATTCGTATTCTCCTTATTCACCAATTGATGCGCGAGCAACAATCAACAAGATAATAGCTCAAAAAGCGATTAAGCAAGAGAATAGGGAACGTCATGGACTCCCTTAACGAAGTCGCCGGCTGAGGTTCTCAGCACTAAGAATTATCAGTTTAAACAGCCGCAACAATGAAAAACAAAAAAGGGCAAGACCCAAATTTGTTCTGTGACTATCATAGAGACACAAGCCACACAACAGATAAATGCGTCAGTCTGCGCACGGAGATTGAAAAAGCATTAAAAAGTGGGAAGCTTACACATCTAGTCCAGAATGTGTGCAAAGAGATTAAACAGATTACGCGCTGAGAACGAAGGGCCTAGCAACAAGAAAATGAAACAGCACGTTTCCATGATTCAAGGTGGATCATCGCGCAAGCGTAGCCTTCAACATTTTCAAACCAACACTTGGCGTGAACAACAAGTCATTTTTCCTATCGTTCCAGGAGGTCCTCAAGAAGACCGGCCAGTAGTTATCACCGGTATCTTTGGGCACTACCAAACAGACTATATGTTTATAGATCCGGGTAGTTCCATGGATATTATGTATGAGCAGTGCTTTAAACAGCTAGATCCTGAGGATAAGGCACGCTTGAAACCAGTTGATTTTCCATTAACTGAGTTCTGCAATGAGGTTGTCTTTCCTCTAGGACAAATCCTTTTTCCTGTTACTTTATCTGATGGGAGGTGTTCTCGAACGAGTAACGCCAACTTCATGGTGATGCCGGCAAATTCCCGTCACGATGTACTATTGGGACGTCGCGCGCAACATGATTTTAGCATGATTACCTCTGCTCCGTATGCTGCTTGTGGTTTTTCGACACCAAATGGTATAGCTATACTTTACGCGCGGAAAGAAATCATGTCATTTGAAGAACCAGTTATGAAAGCTGTCTAGGCAGTGCCATGTAACGAACCAGAAAAGTGGGTACTCAACAATAAGTATCCTGAGCAAACAATCTTATTAGGGCCTACAGTCAGTATTGAAATTCATGCAAAGCTTAAACTACTGTTGTTTCGCAACAAAGACAATTTCTCCTGGACACCTGCCGACATGGTTGGTGTCCCGCGCGACGTTGCGGAACATTGCCTGAATGTATTTCCATCAGCAGGACCAGTTGTGCAGAAAAAGCGCAGCCTCGGGTCAGAAAAGACAGAGTAATGAACGAACAAGTCACCGAGTTATTAAATGTTGGTATTCTGCGCGAAGTCAAATACCAGACCTGGGTGGCAAACCCAGTCATGGTAAAGAAACATAATGGCGGATGGCGGATGGCGGATGTGCCTATATTTTAAAGATCTAAACAAGGCGTGTCCGAAAGATTGTTATTCTCTTCCTGAGATTGACAAAAAGGTTGACTCATTAGCTTCCTTTCGCTGGAAATGTTTTCTAGATTGCTATAAAGGTTTTCATCAAGTCTTGATGAAAAAAGAAGACGAAGATAAAACCGCTTTCCGCACGGAGAAGGGCATTTTGTGTTATACCAAGATGCCTTTTGGTCTCTGCAATGCGGGAGCTACTTATCAAAGATTGATGGATACAGTATTTGGAGATGACATCGGGAAAACTGTGGAAGTCTACATTGATGATTTGGTCATTATGAGTAATTCAGAAGACACTATGCTAGACAACATCCAACGAACTTTTGATTCTCTGTGCGAGGTAAATCTAAAGTTAAATCCCAGCAAATGCTCCTTCGGCATGGAGGAGGGCAAATTTTTGGGTTTCATCGTCACCAAAGACGGTTTCAAAGTTAATCCCGAGAAGGTCGAGGCAATACAAAAAATGTCTTCTCCTACTACCATCAAAGAGATGCAACGTTTGGCTGGAAGGTTAGTTGCGCTAAACCGCTTCCTCGCCAATCATGCTGCAAAGTCTTATCCATTTGTTCAAACCTTGCGCAATTGTATGAAGAGCAAAGCGTTTGCATGGACTCCTGAAGCTGATCAAGCTTTCCAGCAGATGAAAGATTGTTTAGTTCAACTTCCCACACTTACTGCTCCTCGTGAAAAAGAACCCATGGTCTTATATCTTGCTGCATCTGAGGTAGCAGTAGGTGTTGTCTTGTTGGTAGAACGCGAAGGGGTCTAGTCTCCAATTTATTATATCAGCAAGATGTTGAACGATCCAGAGACAAGGTATTCAATCATGGAGAAATTAGTTTTAGCATGGTCCATGCTTCGTGCAGGCTGCGAAGATACTTTTCAGGACATGTTATTACAGTTTTAACAAATTTTCACATTGGCCAAGTCCTGGCCAAACCAGACGTTTCTGGACGACTTGCGAAATGGGCAATAGAATTAGGAGGTTATAACATCTGTTATAAACCTAGACCAGCTATCAAAGGCCAAGTTTTGGCAGATTTCATCGCTGAAATTCCTGCTGATAAGCTTGAAGAATGCCAAGCAATCCAAAACCCAGCCCCAGTCATCAACAATAGAGCCTGGACATTGTTTACAGATGGCGCATCAAACAGTGATGGGCTGGAGCAGGTCTTCGATTAATGAGTCCAGAGGGAGCAGAATTCACATATACAATTCGGTTGGATTTTAAAAGCACCAACAATGAGGCCGAATATGAAGCTTTCCTAGCAGGCTTACGCCTCGCTATCAAAATGGGTGAAACAAACTTAGAAGCCCATGTTGATTCATTACTAGTTGCTGAGCAAGTAATTGGAACGTACGATGCAAAAGGAGATATCATAGC
Source organism: Scalesia atractyloides (assembly GCA_947069175.1). Taxonomy (NCBI): domain Eukaryota; kingdom Viridiplantae; phylum Streptophyta; class Magnoliopsida; order Asterales; family Asteraceae; genus Scalesia; species Scalesia atractyloides. Next base: position 40,289,052 of record CAMTDV010000006.1, read on the forward strand.
TTTGTACTTGACGCAAGCCAAGGCTCTTATAGCACAGTTTCAACAATTTAAAGTCACACACGTCAAGCGAAGCAAGAACAAACATGCTGACCTTTTAAGTAAAATCGCAGCAACTAGCAAACATTTGGCAAAGGAAGTTCGCATCGAGGTTTTAAGTAATCCATCAGTCCCTCTCAGACAAGTGACAATGGTCGAAGTAGGAGATCCATCATGGATGTCTCCAATAACGATGTATTTGTTACATGGTTCTTTACTAGAAGATAAAGCGCAAGCACGTAAGTTACGATGCAAAGCACTCAACTACGAAATGATTGACGGTATTCTATACCAACGCTCTTACATGGGTCCTTCGCTCCGCTGTGTTAACAAACATGATGCGCAATACCTGATCAGGGAGGTTCATGAGGGGCTATGTGGCATACATTCTGGGCCGTGCATGGTCGTAGCCAAAGTGAAAACCGCAGGGTATTATTGGCCCTGAATGTACGTTGACGCGGTAGAGATCTTGCGCAAGTTCATGTCCTGCCAAAGGCATGCCCCTAAGACGTTGCGCCCAAAGAATCCTTTGGTACCCGTCACAACAGCTTGGCCATTTCAACAATGGGCCATTGACTTAGTGGGACCATTTCCGGATGCGCCCGGCGCAGTAAAGTTTATCATTGTTGCGGTCGATTACTTCACCAAATGGATTAAAGCCAAACCTTTAGCTTCTACTACAGCGATGGTAATTCGTAAATTCATCTGGAATATATTATTTGCCGTTTTGGTCTGCCCATGCGCATTATTACAGACAACGGTCCAAATTTAACGGCTTAAGAGTTGCAAACATGGATGACCGAAATGGGAATCCAGCATGTTTTCGCTTCTGTTGCGCACCCACAAGCAAATGATCAAGGTGAAAGCATAAACAAACAGTTGGTCGACGGTATCAAGGCCCGCCTTGGCACGGCACGGCGGGGATGGGTTGACGAATTGCCGAGCATCTTGTGGGCACACCGAACTATGCCCAAGACTAGTACTGGAGAAACTCCTTTTAGCCTTGTGTACGGCACGGAAGCTGTGATTCCTGCCGAAATTGGGTTACCATCTCCAAGAATGCTAGCTTTGGAAAAACAAGATAACGAAGAACAAAGGCGCATCGACCTAGACCTATTGGAAGAACGACGAGAAAATACAGCGATTCATGAAGCTAAATACAAGTACCAGCTTGAAAAGTATTACAACAAAAGGGTGCGCATATGTTCCTTTTTGCCTGGTGACTTTGTTCTTCGCGATAATGAAGCGTCAAATGCCGAAAAACTGGGGAAGTTAGCCCCACGATGGGAAGGTCCGTACATGATAAATGAAGTATTGGGAAAAGGCGCGTACACTCTGAAGCGTATGGACGGATCCAGCATTCCTCGAACCTAGAATGCCCAACAATTACGCCGATGTTATATGTAATCTCAATCCTCTAAGCAACTTCTGAGCGTTGCGTAACGAGACTGCTTACTTTATTTTGTTATGCAATCTTAGTGGCAACCATAGTTTTGCGCGTTATCAGTATGAATAAAATAATCTACCACTACTTACAGTCTTGTATATGTTCATTTACAAATGCATGCAATTCCTTTGGATAAACAAAAACACAAACTCATGAGCCACAAGCTAACTTAATACTTACGCTCACACATGAGAATAGAAATTGTTCATTTGTCTATCCTACACAAGTAATTGGTCCCATGCAAACATTGTAAAATGAAATATATTATATTCACATCCATAGTACTTGCGCAGCAGCGCAACATTACAAGTAATCACAAAGTGAAAAATTACAAATTTCCTATTCTATGGATTTGGTTCCCGCCTGCCTCTCTGTTGAAGAAAAGATCTCCTTTAGTTTATCAACAAAGTCATCTTACTGCAGCGCGGCATCCACAAGGTCTATAATCAGAATCTGCAATTGGTCATATTTTTCTTTAGCAGCAGAATAAATGGCGGCGGTATTTAGCTCATGCGTGGCAGCACGGATTGTATCCCATTCGTCTTCAACGCATGCAGCCACGTGCAAAGTGCATTCTCTATAGCCCTCGGCATGCCCATCATTGCGCGCCGCCATCATCAATTCTGCCACTCTCTCATCCTACTCCGTGGAGTTAAGGATAGCATTTGCGATCTGTATATAAATACAATCAATATATGTTGCAACAATCAAACCAGACTTATATAAAGAAAAGGGAATATTACCTCCACAATCACGTACTCCCGCAACCAGGTAAGCTGGTTCATGAGGGATTCGGTCAGGCTTTCTTCTGTAGCGCGAGCGACATCCGTGTCGTTAATTTTTGTTCGCCTTCAGTCAAACGGCAGATCAACTCGGCTTTCTCTGTTCGCTGAAGGTTGATATCTTTTTTAACTATCAACCTCATCTTGCAGCCGCGCCTGGTCAAATAGCATAGCAGTTAGATCATCAATTTCTTTATTCTTAAGAAGGAGAGTCATTTTGGTTGATACCTCATTCTGCTCGCTCCTTTCTCTGTGTGAGCGCGCCTCTTCTGCTGCCGCAACAGCATCAGCTTTCTCTTTCTTGAGTTTTTCAATTTCATTGCGTAGAGATATTTTTTCTTTGTTGTCACGATCGCAAGCCTCCACAAAGCGCTTGCGCTTGCGCTTGTCCGCATATTGCGCAACAGAGGCCTCACACTTGCACTTCCACGACAGCGCAGCCCACTCTTCAGTCTTCTTCTCTTCCTTAAACTGGGCCTTTTCCGCCTCAAAATCAACAAGCATCTTCAACGTCTTCTCTTTCTTAAGTTTGGCCTTCGCCTTTTCGAGCTCAACCTCATCCCACTCCTTGTTCATGCTGCGCCATTCGCGCACAATTCTATTCATTGTGGAAGAGGCAAGGGCAGAATCTTGCAGATATGACTCGCAAGTAGCCTCGTGGTCTTTTTCTTCTTAGCGCTTCACCTCCGCCGGCGACAAGATGCCCTCAGGAGTGCCAATCAGTGAAAACATCACCCTGCTTAACTTTCCACACGGGCTGATGGATCGAAGAGGGCTGCCTCTCAGAATAAGAGCGATAATAATAATCCCCAGGCGTCTCCTCTAGGCGAATAGGCGACTCCTCCTCCGAATCCTCAACAAACACAAAGCCTTCGCTTTGTGTTGAAGGTCCGGCTCCCTTGGATATCAACTTTGAGGTTCCCCAACATCTGTAGCAGTATCTTTAACCTGCTCGCCAGCAGGATTCTCAGCATCAAAATTTTTGGGCTCTTCTTCCGGAGCCACTTTCTCAACATTTTCCGGGACAATGGGGTCAGCATCAAGAACAGGAGTTTCTTGCCCCCATCTCCCTCCTCAACGTTCTCAGGCCTGCACGGCGATGGTATAGTAGATGAGGTGGCCGGCGCAGCCTTCACCATTTTCTCTGCAAATCATATCAACAAATACCAAGTATAAGATTCTGCGCAACTTTTTGACAGGAATGCGCAACAAACTAAACGTACCAGGTGAGAATTTCTTTGCAAAGGCATCCAGATTGCCCTTCTTGCTAATGCGCGGGCGCGCAACCTTTATTGGCGCATGAGCTTTAGTTTCCGCCTCCTTCCTCTTCTTAGAAGTGCGCTTCAACGCCTCTTCCGGGCTAGAAGGTATTCCAAATGATCATCTGGTTTCGCAGCAGGAAGAGAGGAGGTCTCAATGGGTTCGGGCTTTGGTTTCTTCAAACCTACAAGCGCAAGACCCTCAGTGAGTCCGACACCACCACATAATTGCACCAAGAGTCAGATACGAGATGCGTACCTTTCTTGCCCTCAGCTTTCGCAGCAGCTGATGGCTTGGTTTTTTACTCTGGGTTGGAAGGGGGAGGCGTAGCAGCTGCAGCAACAGTTGGTTTCTTCTTCTTCTTCGAATCAGGGCCTACGCCCAAGTTTAGCAAATCACCTACATAATCAATCATATTGAACAAAGGTTGCGCCATTAGTTATATTGCAATATTACTTAGAAAAAATGTTCAAGAGTAATATTGCAATATCAACTTAGGCTTTGTAAGAACTTAGTTACCAGTTTTTGAAGATGGTTGCGCCTCCAGATCCTCCTTCTTTGGCAACTCAAAGTTCCCCAAGATTTGTGAGAACCAAGTTTCCTCACCATCAGCAATAGGCACAATGGCCATTTTTCCTTTCTCTCTCTTGAAAGAGACCAATTAGAGAGGCGCAGCTACATAACAAACATTTTTGCATCAGTACATATCTATTGAAAGATATTGCTAGGAAGTTAAAAGGTTACATACCAGTTCCATCTTCGGTATACACCGGTTTTTCCCGGCGTTCCTTCTTCCAGATAATACTCATCCCGGCAGCGATGAGGGCCCTCTCCGGCAAAAAAATATTGGGAACATCTTTAATGTCTTTGTACCATACCTCGTCGGCAGGTATGGGAAGGGTCTCCAGCTCGATCTCATCACCGGCCCGGAATGTCATCTTCATCGGGATCACCGTCGCCTTGATGAAGAAGAACTTCTGCTTCCAGTCGCGGTAGGACTTCGGCGGCACCAACAACAATCATTTGGCTTGCACACGTTGTTGAAACGAATAAAAACCCAACGAGCAGTGCAACTGGTCGAAAACTCTAAACTTCTCGATCGACGGCACGATCTGCATCGACCGGCAAACAAACTCAAAATGCCGGATCCTCACCATTCCCATCGGGCTCAACTGAGAAATGTGAATCTTGTAAAAACCAAGAATTTCCAGCAAGAAATGGGTCACCGGAAGCCGGAAGTTCCCTTCGGCAAAATAATCGTAAAATAATGTAATGTAGCCGGCCGGCGCATCAACCGCCGTGGCATTCGCCAACGGAAAAAACGCTTCCAGGACGAAGCAAAGAGAAAGTTGGTGGTAAGATTATCGAAATCTTTCTTCGGCCACTTTAGCGGCGCAAACTTGGCGACGACATCTCAGCAGAACTTGCACCGGTGGCCATAACTCGAACTTTGAAGAAAACTTAGAAAACTTTGAAGGTCGCCGGAAGATATGAACACAAATTTCTATCAAGTCGTAATCTGGTGAGGAAGCAAATGGATCGTTGATCCCTTTATATACTAATCGCAATTAATGCACGATTTGACTGCATCGACTTTTGCGACGATCACGTATCCCAAGTAACCGCAGGGGCGAGTGGGGAACAGTAACCGCCCCACGCGCGCGAGTGTCACCGAAAAAGCATTAAATACGGTAAGACATGTACTGTTAACAGCCTGTCAACAGTACCACCACGTCTCAAGAACGCGCGTCATCACCAACTACACCATCCAGATAAGTGACACGTGTCTAAGTATATTTGAAATTCAAATACTTTTTCAAAATTCACTTACGACACGTCACCAAGATGCATAAAGCAACAAAAAGCTAGTCCTTACCTAGCGCAGCACATTTATCTTAAGTCCAGTGCTCCACCTACTTTTTATTCTTACATAGGAGCAACACTGGACTGGGGGACTTGAAGGGGTATGGTCCCAAAAACCTTGCGCCAATCAAGGAAACCATACCCATTAATAACTTCTAAGACTGCGCGCATACTTCTCTGCCAAAATAAGATTTATTAGAATTTTGCGTCAAATATCCAAGAGAGGAAAGGATCATATAACTACCTTGCGAGGGCTCGCGTAAGGTTCAAAGTTAAAAGCCTAAACATCCTCTTTGGAAAAATGCTTCATTTAACTACCTTGCGCGGGCTCGCGCAAGGTTCAAAGTTAACCTTGAACATTCTTGTTTGGTAATGCTTCATTTAACTACCTTGCGCGGGCTCGCGCAAGATTCAAAGTTAACCTTGAACATTCTCGTTTGATACTGCTTCATGCACAAAACTTGCGCAGATATTTATATCAAAGCAAGTATCCATCAAACGTTGCGCTAAGCAGCAAGGAGAAGAAGGAAGATCAGTTAACTAACTTGTGCTTCTCGTGCAAGGAAACAGTAAATCCTGAGAAACTTTCCCTTAGCAAAATCCTTGACTTGGTGCAGAAGCAAGGAAATCTTTTCTGTTGTAACAGAATGTACACGTGGCGAATAATAGATGGGTAACAGCTGTGAAACCTTCAAGAAGCCATTAACACCCAATCGTGCAAGAATCTATTCGGTTATAACCAATTGCCACATGGCAGCATCTGGACGGCCGAGGACGATCACGGTGATGGCATGCTCACATTTATAAGATGTAGTGATCTCATGTTGACACGTGGCACCTCGCTAACCGCTGATGAGCTCACGATCCGTATGCACTAACGGATTGCCAACAAACGTTAACGGAATAGCAAAAGATTCCTTTAAAGTTAACAATCTCTCTTTTTGGCACCAAACACCGGCTATAAATAAGTAACTTGGAGTTTAAGGAAAGGTATTCGCTCTCAACTACTCTCTCTTTTACAATACTTACTTCAGACTACCTGTACTTATTCTCACGCCGGAGGGTGGTCACGGAGAGAACCCCCCTTCTCCCCGTGGCGAGCTAACAGTGTTCTGTTTTGCAGGATCAGCCGGAATATTGTTCTATTCATCATCGATCGTGAAACCTAACAGAGGGTTAACCCTTTTATGCAGAGCCCATTCCATAGATCTACTTAGATTCCGGTCTACCTAATCTAGGGTTTCTTCAGGGTGGGCTTATAAGACCTACCGGAAGTCTTAGGGGCTTCTAAGTGCCCTTTAACTTGGTCAAATTTATTATTTCAATGAATTAGATAAGTATCATACTTAGCATTTAGGTTTGTTATTTGGTCTTAAACGCTCCCATAGTTTGCTAGATGGTCACGAAACAACGCGTCATTTGCATGGTTGTTCGCCTTAAAAACATACCCAACATTAACCAAAAACCCAAACGCTTTAACATATTTTCTTAAAATATCACGTATTAATATTTTATAACTCTTTTTAGGTTTTAAAGATAGTACAATGCATGCTTGGTTAACACCATGCGCGCTAAAATCAAAAGCATTTCGTTAACAGGAAACTACTTCGTTTAACGTGTTTGCTAACTCATAAGGCATTAATAACCCTATGTTATTATCTAATTATCATGTTTACGTAATTCCATGCTCCTGGAATCGTTTACGACACATCCGGTCATATTTTAACCGTTATCATGCTATCAATTGGAAATCTTTTCGTTTAACCAGTTTTCAATGTTCCACAGCCCCAATATCTGTCACACCCTAACCGATGGTGGAATCTCGGGATGTGGCACTAGCGAATCAGATTGTTCAAGATCCATAACGACTATTTAGATGACAATATTTATAAAGTTCAATTTCCCATACAATCAAACAAATATTCAACAATAGTCAAAACGAATTAAAAGTTTCTTTAACAATACAAAATCAGACAACTATATTTTTAGTGAGTTTCTAGAGATCCTATCCATTTGCAGTATAAAATCCTTCAACCCGTCAAATGCATTAAAATAAAGGTCAATACAATAATGTAAAGGTGAGTACACAAGTTTAGCATAGTAATAGTAATAAAGCGTTTAGCGAAACCAGCATGCACTACCGCGGTCATGTTAATATATATGTTACCTATACCGAAATAAGCTAACCAACACAACCGTGAGTGAGACGAGTAAAGTAAAGCGAGAGCGAGCCTTAACAACTCTCGTACTAACGGGTGGTTGGTCAACCTATAACTGATATCATGTTAAGGGTGGTTGGCAAATTTCAAGGCATACAATTAAGACATAGCAGTTCAGCGTTTCACGTATAGTCATGCGAGAGTGGTTTGCGATTTAAAACGTTTTAGCGTTGTGTGTAGTGATCGTTTGATAGAGAACGTATGTAACACCCAAAAGTGCATTAAAGTGAAAAGGGGTCAAGTATACTCATAGTGAACACGAGCGGAGGAGAGCGAGAAGAGTGCCGGGTCAGCCTGCAAGCGGGAACAGAAGTGCATCATTCTTCCACAATGCTGTATCGGTTGAAACGAAGTGTCGGGTTCGAGACACAGGTCAATTCATACGAGTTGTACCAGTTCGTATGAAGTGGTCAATTCATATGAATTGGTTAATTCGTACGAATTGAGTTTTGTGCGAATTGAGTTGTTTAGTCTTGTTGGTGCAGAATGTCTATGTCTTAGTCTTATATCGAGTCTGTATAGATTAGAGTTGAGTAGGCTAGCAAAAAGTAGTATTTATATGTTAAAGGGTCAAGTTCGCCCATGATGTGCATGGAATGTCAAGTTCGGCTTAACTTGCTTAGGCAAGTTCGCCCGAACTCACCTCCTCTATGAGCGAACTTCTATCCCTATAAATAGCTAGCATGTCTCTCTCATTTGTAACTTTGGCATCTTAGAGGCAAAGCTCTGTCAATTTGGAGACTTGACTTTATATCAATAAAATTGACGATTAATTGACTAATTCTTGTTGTTTGGTAATCGTGTAATATTTCCGCTATTATGGACATTAGATATCAAATCTAGGTTCCTATGCTATCAGGATCGGTCCTACAAGTGGTATCAGAGCTAGAATAGCCTGATTTGATTGATATCAAGACAAGAACACTTCTAATTCTACTCCATTCTTCTATTTTTCTTAATTTTTACACAAAAATGAAGAATTCACGGGAAAATTCAGTCCAATTTTGAATATGACATGTTAAATGCATCATAGATAAACCCCTTAGAGTTTGGAGTCTAAAATCAAACGAATTGGTGTCAAAATGTTGCAAAAACCATGTTTTTCAAACACACTTCGATCGAACTTGTTAGCCAAGTTCGTGCCAAGTTCGACCGAACTTGACGTAAAAATCACTTTTTGAGTGAGTTTTTCTCAAGTTCGACTGAACTTGAGGGTTTTTGATAAAAGTCTGCTAAGTTCGCTCGAACTTACCATAGAATTCATTGATATTTTATCAAGTTCGACCGAACTTGATAAAAATCAAGAAATCTTAAGCTAAGTTCGACGGTACTTGAAAGCTTCTTACAAAATTCAGTTTACAAGTTCGACCGAGGTTGCTCAGGGATATTTTTCAATCAGGATCCATAAGTTCGACCGAACTTGTGGTTAAAAGACTGAAATTCTTCATTACACTACAAGTTCGACTGAACTTGTAGTAAAACTAATTTTTTTCAAAAGTTTAAACGTGTTTTCAGCGTACGTGTCTCGATATTCACGATGGATGATCTACAGAGAGCATATATGACAGCAGTGGGTACATCCAATGCCAACGTGATTCAACAAGTCAATCTTGACAACGAGATGGGCACGTCCGTTAAACCGCCGAAGTTAATGAGCATGGACGAGTACGAAGGATGGAAGGAGAAATTTACTTATTGGGTTCAGGCCATGCATTTCCAAGGCTGGGTGTCGATTGAGAGAGGTTATACTGTTCTGTTGGACGAACATCAGCAAGTTCTAGAGAAGTACAAGTATACTACAATACAGAAAGATGAGTACATTGCTGAGAAAAAGATGATTAGTCTCATTCAACAATCTGTTAAAGAGGATATTCTGGTCTTGTTGCCCGAGTATACAACTGTGAGAGATCTCTTGCTATCACTGCAAAAGAAATACCAAGGAAGCGCAGAGATGATCAAGAGTAAGAAAGCTCCCATCCTGAAGGAGTTCGATATCTTTAACATGTTGAAGGGAGAGACAATGAAACAGATGATTGAGCGTTTCTGTCATCTGAAAGTCCAAATGAGGAGACACAGTCTCGAGAAGACAGAACAAGAGTACATCTGTGATATCCCGGGTTTTTCGGATAACTTACACGTCACACTTGTCGAATAATATGTGTGCTAAGTATTAAGCGTGCATGGAATGAATACGTGATGAGTGTTTGTGTAATTGTTTAGTTATAAAGTAATCATTAGAGTAGATACGTACACGAACTGAACCGAACCGCGTCACGTTCCAATCTTGGTTCATGGTGACTCTAGGAGTTCACAAAGATTAAACCTTGAACCTAAGTCTTCGGATAGAAGAAAACAACGATCAAACCTAGTCTCTCGGCACTCTAACTATTCGGCCAAGATCAAAACTCAAATCAAATTAACTCACCCTAGTCTCTTGGCCGCAAGATAAAACCCAAACCGAACCCACCCAATCCAACTCAAACTAATCAGCCAAACCAACCATTCTAGTCCCTCGGCCACGTGATCAAGACCCAAAACAAACAACCCAAGATTCTCGGCCGCAAGACCCAAACCCAAACCGAAACCACTTGCGGCCGTGTAACTCAACCAAACCGCAACCCTATCTTTTTACGCTTATATATATCACCTCTTGCATGCTCTCTTTCACAACTCCAAAACCCTAAAAGAAATCAGCCGTCGGCAGCTTGTTCTTGCCTCCTGTGATCGCTATCAGCTGCCATTCTTGTTAGTTTAATCCTCTCGGTTACAGCAGCACAACAATCTCCATCTTTACCTTCATTCAGATCGCGGATCAGCCTGGCTTTCTTTCCTCTCGGCTGCAAGCAGTTTCTGATCACCGAATTTCTCTAACTTAATCACGGTTCGTCTACCTTATCATATGATACAAGACCATAATCGGATACGTGTGTGTGACTTGGTTGTGTTCAGATCGTTTGATTGTATTGTCACGGATTACATATATGCTTGAATGTTTGGTTGTCTCGGATTGCATGTGTGCTTGAATGTTTGGTTGTCTCGGATTGCATGTGTGCTTGAATGTTTGGTTGTCTCGGATTATATGTATGATTGGATGCTCAGTTGTTGCGGATACATGTGTTTTGATTGTATTATTTCGGGTATATATATATATATGTACATGCTTGAAAGAATTGATATAAAAGTTTCGGTTACATGTAGGCTTGAAAGGTTAGTTGCTTCGAATATATGTGTGTTGATTGTTGCTGTTCACAGACTGCATGATGGTATAGTTTCGGACTATATGTGCCTACATATAACCTGCTGAACTGACTGTATATACATACGCATGATTATTTTCGGATATTAGATGTATTAGATGTAATCGGCTGAATTAATCAATGTTGATATGCATGTATACTTGTTTGCGGATCTCATGAAGTTTCAAGTGTGTTTTGTTATAATAACTAGAAGTTATTGAGTAGATTTGCATGGATAGGTTATTAGTCTCAATCTATGAGTAGAGATCGGATTATAATCACCTAGGTTAACCGTACGAACGAGTTGTGCGAATAAATTGTAACAAGAATGCTGAAACAGTCTGCTGAATACCAGATACAGCCGACTTCATCTGGCTGTAACTTGGTCGTTAGTTGTCGAAAAATGGATTTTCTGATGTCTAGAACGTAGAGAATTGAATAAGGAATCTAATGGCACTGGATTCATAATTTTCTGAAATCGTTTGATATTTTTAAAGGGCTAAACAAGTTCAGTAGGTAAAGCTGTTAAAATTCTGGAATTTTGTTGGTTGTTTATTAAGCTAGATTTTAAAATCAGTAGAGAGTTGGGTCATGATTTTTGTACAGCAACTAGGTATAGAAATTTCCGGGCAACTCCAATTGGAATTTCGTTAATCGGACGATCAGTGATTTTTAAATAAATTCTTCCGTGGACTGCAGTCAGAAAGCAGTAAATCTGACTGCAGCTTAGTGAATTAATATTTATGGTTAATTGGTAGAGATTTAGGACTTGAGAAAATTATATAAATTTCTATGGTATAAATGTCACCTACTGTAAAAATACGAGAATTTTTAGAATGCTGGAACTATTTTATAAAAATCCTAGAAAACAGCTGAATAATTGAGTGTTAAGCAGAAAGTTGTTAATTTGTGATTTTATGCATTAAAGTGTTGCATGGATTTGGAATGTGTTCATGATAAGTTGTTTGATTACTATGATCCTATGAGAATACTTGCATGCATGTTTGAGTGTTAGATATGTTGTTTGTGTGTATCACTTTGTGAGTAAATTGCGTGTGGAATTTGTATTGGTGTGATTACACACTGACGTGGAATTAATTGGTTTGTTAGGACGCAACTAGCGGTCCCATCTCTTATAACATCTATTCCACACTAACCGAGCAAATAAAGGTGAGTTCACGGCCCCTAACTTTATACGGTTTAAACAACAGGGAGAGAAACATGTATACATTCTTAAACTCAAACTCTTTACGTTATACGAATGTAACGTCATATAACTATGCGGTAACTAAGTTAATGTTAATGTAATGTTATGGTCACTATGCAGCTTTATCACTTAAGTCCTCGACAATCTCCTCGGATCGTTAATATTTGGGTTAAGTAGCGGGGGAATTATAAGTAGTACTACTGGGTCTGACGAGCCCCATCCGAGCTAGTCGCGCTAGCTGACCGGGTTTGGTCAACGGGTGTATGATTGGCCTAACATCGCCATGGTCATGTGATAGACCTGGCAAAACGGAGGCACAAATGTCAGCTTCGATCGCGAACACTTAGTGACATGACTTTAGGCTAGCTACCTATATACATTAATATTGAACTTAATTACGGAACAACTTAATATTCCGGGTTTGGAATATTGGAACATCAACGTATTATCCCGGGTTGGGGATAATGGAAACACAACTTAATATTCCGGTTTGGGAATATTGGAAGCAACAACTTATTATTCCGGGTTTGGAATAATGCAACTGATATGTTATCCCGGGTTGGGGATAACGGAGTAACAAACTAAAACCGAACAACAAATTTATGAAAACCTGTGAACTCACTCATCTTTAATGTTGACACTTGTTTCTTTACATGTTTCTCAGGACGCTAGGAGCTCTAGGTGCACGCACACGCATTGAACAAGACATCCTTATAGAGTCTCATTTATTAATATTGTTTTGGGATTTTACTTTTGTTTTGGCGTTTGTGTTGGCGCCGCATCACTACTTATTTATGCTTCCGCTCAAACTTTAAAACTGATACTCATGCTAAATATTGGTAATCTAAAATTTACAACAAATGGTTTTGGAAAACGTATTATCAAATCATATAGAGTCGTTCGACGTACTAGTGTCTTAGATTCTGGTTTGTTCACACGTCTCGCGGTAGAACTCCGCAAGTGGAAATTGAGGGTGTGACAGATTGGTATCAGAGCCACTAGCTATAGAGAACCAGGTTTGCATTAGAAGTAGACCTAAGCTATAGCTGATATCACGACACTAGACTTAGTTTGGCACCGAATTATTATATCTTGTTATGCAATATGCCACAATCGTGTTTGGTAGATTATACCTTCATGATAAGAAATGAAAACAACTCATAACTAACTACACGACCCAACAGGCAATGTCATCATCCTCATCGTCATCATCGCCCGACAGACTTACGCCACCAAGGGCACCAGGAAAGGCACCAATGGTGGAACCCATGCTACCTTACGGCGTAGAGACACGCTCAGCGGCGAGGAAGAGGCTCGCTCTGGGGGAGGAGTCATCGTTACGCCCAACTATTGCTGTACCGGTTGAACCGGTTAATCCTGTAGAAATAGGACTTGACATGCTTAGAATCCTGGTTCATACACAACAAAAACAGTTAGAAAGAATGCAGGAAACCATCTTAGCACAAGGATGGATGATCCGACACCTTACGGGAAAGACCGACTCGCTCGAGGAAGAGCATCGTACGAGCAAGATAGCTCGTAACACCATAGCTAGAGATCTGCGTGCGGAGCAGATAAGAGCTGACTGGCTTGAGGACAGAGTCCTGGAAAACAGTTGGAACATTCAGGAACTGCAAAATCAAGCACTTGAACCAGCACCGGCCCCTCCAGTGCCGGAAGAGGAGGATCCTGAAGAGAATCCAGAGGAGGATCCTGAAGAGGATCCGGAGGAGGACCCAGCTGAGGAAGCTGGAAATGCCGCACAGGATGACGGCAACGACAGTGACTTAGGGGATGGAGACGTAGACGACTGACACGTCTCGTTTATATTATTTGTTTTCCTTCAGTTTATTATTTTCCACTTGTATTTAAACTTGAGACTTTATAGTAAATTCGTATGTTTGATTTTCACTTATGTAAGACGTTGAGATTTCAGTTAATCAAGTATTTCTTTGGCTATTAACATATTGAGTTGACGTAACTTAATAATTATTAAAGTACGAAGTAGGATAACTATATTGGATATATTGACTTATCGGAGTGTGTTTATGATGTGTTTCGAAGATCTAAATGGCGACTGGAAGACGTGGAAACCTAAACTTGACGCCCGAAGAGCTAGCTGCCATGATCCAAGAGCATGTGAACGCAGCATTAGCGGGTGTGCAGAACCAGCCAGCAGGTAACCATTATTAAGTTTTCGCGTGAAAATCTAATAGTGAGGCTAGTACAATTCCTTGCTGACTTCCTATTCTCTGTCAGCAGGAGGGGGCTTTAACCCTATAAAATGTTCCTTGACGCAAAGCCTAGCAAGTTCTCGGGGGCGGAAGGACCCATTGGATTGGTCCGCTGGATCGAAAAGTCGGAATCTGTTTTTGAAATGTGCAACTGCTTAGAGGCCAACAAGGTCAAATACGCCGCCTCAACACTGGAAGAGGGGGCACTGACATGGTGGAACGCCCAAGTCCAAACGCGTGGACTGTTAGCTGCAAATGCAATGGCTTGGACCGAGTTCAAGGCCCTGATTAAAGAGGAGTATTGTCCACGAGACAGAGTGCAACAGCTAGAGCAAGCACTATGGAACCACAAGATGGTGGGATCGGAAATTGAGGCTTACACTGCGAAACACCATGACTTGGTGTTTCTGTGTCCTGATTTGGCAAACACGGTGGAGAAAAGACTCGAGTTCTATCTCGGGGGTCTGGTTCCGGAAATTCAGGGTATGGTGATGTCTAGTAACCCTGTAACAGAACATCAAGCTATCCGATTGGCTCACAAGCTCACTGATAAAGCGGTGGAACAGAAGAAACTGCCAGCACGGGGTACCACTGAAGTTGTCTCAGATAACAAAAGAAAGTTTGAAGACACCACCATTCGACAGCCTTCGTCATCGCATCCACAGCAAGGGAACCCGAAAAGGTTCAATCACTACCACAACCACCGGGGTCATCAAAATCGTTCCAACAACAACTACAACAACAACAACAACCAGAATGCAGGCGGTTATGTAGGTCGGAAGCCGCAGTGCAACCGTTGTAATCTCCATCATAACGGCCCTTGTGCCGGAAATCGCTGCCAAAGATGTGGCAAAATGGGACATGCGGCAAGGGATTGTCGTGGGGAAATTATGTCCCGACAAAATCAGAATCAGCCTCAGGGTCAGCAGCAGGGTATAAACCGGGGATGCTATCAGTGTGGTAGCACCGCTCATTTCAGGAAAGACTGCCCACAGTTACGCAACAACAACAATAATGGTGGAAACAACCACAACAACCACAACAATAATAACAACAACAACAATGGGAACGGTGGCACAGGAGGTGCCAAAGGTCGTGCATTTACATTGGGCCGCGGAGAGGCCAGAAACGACACCAACGTGGTCACCGGTAAGTTTCCCCTTAATGAACATTTTGCTTCTGTGCTTTTTGATACGGGTGCGGATAGGAGCTTTATATCTGAGTCTTTTAGGAAGAACCTAAATCTCACGCTTAAACCATTAGAGACCCCTTATGTGATAGAATTAGCCAATGGTAAATCTGTAAATGTGACCCAAATCGTATCCGGCTGCCAACTCAAACTCGCGGGCCACACTTTTACCATCGATCTGATGACAACAACCCTGGGTAGTTTTGACGTGGTAGTCGGAATGGACTGGTTATCCGACGTCCGGGCTGAAGTTCTCTGTTTCGAAAAGTCTATCCGTATTCCACTCTCGAACGACGAAATCTTGACGGTACAAGGCGATAAGGCAAGCGTCGTCACCAACATTATCTCATTTATGCAAGCTCAGAAGTATCTCCGGAAAAAGAATTCCTTCGCTTTACTCGCACTAATCACCGAACCGCCTAAGGGCGAGAAACGTATAGAAGACATCCCTGTCGTCCGTGATTTTTCCGATGTATTCCCAGAAGAGCTACCTGGTCTTCCACCACATCGACAATTGGAGTTTGAAATCGAATTGGCAAGCAATGCAACTCCCATCGCCAAGGCTCCATACCGCCTAGCTCCAGCCGAGCTGCAGGAGCTGTCTACCCAACTTCAAGAGTTGCTAGAAAAAGGATTCATTCGACCAAGCGTTTCGCCATGGGGAGCTCCAGTCCTGTTTGTCAAGAAGAAGGACGGGACTTTCCGCATGTGCATCGACTATAGGGAACTCAACAAGGTTACAGTCAAGAACCGATACCCGTTACCTCGCATCGATGATCTATTCGACCAACTGCAAGGGTCAAGTTACTACTCTAAGATTGATTTACGGTCTGGTTATCATCAGCTACGCGTCAGGGAGGAGGATATCGCTAAGACAGCATTTCGCACTCGGTATGGCCATTACGAGTTCTTGGTCATGCCATTCGGTCTCACTAACGCACCTGCGGTATTCATGGACCTCATGAACCGCGTGTGTAAACCATACCTTGACAAATTTGTCATCGTGTTCATCGATGACATACTCATCTACTCCAAAGGAAAAGAAGAGCATGCCGAGCATCTACGATTGCTGCTAGAATTACTTCAACAGGAAAAGCTATACGCCAAGCTTTCGAAGTGTGATTTCTGGATCCGAGAAGTTCAGTTTCTCGGGCACGTCGTGAATGAAAAGGGTATCCACGTAGACCCTGCCAAGATTGAGGCCATCAAAAACTGGGAAGCACCTAAGACTCCGACGGAAATCCGCCAATTCTTAGGATTGGCTGGTTACTACAGACGCTTCATCGAGGGGTTCTCAAAGATTGCACAACCGCTTACGACCCTCACCCAGAAAGGTATCAAGTATAATTGGGGTGACAAGCAAGAAGCAGCATTTCAACTGCTGAAGCAGAAACTTTGCAGTGCGCCCATTCTGTCCTTGCCGGAAGGGACAGATGACTTTGTAGTGTATTGTGATGCTTCCATTCAGGGATTGGGATGCGTACTTATGCAACGCGATAAGGTCATCGCGTATGCGTCGCGACAGCTGAAGGTTCACGAGAAAAACTACACGACGCATGACCTAGAATTGGGAGCAGTAGTGTTTGCACTTAAGATTTGGAGACACTACCTTTATGGAACGAAGTGCACAATCTTCACTGACCACAAAAGCCTCCAGCACATCTTTGATCAGAAGGAGTTGAACATGCGACAGCGTCGCTGGGTCGAACTCTTGAACGATTATGAGTGTGCCATTCGGTATCACCCGGGTAAAGCTAACGTGGTAGCTGATGCCCTCAGCAGGAAGGAACACTTGAAACCTCGTCGTGTACGAGCACTACAACTCACTATTCATTCAGGACTACCCGATCAAATACGCGACGCCCAGTTAGAAGCAGTTAAGAAGGAAAACATCAAAGCCGAATCAGTGGGAAAAATGGAACGCGATTGGGAGTTAAAGCCCAATGGAACCCGGTATTTCATGAATCGCATATGGGTACCTCTCTACGGGAACCTCAGAGAGCTAGTTATGGATGAAGCTCACAAATCTCGATACTCTGTTCATCCGGGTTCGGATAAGATGTATCAAGACCTTAAAGTGGCGTATTGGTGGCCCAACATGAAAGCCGATATAGCCACCTACGTGAGTAAATGTTTAACCTGTGCAAAAGTCAAGGTGGAGTATCAAAAGCCATCGGGGCTACTCCAACAACCTGAGATCCCAGTGTGGAAATGGGATCAGATCTCCATGGATTTTATCACTAAACTCCCGCGAACCTTGGGTGGTTTTGACACCATCTGGGTGATTGTGGATCGTTTAACTAAGTCCGCACACTTCCTAGCTATCAAAGAAACGGATAAGATGGAGAAGTTGACTCGCATCTACATTAAGGAAGTAGTTTCTCGGCACGGGGTGCCAACGTCCATCATATCAGATAGAGATGCTCGCTTCACGTCAAACTTCTGGCAGTCACTCCAGAAAGCGTTGGGAACACGCTTGGATATGAGCACAGCTTATCACCCTCAGACTGATGGTCAAAGCGAAAGGACCATACAGACCTTGGAAGACATGCTTAGGGCATGCGTAGTGGACTTCGGAAATAATTGGGAAATTCACCTGCCTCTAGTGGAATTCTCATATAACAACAGCTATCACACGAGTATTTCGGCAGCACCATTTGAAGCATTATACGGTCGTAAATGTAGATCACCGGTCTGCTGGGCAGAAGTCGGTGACAGTCAACTCACAGGCCCTGAGTTAATACTTGAGGCTACTGAAAAGATTGTACAAATCAGAAACCGCATGGCGGCGGCACGAGATCGACAGAAAAGCTACGCTGATCAACAACGCAAACCGCTCGAATTCCAAGTAGGCGATCGCGTCCTACTAAAGGTGTCACCCTGGAAGGGTGTAATCCGCTTCGGAAAACGGGGCAAACTTAATCCACGGTACGTAGGCCCGTTTGAAATCTTGAAACGAATTGGACCCGTAGCATACCAATTAGACCTCCCTGCTGAACTCAGTGGAGTTCACAACGTATTTCACGTGTCAAATCTGAAGAAGTGCCTATCAGATGAAACTTTAATTATTCCATTGGATGAGATCCAAGTGGATGAACAACTACACTTCGTGGAAAAGCCTATCGAGATCATGGATCGTGAGATCAAGACTCGGAGGCACAGCAAGATTCCGATCGTTAAAGTTCGTTGGGACTCTAAGCGTGGACCGGAGTTCACGTGGGAAAGAGAGGACCAAATGAAAAGCAAATACCCACACCTCTTCGCAACTGAGCAGCAAACTAACGATGACAGTACCTAAATTTTCGGGACGAAAATTCTTTCAACAAGGGGATGATGTGACAACCTGGAAATTTTCTCATACTTTCGTGTACTATTGTTGACTAAATTCTCGTGCATGGCACTTGGAAATCTTTGTGTATGACATTTGGGGAACTTCTTGTAACGTTGTGTACTATCATTAATAAACTAACTCTTTGTGCATGGCACTCTAAACATGTACGTTACATGCTAAACCGCGTTTACTCAATTTTCGGGACGAAAATTCTTTCAACATGGGGATAATGTGATATCCCGGGTTTTTCGGATAACTTACACGTCACACTTGTCGAATAATATGTGTGCTAAGTATTAAGCGTGCATGGAATGAATACGTGATGAGTGTTTGTGTAATTGTTTAGTTATAAAGTAATCATTAGAGTAGATACGTACACGAACTGAACCGAACCGCGTCACGTTCCAATCTTGGTTCATGGTGACTCTAGGAGTTCACAAAGATTAAACCTTGAACCTAAGTCTTCGGATAGAAGAAAACAACGATCAAACCTAGTCTCTCGGCACTCTAACTATTCGGCCAAGATCAAAACTCAAATCAAATTAACTCACCCTAGTCTCTTGGCCGCAAGATAAAACCCAAACCGAACCCACCCAATCCAACTCAAACTAATCAGCCAAACCAACCATTCTAGTCCCTCGGCCACGTGATCAAGACCCAAAACAAACAACCCAAGATTCTCGGCCGCAAGACCCAAACCCAAACCGAAACCACTTGCGGCCGTGTAACTCAACCAAACCGCAACCCTATCTTTTTACGCTTATATATATCACCTCTTGCATGCTCTCTTTCACAACTCCAAAACCCTAAAAGAAATCAGCCGTCGGCAGCTTGTTCTTGCCTCCTGTGATCGCTATCAGCTGCCATTCTTGTTAGTTTAATCCTCTCGGTTACAGCAGCACAACAATCTCCATCTTTACCTTCATTCAGATCGCGGATCAGCCTGGCTTTCTTTCCTCTCGGCTGCAAGCAGTTTCTGATCACCGAATTTCTCTAACTTAATCACGGTTCGTCTACCTTATCATATGATACAAGACCATAATCGGATACGTGTGTGTGACTTGGTTGTGTTCAGATCGTTTGATTGTATTGTCACGGATTACATATATGCTTGAATGTTTGGTTGTCTCGGATTGCATGTGTGCTTGAATGTTTGGTTGTCTCGGATTGCATGTGTGCTTGAATGTTTGGTTGTCTCGGATTATATGTATGATTGGATGCTCAGTTGTTGCGGATACATGTGTTTTGATTGTATTATTTCGGGTATATATATATATATGTACATGCTTGAAAGAATTGATATAAAAGTTTCGGTTACATGTAGGCTTGAAAGGTTAGTTGCTTCGAATATATGTGTGTTGATTGTTGCTGTTCACAGACTGCATGATGGTATAGTTTCGGACTATATGTGCCTACATATAACCTGCTGAACTGACTGTATATACATACGCATGATTATTTTCGGATATTAGATGTATTAGATGTAATCGGCTGAATTAATCAATGTTGATATGCATGTATACTTGTTTGCGGATCTCATGAAGTTTCAAGTGTGTTTTGTTATAATAACTAGAAGTTATTGAGTAGATTTGCATGGATAGGTTATTAGTCTCAATCTATGAGTAGAGATCGGATTATAATCACCTAGGTTAACCGTACGAACGAGTTGTGCGAATAAATTGTAACAAGAATGCTGAAACAGTCTGCTGAATACCAGATACAGCCGACTTCATCTGGCTGTAACTTGGTCGTTAGTTGTCGAAAAATGGATTTTCTGATGTCTAGAACGTAGAGAATTGAATAAGGAATCTAATGGCACTGGATTCATAATTTTCTGAAATCGTTTGATATTTTTAAAGGGCTAAACAAGTTCAGTAGGTAAAGCTGTTAAAATTCTGGAATTTTGTTGGTTGTTTATTAAGCTAGATTTTAAAATCAGTAGAGAGTTGGGTCATGATTTTTGTACAGCAACTAGGTATAGAAATTTCCGGGCAACTCCAATTGGAATTTCGTTAATCGGACGATCAGTGATTTTTAAATAAATTCTTCCGTGGACTGCAGTCAGAAAGCAGTAAATCTGACTGCAGCTTAGTGAATTAATATTTATGGTTAATTGGTAGAGATTTAGGACTTGAGAAAATTATATAAATTTCTATGGTATAAATGTCACCTACTGTAAAAATACGAGAATTTTTAGAATGCTGGAACTATTTTATAAAAATCCTAGAAAACAGCTGAATAATTGAGTGTTAAGCAGAAAGTTGTTAATTTGTGATTTTATGCATTAAAGTGTTGCATGGATTTGGAATGTGTTCATGATAAGTTGTTTGATTACTATGATCCTATGAGAATACTTGCATGCATGTTTGAGTGTTAGATATGTTGTTTGTGTGTATCACTTTGTGAGTAAATTGCGTGTGGAATTTGTATTGGTGTGATTACACACTGACGTGGAATTAATTGGTTTGTTAGGACGCAACTAGCGGTCCCATCTCTTATAACATCTATTCCACACTAACCGAGCAAATAAAGGTGAGTTCACGGCCCCTAACTTTATACGGTTTAAACAACAGGGGGAGAAACATGTATACATTCTTAAACTCAAACTCTTTACGTTATACGAATGTAACGTCATATAACTATGCGGTAACTAAGTTAATGTTAATGTAATGTTATGGTCACTATGCAGCTTTATCACTTAAGTCCTCGACAATCTCCTCGGATCGTTAATATTTGGGTTAAGTAGCGGGGGAATTATAAGTAGTACTACTGGGTCTGACGAGCCCCATCCGAGCTAGTCGCGTAGCTGACGGGTTTGGTCAACGGGTTGTATGAATTGGCCTAACATCGCCATGGTCATGTGATAGACCTGGCAAAACGGAGGCACAAATGTCAGCTTCGATCGCGAACACTTAGTGACATGACTTTAGGCTAGCTACCTATATACATTAATATTGAACTTAATTACGGAACAACTTAATATTCCGGGTTTGGAATATTGGAACATCAACGTATTATCCGGGTTGGGGATAATGGAAACACAACTTAATATTCCGGTTTGGGAATATTGGAAGCAACAACTTATTATTCCGGGTTTGGAATAATGCAACTGATATGTTATCCCGGGTTGGGGATAACGGAGTAACAAACTAAAACCGAACAACAAATTTATGAAAACCTGTGAACTCACTCATCTTTAATGTTGACACTTGTTTCTTTACATGTTTCTCAGGACGCTAGGAGCTCTAGGTGCACGCACACGCATTGAACAAGACATCCTTATAGAGTCTCATTTATTAATATTGTTTTGGGATTTTACTTTTGTTTTGGCGTTTGTGTTGGCGCCGCATCACTACTTATTTATGCTTCCGCTCAAACTTTAAAACTGATACTCATGCTAAATATTGGTAATCTAAAATTTACAACAAATGGTTTTGGAAAACGTATTATCAAATCATATAGAGTCGTTCGACGTACTAGTGTCTTAGATTCTGGTTTGTTCACACGTCTCGCGGTAGAACTCCGCAAGTGGAAATTGAGGGTGTGACAACATCGATAAGCTTGCAGATGCGTCACCTGACGGAGAGTGGACTACGTACCTCATGGTCTTGAAAGAAAGTCATAACTGGGAATTCTTTAAGCTGTCTAAATTCTTCGACAAACTAGAAGGTCACGAGATGGAACTTCTAAAGATCGCAAAGTCGAAGAATGCTAACATTGTTCAAGATGTTGGTTTGTATTACAAGAACGGAATGCAAGACAACATTTCAAGTCCGAAGATTCAAACAACATTTAATGCAAACATAACTTATTCGCCACAGAATCAACCACAATATGATCAAAGTCCACAAAGCTCTTCGTTCTCAAGCATAGGGTCAAATTCTTCTTATCAGAGTAAAGCAAATCAGAACCAACAAACAAATTCTGATCCGAATGTGTACAAGTGTAACATTGTTGTAAATCTAAACAATGTTGTTTCTGAGCAAGTTGCAAAACAGCACATGTCACTTCTCGCCACTGTTCTAGAATCATATGAAAGTCTTGTAGCTGGAAAGATCGGCAATCCCGAAATGACCGCCGAAGATTACGATCAGGTGGACGAAGAAGAGCTTGAACTGATGGATATCAAGTGGTCACTAGCTTTCGAAGGGTGACAAAGTTTGTTGCACTCACAGGCCGAGATATCGGAAATTCAAGCAACAAGCTAGGGTTCAACAAATCAAATGTCACTTGTTTTAGATGCCGACAGAAAGGGCATTTCAAAAGAGAATGCAAAAACCCTGAAGCCACGGGCAATCAAAGTCCATTTGGAGGGGGCAACGAATATTACAAGAAGTCACTTCAATACAAGCCTTTTCTAAAGAAGACACAGGTTGAAATCCAAGAGAAACCAAACAGTAACAACACTAAGAAGGCAATGGTTGCTTAGAACGAGGATGATGGCTTCGATTGGAATTCTTATATCGGTAAGAAGACCGGAGTTGCATTGATGGCTGAGATTGTTGAAGATACTTCTACCGAAGAAGCAACAAAGATTGAAAATGCTTTACTGGAACATTATCTGCAACAACATGAAGAAGAAGAAATGTATCTTCACATGAAGACACAGGGCATTTTAACTCCTGATTCATCTTCTAGTTTTGCAGGTAACTTTGATGGAAGTTCTCAAGAGCAAGTGATCGAGGAGAAGTCGATTGATGAAGAAATCACTGATGTTGTTCAAGAGGTGACTGCTGAAAACCTCAAGGACTTTGCCGATAAAGCTATGATGGCAAATCTTACCAAGGTAGGTCCAGAGGTAAAGGAAGTTGTCAAAATGCAAGTTGTGGAGGTTGTAAAACCTTGCACAACATGTATCGAGCCATGTCCTGAATGTGCCGAAAAATCACAAATCATCGCTGAACTCAATGTACATAATGAACATTTCAAATAAGATTATCGTACAATGAAAGAAGCGTATGACAAAATGAAAGATGATTATGGCAGGGTCGATAGAAATAATATTGAACAACATGATACTATAAGGATGTTGAAAGGTACAGTAATGGATAAACAAAAAGCAATAAACATTTATATTAACAACATTGCTGAAACCAAGCAACAACTCCAGGACATGAAAATTGAAACAGAACATGTTCAACAACTTTTAAGAAGTTACACAACTAACGCATATGTCATTGATCACATTCTTCCTACAATTCCATTGGAAGAGAAACCTAAAAAGAAAATTGGTAAAGAATATAACAATGTTCCTCCACCTCTATGCGAGAAGTATTATCGTAAAACAGTTGATGGGATGGATAAGGCACTCAACATTGAGTTGTTATCTGAAAAGAAAAATGAGTTGCCGGAGAACATTGATATAGTCTATACTAAATCAGATGATGACAATGCGGAAGTGAAAAAGGTGGTTGAAAAGTTATGAGCAATTTTGATGATGGCAGCTTCGAGAGCGCCACCTTGAGTTTGGCAGTTCTGACTCAAATTCCGAAGATGACGAGACATCATCGGAAGATGTTCTATGTGATGATCCTAACGTTGTTATGTACAAGGTTAAGGAATCTGATAGATTATACTTTGATGACAGTTTTCCGATTCAGAACGTCAAAGAAGATCAATTGGATAAACTATTCAAATTGGTTGAAGTTACATCAGATCACTTGGAGAAAATGAAAAGAAATTCTATTCTAAACCCAAAAGAAATTACAATAACTACCGGAGAAAGGGTGATGATCATCCGGAAAACCGGAGAGCTGGGTTGGGTCTAGATGAGGAAGAAGAACCGGTTAAGAAAATGTCACCATTTCACGAGTACAAAGATAAAAACATGAAATTCGTTTATGGGACAAACACGGTTCATGAGGAAAGTTTGACTGGGAAGCAATCAAACGACGAGTTTAAGAAACAAAAAGAACTTCGAGATAAGGTGAAAGCCACAAGTGGTGTAAAATCCACTAGTGGACACTCACATGATAATCGGATTTGCTTCAAGTGCAACGAAGCTGGTCATATTGCACGGAAGTGTCCGAAATCTAAGCCGGCTTATCTTCGAAGGAAAGAAAGTTCAGATGTTGTGAAACCAAAGCAACCAGATTTTGTAAAACCGGTCACGATTTTGAAAAAAACGAATAAAAAAACCTGAAGATAAACCTAAATATGAAAAGAAGTTTGTAAATTCAACTTTCGAAAAAGGTGAATCTTCAAAAGCAAACGAAACAAAGTTTTACATCAAAAAGGCTAACATAAATCACAAGCCTGGATTGCAAAAAGGAAGTTGCCAATATCTGAATCACTAAGTCTGAGCCTGTTAAGACTAGTGATAACATGAAAGAATCAAAATCTGAAATTACAAAGTCTGAGCCTGTTTGACTAGTGATAACATGAAAGAATCAAAATCTGAAATCAAAATTGAAAATGTCAAATGTTTGAAAGATAAAAAGAGAGTGACGTTTTCAAACATAAACATCGTAGAAAATATAGATGATGAATATGAGTTTGATTATGCTGACGAGTGTGAATTTGATTACGACGATGGTTATCCAATTCAACCCAAGACCAAGAAGGCTTGGGTCGCGTTGTTTAACTAATTGTTGAAATGTGTAAGGGCTCCAGAGATCTGTACTTTCCAAGTGGATTCTGGATAGTGGAGCTTCCAGACATATGACAGGAATGAAAGCGCTCTTGTTTGACATAAAAGCTATCAATGGCGGGATATGTTGGATTTGCTGGAAACCGAGGTGGAAGGATTGTCGCCGAGGGAAAGCTCTCAAACGGAGTTGTTTCATTTGAACAAGTGAACTACATTGCGGAGCTTGAGAACAACCTTCTGAGTTTTCTCAAATTTGTGATAAGAAATTTACCATTGACTTCAACGATAAAGAATGCATGATCATCAAACCGGGTTTCAAAATACCAGACGAGTGGATACTCATGCGTGCACCAAGAGAGAATGATTTGTATGTTCTTGACATGGGAAATGCTACTACTTCTTCAAAAATGGCACAATGTTTTGTTTCGAAATCTACTGAGAAGGAGTCAATCTTATGGCACAGAAAGATGGGCCACATTCACCTGAGAAAGATGAATCATTTGGTGCATAATGATTTGGTGGAAGGCGTGATTCTGAAAAGTTTTCATATGACAGATAAATGCCTCGAGTGCAAAAAGGGGAAGCAGATCAAGAAATCTCATCCGAAAAAGATTCTCAATTCGATAAAGTTACCGCTCGAAAGACTTCATATGGATCTCTTCATCCAGTGAATGTCCGAAGCATCTCTAGAGATCTCTACTGCTTGGTAGTCACAGACGATTATTCCCGATACTCGCGGGTATTCTTCCAAGGATCAAAAGATGAGACATTTGAAAACTTAGTAATTCTTTTCAAGAAACTTGAGAACCTGTACCATCTTCTGGTGAGACGCATTAGAAGTGACAACGGTACTGAGTTCAAAAACACCAGAATGAGGGAATCCTGCAACGCTAAAGGGATTTTGCACGAGTTTAGTGCACCCTACACTCCGCAGCAAAACGGGTCACTGAAAGGAAGAACAGAACTTTAATCAAAACGCATGAACCATGCTTGCACACTCAAAGCTTCCAGTCAGCTTCTGGAGTGAAGCAGTTGCAACGGCTTGCTGCACACTTAACAGAGTCTTAACAGTCAAACCAACGAAGAAGACCTGTTTTGAGATGATCAACCGACGGAAACCGAATTTGAAGTTCTTAGAACCATTTGGAGCGCCATGTACTGTAATCGATCAAGATGGAAAATTTGGGGCTAAATCACTCGAAGGTTTCTTTGTCGGATATGCAAGTCCTTTGCGAAGAGTTTATGTTCCCTCGTTGAGAAGAGTAATTGAAGTGCAGCATGCTGATTGTTTTAACTATACGGATCATGTTCAGAGAAAAGGTGATGCATGGTTATTCAATTATCAAGACTTGTGGAAATCATTTGATTTGCTTGAAGAACCATCCGATGAAGAAATTGCAGCTCTTTATTATCTTCATCAATCAGCAAATCAAGAGCAAATTGTCAGACCAATTGTGGTTAATCAACCACGTTGGGATCATCTTCTTCTGGTGCTAGTTCAAGTAATAGCGGTGGTCAAGAAACTCAAACAGAACAAGTGACACCGACTACAGAACCAGTCAATACTACAGTGATTCCTAATCTTTCTGAAGCACAAAGTTCAGACTCGGATGAGGCTCCAACATTCGATGCTGATGGAGAATCTTCTTTAGATGAAGAAGAGAGCAGATTACAAGTTTAAAGAATGAATCTGCAAGCCCGAGTAGTGCTCCTGTAGTTGAAGTAGCGGTAGATCAGAATATCACAAATCAAGAGAATATTGTGGTTGTTCCAGGTGAAGTGATGCCAAGATCATATTCTTATCATCCGTTAAATTCTATAATAGGCGAATTACAAGCTGGTGTGAGAACACGGAGTCAAATAAACAAAGCTTTGAGTTGTTTCTATACTCGTGTTGCTCCAATTCAAGAGTATTGCTACTATTCATGTTTCATATCCCAGATAGAGCCAAAAAAATGTTTCTGAAGCTTTAGGCGATGAAAACTGGGTACAAGCAATGCAAGAGGAACTGTTACAGTTCGAGAAGTTAGGAGTGTGGAAGCTTGTAGACTTGCCTGAAAATCAGAAAGCGATTGATACTAAATGGGTCTTTAAATGCAAGCGAGACGATCGAGGAGTTATAGTTCAAAACAAAGCTCGGCTTGTTGTCAAGGGATTTCACCAGCAGGAAGGGATAGACTACATGGAAGTATACGCACCAGTAGCTCGCTTAGAATCCATTCGAATATTTCTTGCATTCGCAGCATGGAAGGGATTTAAAGTCTATCAGTTGGATGTCAAATCAGCTTTTCTGTATGGAAAATTACGCGAGAAGGTGTACGTTGGACAACCACCAGGGTTTGTCGATCCAGTCAACAAAAAGAAAGCATATCTTCTTGATAAAGCTCTTTACGGTTTACACCAAGCCCCGAGAGCTTGGTACGAGACGTTATCGCAACATCTCGTGGGAAACGACTTTGTCAGAGGAACTGTGGATAGTACTCTCTTCACCAGAGAAGTTGGTAGTCATCTAATTATAGTTCAAATCTATGTGGACAACATCATCTTTGGGTCAACGAATGATAGTCTTTGCAAGGAGTTTGAGGGCATAATGAAGAAGAAGTTCGAAATGTCTTCGATGGGCGAAATGAAATTCTTCCTCGGATTGCAAGTAGATCAACTTCCAGACGGTAATTATATTCATCAGACCAAGTATGTGCATGACATCTTGAAGAAGTTTGATATGGAAAGCTCGAAGCCGTTATCTACTCCTCTTGCTCTTAATCACGGATTTGCATCGACGAAACTGGAACCAAATTTGATGAGACGCTCTACAGATCAATGATAGGATCGCTGATGTATCTGACGGCATCGCGCCTAGATATCATGTGTCCTACCTGCCTTTGCTCCAGATATCAGTCCAGCCCGAGAATATCACACATGCAGATCGTGAAGCGAATCTTCAGATACCTGAAGGGATGTCCAAGCACCGGCTTGTGGTACCCGAAAAATGATAACTTCGATCTAACAGGATATGCTGATTCTGATTTTGGTGTAGATAAGTTGAATTCAAAATCGACTACAGCGGGATACCAGTTCTTCAAAAAAGAATGGTAACCTAGCAGTGTAAGAAATAGACTACAGTCGCTCTCTCTACCTGTGAAGCTGAGTATATCTCGGCCTCCAGCTGTTGTTCACAGATTTTGTGGACACAACAGCAGATGAGAGACTATTATCTGCAATTTCACGACACTCCGCTGTATGTTGATAATAAGGCAGCCATTGATATAACCCAAAATCCGGTTCATCACTCACGCACTAAACACATTGAAATTCGTTATCACTTCATTCGTGACCACTACAAAAAGAAGTTGGTGCGAATAGAAAAAATCCACACCACCGAATAAAAGGCTGATATTTATACCAAACCATTTTCTTTATCACGGTTTAAATACTTGTTGAGAATTAATGGTATGAAAAATTTGCTGACAGGTGCGGACGCTGAGGTTAAATACGGATCGGACGAGGAGTTGGCGTGATCCACATTGGTTTGTCTATATCTTTCTAGTTTAGAATTTTATTAAAAACTAAAATATAAAAATATGTATTTGATTTTAGGGGGAGAAATGTTAGAGAAAATACAAAAACATTTGAAAATTTTAAAATTCAAAAACATATGAAAAATGCAAAAAATACAAAAAACATTGAAAAAGACAAAAAGAATTCGTTGTCACAAAAAGGAAATTATAGTACATCAGTGGACTATCACAGTATGCTAAAGAAATGTAAAGTTTAAAAAGTAATAAACAAGTATTACTGTGGATGTGTCGATAGGCTTAACACGTTCAATAAACTGTTTTCGAGATATAAACTAAATTTTACAACTGCTTAATCTTGTGGATTCACACATCTTGGATATATGGACTTAGTACTCCGAAATTTCGTTTGGAAGATTGCCTGATTCTGAGATACGACGTCTTTATAGTTAGTTATATCTGGGGTATTATTCAAGTTCTTCTGATTTTGCGGAAGCAATAGCCTAGAACTTCTATAATACTTTCGCAATAAACCTCTAAACTGCATGCAAACTTGAAAAATATCGAAAGATCTAATCATTTGCAGTGCTAAAAAGATTCCTTAATTGGAACACATCCTAAAGACGAGCCTTCATCTCTTTGTCTGTACGGTAGTACTAACCTGAGCTCTCAGGGTCTCGCATCTAACCCAGATACAGATATCAATTACGCTATATTCACCTGTAAGATGAAATCTAGGGAATCTTGATACGGGAGTATATTCAAGAAGTGGGAACTGCAGATAAGTCAAGTTTCATAAATCATACCTTAACATATCTTGGAACAGTTGAGAAACGTGGTAAAGTTTAAGTGGACAAACATATCGACAATCTAGGTAAATGAGTTTAAAACTTAAAGTCATCTAAAGGTCAAGGGTACTAGTGATATGTCTCAGTAAACTGATATGATCCTTATACACGAATTCACAAAAATATGTCTGTAAATATGTTTGTACATAGTTTACATTGTTTTGTACATAGTTTATCAGCTTTACAGATTAAAACCAAAAAGATTTTTCAGTGTGTTTTAGCATAAACTTACAAAAATACAAAAAGATTTTGTTTCTACATTGTTTTCAGCAAACCGGTGTTGGAGAACGGATCTTTGAAGTCTGGTAAGGTGCTAAACTGGTGGGAATCTCATTGACAACGGGCTGGATCTAATCTGTAAAATTTGAAAAGCCAAAAACGATGAAAAGTTCATTAATTTGATACTTTGTTTTTGAAAACATCAACGGTTTGTTCGTAACGGGTCAAACCAGGGTCATTAACTTGGACTCGGCCGACAAATCGGTTAACCAAGGTCATTAACTTGGACTTGGTCAACTGAGTGGATGTTCATAATTGGTAAAAAGTGAAAAGTTCAGGGACTAAATTGCAAAAATTTGAAAATTTTGAATTTGAGTTTAGGCAAGTTCGCGAACTTGCTTAACTGTTTAAAAGTTCATCTGACAACAAGTTCGACCGAACTTGTGACTGATGGCTGTTTGAAAAAAGGATAAGTTCGCCCGGACTTGTTCATGGGCTTTTGTCCATGGGCTTGCAAGTTCGCCCAAACTTGCCAAAGTTTAAATACCTTGCAAGTTCGGCCGAACTCATTACTTGCAATTTATTTTCTCTCTGAGCGAACTTGATAGCATTGAGCGATTGTGTGAAATTGGCAAAAATACGTCGTTATATTGCCGAAATTTTAGTTGATCTTGGTGATTTGCACACCATTATCAATGGAAGAGGTGAGAACTTGTTGATTGAACCACTAATTGGACTGAATTGATGAACATAGATCTAAAAATGTTAAAATATTGTAGATCTAGGATGTTTTTGATTGAATTGAACTTAAAATTGAAATAAACAATCAAAACCGACCATGGATTTTACTTGATTTGATTAAAATGGACTTTTGATTAATCTTGTCGACCGAACTTGCTAATCAATCAATGAACAAAAATGGTCAGAACTCAAGTTCGACCGAACTTCTGTTAAAAGTTGAAATTATTCATGATCTGAGAAGTTCGACCGAACTTAGTGTTTAGAAAAGTGAAAATTGTTTAACATAAGTCGTCGGAACTTACAAAAGGATATTGAACATGTTAGTAGTGCATGTTTGGGTGAACTTGATTAAAAAATGATTGTTATACCGACATCAAGTTCTCCCGAACTTGATGCAAATGTGTTGAAAATTTTTGTAACTTTTCCTTGTAATGAATGCTAATTGTTTTTACGTCATTTTTCAGGCTCAAGTACCAGCGCGGTTGATTTCTATGGATTTTTCTAAATTCCATAACATGTGTATCACACTTGATAAGGCGATATGTCCGTCGCTAAAGGAATACGAAAGCATTTTGAAGTTTTTAAAGGAGTGCCCTATTCATGGAGCTATCACAGAGCGTACAGTGTCATATCGTTCTCACACATATCATTTCTGGATGAACGCAAGCCTCAGCGCTAACAAGAAGACCATTACGTCATTAGTACAAGTTGGAGATGAAAACAAAGCAATCACCGTTACTGAAGATGATATACGAAGGATCTTGCAATTCAACGATGATAAAGATGATCTGATTTTCTTGGACGAAAAGATGGTGAGAGGTTGTTTCTACCGAATGGGGTACAAGGAAAGCGTTAATAAGCCAACGTTGAAGAAAGGGGAAGTCCCTAACCCCTACAAGCTACTTATGCATGCTAACATACACACTTTCAGTCATCGTAAAGCGGGTCTTGACAATGTTCAAGATTACATGGCCAACGGCGTTGATTCTGAAGAAGTCGTTCAACTTTTCAAAACTTGTTTTCACACATATGTCAAAGAATATGGAAGATTCGAGATTGTGTTTGTATCCAAGGTTTGTGAAGATGCTTATCGATGAAAAGTTTTCTAATATTGCAGGTGATTCAAATGACGTTTTACACCTCAGTCACCTCGATCATACTACGGTGAAAAAGTTGATAAAATTCCAGAAACAAGACTCAGCACCGGTGGCAAAGCCAGTATTTGGGGCGATTAAAGATGAAAATTATATTAGCCGGCTGATAACAAATGGAGGAAAGATGGAAGTGGTAACGAGAAAGAGTTAAACGCATAAAAGGAATGGTTTAAGGCTTTCAAGCCTAAAGCTCGAAGTGAATGGTTCCTTAAAGCTGAAGTTGATAAGCCTAAAAAGAAGCGAGCGGCTAAGAAAGTTGATACAATGCTTGTCGATGAAGATGAACCTGTTAATGTTCAAGCTGAAGTTGGTTCTAGCGCAACGATTGTTACTGAAAGTCAAGAGGTTGAGAAAACTGCTCAGGAAGACGAGGTTATTTCTGCTACTTTCGAGAATGACGATGATTCTGATGATTCTCTCGAGAAGACCTACAAAGAACACAATAGCAGAGACTGAACTTGAAAAGATCAAAGAGACTGATGCTGATTTTGATCCTAATCTAGAAAAAGAGTCTGATGAAGAAAGACCTAAGAAAAGAACGAAACGTGCAAAGTCTGCAGTGGTTTCAACAACAAAAACCACAGGATCTCCTCAGACTAAAGGCAGAAAGAAAATGAAGAAAGCTTAGAAACCGGCTAGTCGTTGATACAAGGGAAAGCCAAAAAGCGCAGAAGTTACACAAGAACCTTCTGGCGCATAAGAGATAGGAGTTACACAAGAACCTCCTACACAAGAACCTCTTGTTGTCATTACATCTGAAGCTGAACGTCCAGGAGTCACACAAGAACCTCCTGTTATTATTTCATTGGAAGCTGAAAGGCCAGGAGCAACACAAGAACCTCCTGAGCCTGGTTTATTGGAAGTTCCAGTGATTCAATCACCTAATCCAAAAGCAGCTCAACCTGAAGGGTCTACACCAAAATCAACTCCAAAGAGATCAACTCCAAGGAAAGCTACTCCTAAATCAACACCGAAAGCGTCACAGTCAAATCTATTTGGTGATATTCCAAATGAACCAGTAGATCTTCAAGATTTAGATGAATTCTTCCCTAACACAGAAATTGATGTTCTGGAAAAGCGTGTTAAAGAGTTGGAAGATAGAGCTCAAAAGAATGACGAAGAGAAAGTTGAGCTGATAAAGAAAGTAAATCAAAGCTCTGTTGAGAAAGAGATGATGGATGATAAGATAAAGGTGTTGGAAAGTGAACGTGAGTTTTTCAAGGCTTTGATTGAGAGTCTGCAAGACGTAATGAAAAGCTGCAGACAGAAATTGCTGAGCTAAAGACGATTCAAGCCTTAAATGATCGTAGATTTACAAGGATGCATAAAGTATTATCTAATACTCTGGATATTGATTTCATTGCCGAATATGATCGTTTTGATAGACAAGAGGTGAAAGAAAGATCTGAAAAGGAGCTTGCAGCTAGTGATAAAGGTAAAGGTGTTGAAGGTGGAGCACCTAAATCATCTGAAGCTGCTGAAAAGCCTGTTGAAGAAGTTGAAAATGAGTCCGATATTGCTAAGGTTGACGAATCTGTCAAGCGTTCTGATACTGTAATTGCATCTGAAGAAAAGGACGATGAAGAAGCAGAAGATGAGAATAAAGATGATGACGACAAGAAAGATGATTCTGATTATGAAGAATGGAATAACGCTGATGATGATGATCATCAGGGAGGAGTTGGTATGAAAATCAGTGAAGCAAAAGTCTCTGATGACTTTGATTTCTCTTCTCTGATGGATGATGAATCAAACAAGATGAATGATCAAATTGAGGGGGAGTCAGGGCAAACAGGGCCATCGAATGATATAGATATGATTGATGTTGATAGATCTGCAAAACCTATTGCTGCCGTTCCGACAAAGCCTATGATATTGATGCTTGAACATAACGTAGAGGAAGGCGAGTACGTGCACAACTACACTAAAGAAGATTTGGCAAAGTTGATCGAAGTAGATGTTGAAGTACTTGACTTTGATTTTGAAGAGAAAGTGTTGAATGTTAACACATTTTAGCTAAATGATTATCAGTACATACGAAGGTTTTAGGCTGATGAGTATAACAGGGTGATAGTAGAGGATTGGTCTTCTGATGATGAAAGAGATGAAACTGCAAAGTACGTCGGTCCTAACACTGATAGTTTTCCTACGTTCGAGGAGATGTACAAGCAATTAAGTGAAGATATGTTGAAAGAGAAAATTGAAGAATCGATACGAGAAGGCAAAGTTCCGAAACCAATGACAAAGGAGTAAATAGCTCAAGCTAAGAAGTCCTGGTTCAAAGAGATGTCGCACGAACGTAAGTTTCGATGTCCTTTAGCATTCTTTTTAAGAGATAAAGATGTGTCGTTGGGGGATATTCTAAGTTGGGGGTGTTCAAGGAGTTGAATGTGTATGCTATTAAACGTGAGTTTGGAGTGCAATACTTCTAATTCTTAGCAGATTTCAAGACACTACCGTACTGGGATGTGGAGGAGCTTGTTCAAACCGTGAATGTTACTTATCATATGAAGTATATTGATCAGTTGTTATGGAAGATGACCAAGTTTGAAGCGATAAAGGTTTCTAAGTATTGGAAGCCGTTTATTCCAGGCTGTCGCATTAAGACAAACAAGAAGACAGGGGAGAAGGATATAACGTTGATTATGAAACGACCAAGACCAATGAGGAACATGCCCTTAATGCCGATTGAACAGAATTTCTATCTGGTATTTAAGTGGTGGCAGATAAATCCAACTACATGTGAAGCTGTTATTGTTTTACGATTTGAAGAACATTTGGATATCACGAAGGAAAGGGTTGAAATATTGGGGTTTCAGGGTATGAGAGGGTTATGGAAAACAATCAGGATACTAGACCCGATGTGGCTAGTGAATTGCTCGAGATAAGACATCAGGTGTTTGTTCTACAGGAAGATAGTGTTCGAAGAATGTGAGAAAGAAAAAGCCTTGCAATATCAAAGGGTCGTTAATGTATGCTACGCTCGAGAAGTGAACTCTGGAAGAATGTGGGAAACAAATTGGAGGGAGCTGAACGAGTTGAATTTCTGAAAGAAGAGAAGCGTCTAGAAGTTATACACGAGAAAGGTAGGGCGGCAAGGCTTAGAAGGTTTCAGTACATGAACAAAGTGCCTCCTACAAATCAGACGCCGATCCGAAGCAGGAACGACGAAAGAAGCCATTCAAGAACTTCTTCGGTCGTGTTCGTTAATGTTTAATTTGAAAAAAAAAAGAGTTTTGAAGACTGATACAAGACGAAGACGATATCCAAGGGGAGTCTGTTGGTGCAGAATGTCTATGTCTTAGTCTTATATCGAGTCTGTATAGGTTAGAGTTGAATAGGCTAGCAAAAAGTAGTATTTATATGTTAAAGGTCAAGTTCGCCCATGATGTGCTTGGAATGTCAAGTTCGGCCGAACTTGCTTAGGCAAGTTCGCCCGAACTCACCTCCTCCGTGAGCGAACTTCTATCCCTATAAAGAGCTGCATGTCTCTCTCATTTGTAACTTTGGCATCTTAGAGGCGAAGCTCCGTCAATTTGGAGATATGACGTTATATCAATAAATTTGACGATTAATTGACTAATTCTTGTTGTTTGGTAATCATGTCGTAATAATTCCGCTATTATGGACATTAGTATCAAATCTAGGTTCCTATGCTATCAGGATCGGTCCTACAAGTCTCCAAAATAGAGTGTTTTTCGCGTCTTTCTTCGGAAAATCGATTGTTCGTCCATCCAGCCTTAAGTTACTGATCAAACCGTGAGCTGAAGAGGTCTTTGGAGCAGTTTAGTCACTCATGGGAACTTGGGCTGGTTCGTACGAATTAAGCCAATTTGTACGAGCCAGTCCAGTTCGCACAAGCTGACTGTTTGCGTCTTCATGCGTCCAGAACTGAGTTTTCATCTAAATCGGATGTGTTTTCGAGTCCTTTTCATGACGGCTTAGACACCACTTCGTTCCACTATTTAGTGAATGAAACACATGTCGGCTTTGGTCCATTTTAGTGTAAAAATCAATGTTTAAAATAGTTTTCTTGGGTTCACACAACTGGTGAGTTGAAATGACAAGATTTATAACTTGGGAAGCCAAGGCTAATCCCAATATGTAACACCCCGACCGCGTAACAACCCGCGGCGGAAATGTCGGAGGGTCACGTTACAAATTGATTCAAACACATGGTAATAAAGTTTGATTTTATTGAACTTATAAATTACATCGTCTTTGAGAACTCAAAACAAAATATAACAACTATTTTATT
Organism: Scalesia atractyloides; assembly: GCA_947069175.1. Lineage (NCBI taxonomy): Eukaryota > Viridiplantae > Streptophyta > Magnoliopsida > Asterales > Asteraceae > Scalesia > Scalesia atractyloides. The sequence continues at coordinate 40,325,180 of CAMTDV010000006.1, forward strand.
TTTTTCATCAAACTAAGGCCAGCGTCCATCCTATGTGTGCATACTTAATCACGTATTAGTACCTGAAACATAAGTGAAAATAAAGTCAACAATGAATGATGGCGAGTAACATAAGTTTTGTCATGACTCATGGTTTTGAGTATTGAATGATGTTTAATAAACAGTTGTTATTTTAAATAAATCTTTGTAGCCATGACTCTTTGACAAAAATGTTTCTTTTGTAAGGTCGTATGAGAAATCATTCAATTTAAGAGAAACATTGTATGGTTTATTTAGAAACCATTGGTGACATTGTATGAACCAACCAAATGTCTTCTATTGTATAAACATATATCTTTGTATAAACCAAATGTCTTGTGTAAACAAAATGTCTTGTTATGTATATAAAACAATTTGCCTTTTTGTATAAAACAAGTGTGGTTTGTTGGCGAATACATTCAAGCCTTGTTGACTGTCGGATAAACCTCTTTAAATAAAGGTCTGTCAAATATGTTGCACAGTTTCTGTCATTCCCAGAAGGAAACTTCCAAACAAACCTAGGAAGCGGGAATGGGGTTGTCAATCCTATGGTATTATAACATACTACCGGTCGGCGTGATCAAAGTTAATGAATGTATCATTGTCATGTTCAACATACCATCAAGTTTTGTACAATGTAAAGCATGTTGTATATATAAACCATAGGTAAATAAGTTTTGTTAATGTGGAAATATATAATTCACCTCCAAACATTTGGAAAAGTAAAAGAGGGGAATTATGTATTCACAAGAACCATAAGTAGTAAGTATGTTTTGAAAGGTAGTTTAGCGCATATGAATCACCTCAAAACATTTAGAAAACATAAAGAAGGGGAACTATGTACTCGCCTATAGCTTTAGGATTTTTAACTTAAAGCTTCCTGGTGCAAATTCTGAGTTCCTAATAATAATACAATGCATTAAGTGTTAGCAAATAACCAAAGTCACTTTAGCCACACAGCACGAGACAGAACCCCAACGGACTTAGTCAGACAGAGCCTCGACATGCGTTGGTGGGTCCTAAATCAATCAGGTGGGGTGGCCATACTACATGAGACAGAACCCCAACGGACTTAGTCAGGCAGAGCCTCGACATGCGTTGGTGGGTCCTAAATCAATCGGGCAGGGTGACGATATTACACGAGACAGAACCCCAACGGACTTAGTCAGGCAGAGCCTCGACATGCGTTGGTGGTTCCTAAATCAATCGGGTAGGGTAACGAATTAGGGATTAGGGGTTAAAATACTTACAACGGAGCAGAGTTTCGCAGGTTTAGGGTTTTAGGGGGGCTTCGGGACTCGGACAGAGTTAGAGAGAGTAAGAGACGTCGATTTTCGATCGAACTGAGCGATTTGAAATTTGACTCTCCCACGCGTCGCGCGGGGAGACAGGGTTTCTGTCGCATGGCACGGGGGAGTTCACTAGGCCTAGATTGCCACCGGTTTTAGGTAGGTTGGACACGTGTCGAGAAACGGAGCCACGTGTCCTGGCACTCTCCTACGCGTCGTGAGAGGTGATAGGGATTCTGGCGCATGGCGCCTGGGATGTCGAAATATATATATATATATATATATATATATATATATAATATTATATATTATATATATATATATATAATATATATATTGCTTGACGACGTGTTCCGATTAAGGTCCTTGAAAGATTAAGTATTTTGTAAACATTTTATTAAACACGTAAACTGTCGAAAGGTACAATGGTTGAAATTTTGCAAATGTTACAGTCTCCGCTACTTCGGGAAATTTTGTCCCAAAATTTAATTGGATGAGACTTGAGAGAAAATACGTGGATATGTTTCTTTCATTTGATCCTCTCGCTCCCAGGTAAATTCTGGGCCACGTTTAGATTCCCAGCGAACTTTTACAATTGGTATTCGACTACGCTTAAGTTTCTTGACTTCACGGTCCATAATTTCCACATGTTTTTCGACGAAATGCATAGTGTCGTCAATACGAATTTCATCAAGAGGGATGTGGAGGTTTTCATCGGCTAAGCACTTTTTCAAGTTGGACATGTGAAAAGTTGAATGAACATTTCCATGTTCGGGAGGTAGATCGAGTTTGTAGGCTGCCTTTCTGATCTTTTCAATGATCCTAAAAGGTCCCACATATCGAGGAGCTAGTTTACCTTTCTTTCCAAACCTGAGCATACCCTTCCAAGGGGATACCTTGAGAAGAACACGGTCACCAATTTGGAATTCCAAAGGTTTGCGTCGTTTGTCAGCATAACTCTTTTGACGACTTCTTGCTGTCAAAAGGTTATTGCGGATTTTCATGATTTTGTCTATTGTTTCTTGAATGAGTTCAAGTTCGATGATTTGAGCTTCACCAACTTCATTCCAATAGACAGGTGAACGACATTTTCGACCATAAAGAGCTTCGAATGGAGCCATGTTGATGCTAGAGTGGTAACTGTTGTTGTAGGAGAATTTGATCAAAGGTAGATGCAATCCCATCTACCATGAAAGTCAATCACACAAGCTCTAAGCATATCCTCAAGTGTTTGGATTGTCCTTTTGGTTTGTCATCCATTTGAGGATAATAAACAGTGCTTAGATTTAATTTGATTCCCATGGCAGATTGCATGGTCTTCCAGAAACGAGATGAGAAACGAGCGTCACGTTCTGAAATGATATTCAAAGGAACACCGTGAAGAGATACGATCTCATCAATATAGTTCTTAGCGAGTTTGTCAGCAGGGAAATCCTCGCGAATTGGCAAAAAGTGTGCTGACTTGGTCAGACGGTCAATGATTACCCAAATGGCATCATGGCCTCTAGAAGTGTGTGGTAACTTAGTGATGAGATCCATAGCGATGTTCTCCCATTTCCATACCGGAACTTCTGGTTGTTCGAGCAAACCGGAGGGACGTTGATGTTCTGCCTTGACTTTAAGAAAAGTAAGGCATTTAGACACGTACAAAGCTATTTCCTTCTTCATACCCGGCCACCAATACTGGGCACGAAGAGCCATATACATTTTTTCTATACCTGGATGGATGGAGTAACGTGACTTGTGTGCTTCGTCCATCAGTAAGGTACGAAGATTATCTTGGTTTGGAATCCATAAACGATTCAAGAAATAGAGTAACCCATCATCTTTAATTTCAAGCCGAAGCTTAAGATTATGTGGTAGTTCATTATTCATCAAACTTTGGGTTACGCAAGTACGTTGGGCTTGGGAAATACGTGTTTGGAGATCTGATTGGATACGAACACAGTGAAGTTTGACTTGTTCTTTGCGACTTAGTGCGTCTGCTATGACATTCGCCTTACCAGGATGGTAACGAATTTCGCAATCATAGTCGTTTAGAAGTTCGATCCAACGTCGTTGTCTCATGTTTTGTTCCTTTTGTTTGAAAATGTGTTGGAGACTTTTATGGTCAGTGAAAACCACACATTTAGTACCATAGAGGTAATGTCTCCAAATTTTGAGAGCGAAAATAACGGCACCTAACTCAAGATCATGAGTTGTGTAGTTCTTTACGTGGATTTTTAATTATCGTGATGCATATGCTATGACTTTGTCTCTTTGCATGAGAACACAACCAAGGCCTAGATTTGAAGCATCAAAATATACAACGAAATCGTTATTGCCATCGGGTAAGGATAGAATAGGAGCATCACAAAGCTTTTGTTTAAAGGTTTGAAAAGTTCTTCTTGTTTGGGCCCCCACATAAAAGGTTTACTCTTTTGAGTTAAAGAAGTGAGTGGAACCGCAATCTTGTAAAAGTTTGTGATAAAACGACGGTAGTAACCGGCTAGACCAAGAAAAGAACGAACTTCGGTAGGAGTAGTAGGTGTACTCCAATCCTTGATTGCTGTGATTTTGGCGGGATCCACATGTATGCCTTGTTCATTGACAATGTGACCCAAGAATTGAACTTTATTTAGCCAAAATTCACACTTAGAGAATTTGGCATAAAGTTGTTCCTTCTTTAGGAGTTCCATCGTGAGACGGAGGTGATGTTCGTGGTCAGCTCGAGATTTCGAATAAATCAAGATGTCATCGATAAAAACAATGATGAACTTATCTAAATATGGTTTACAAACCCTATTCATTAAGTCCATGAAAACGGCAGGAGCATTTGGTTAATAAAAAGGCATGACAGTGAACTCATAATGGCCGTATCGGGTTCGAAAAGCAGTTTTGGGAATATCTTCTTCTTGTACACGAAGTTGATGATACCCAGAACGGAGGTCGATCTTTGAAAAACAGGTAGCACCTTGAAGTTGATCAAAAAGATCATCAATACGAGGTAGGGGATATCGATTTTTAATCGTGAGTTTGTTGAGCTCACGATAATCGATGCACATGCGAAAGGATCCGTCTTTCTTTTTCACAAAAAGCACAGGAGCACCCCAAGGTGAAAAACTCGGACGAATGAAACCTTTTTCAGAAAGCTCTTGGAGTTGTTTTGACAATTCTTGCATTTCAGATGGTGCAAGACGATAAGGGGATTTGGCAATTGGGTTAGCACCAGGTATAAGATCGATGCGAAATTCCACTTGGCGTATCGGGGGTAAGCCAGGTAGATCTTCCGGAAATACCTCGGGAAAATCCCGAACAATGGGGATATCTTGAATACCACTACTCTTGTCTTTCTTTTCCATGATATGTGCCAAGAAGGCTACATAGTTCTTTTGTAGGTATTTCTGAGCTTGGGTACACGTCATGAGTTTGAGTTTACCAGAAGGTTCCTCTCCATGAACTTTTAAGATTTCGCCAGATGGAAGAGGTATACGAACAATTTTATCGAAACAAATTACTTCAGCATGGTGTTTTGTTAACCAGTCCATTCCGATTATGACGTCAAAACTCCCAAGTTTCACTGGTGTGAGGTCGATGGGAAAAAGATGGTTATTGAGGTTTAGTTGACAATTGAGAATAATGGAATCAAGTAAAAGGGGTTTGCCATTAGCTATTTCTACCATTAAAGGTTTTCCTAGCTTAGTTCGGGGCATCAAAAGAAAAGGCTCAAATGCTATGGATACAAAACTTCTATCGGCACCTGAATCAAAAAGAATAGAAGCAGGATGGTTATTAACAAGGAACGTACCGTTAACCATGTTATTGTCAGCACGAGCCTCATTAGCATTCAAGTTAAATGCGCGTCCACGAGCTGGATTAGCATTAACAAGCTTCGGGAAATTGTTTCGGTAGTGAGTAAGATCACCACAATTATAGCAGGATCCAGGTGGGAATGAGGGCGGTTAGGTACTGCTTGATTTTGAACAGGATTTGGAACAGTTTGGTTCAGGGTAGGTGCAGAACGACAAACGTTGGCCAAGTGACCAAATCGTCCATAAGGGTACATTGGCGACAGGGTAAATGATGTTGGTGATGACGGTTACATCGGTTGCAAAGGGTGCAGTACCAACATATTGTTTCTTAGCAGAGGTTGAGTTGGTTGGTTGGGGGTAACTTGGTTGGTTGGGGTAACAACAGTAAAATTCTTGGAAGCCTTACGCTTCCTTGAATTTTTGGGAGGTTCAGTTTTGGTTTCTTTTGGTTTCTCTAGGGTACTTCTTGACTTGAGAATCGGTTAGGGTTGCGGCTAGTTCAATAGCTTCCCTAACGGTGGCTGGATGGCTACCAGTAACGATGTCTTGAACGGGATCAGGTAAGCCATCAATGTATTTCTCAATGGCCTTATCCAAGGGCGTGACCATAGTGGGACAAAGTAGGCTCAATTCCTCGTACCGATCTGTGTAGGCACGATTCTCGCCACTATCTTGCTTGAGATAGTGGAATTCATTCTCAAGTGCCCTTATCTCATTGCGTGGGTAGAATTCCTTCATCACATGAGAGCTCGAAGTTCTCCCCAAGTTTGTGACATGGCTATATCAGCACCTCGATCTCTCATGATCCCATTCCACCATGTGAGTGCTCTTTTCTGGAATACGCTTGAAGCAAACTCTACGTTGCGCTCATTGGGACACTGACAATGGCGGAAAGTGTTCTCGATGCTTTCAAACCATTGTAGGAGACCAGTAGCTACTTCAGACCCAAAGAACTTGGGTGGTTTAGCCTAATTGAACTGTTTGAAATTACACAGTACATTGTTGTTGTTATTGTTATTGTTATTGTTGAGTTGATTGAGTTGGGTCACAAGGTTTGGAAGTATCATAGCCATTTGTTGAGCGATCATAGCTGCCATTTCGGGGTTTTGGGTAGTGTCGCGACAAGGAGGCATTCTAAAATAAATATGAGAGGAAACGAGTGAGACTGGTAAAGGATGGTTAAAAGAAATATTAAAATATTGACGAAGCATAAGGAGTGTATCCATTTATTCGTTACTTAAAACGAATAAACGACACGGTAACTAATCAAAGTAAATGGGTCTTTATAATGTATAGCGAAGACATGCTTTAGCCTATAAGTGGACACTCACCCCAAGAGTTCCCAAGTAAGAGTGACTGGTCCGATTAAGTGGATTTGTACGAACACTCTAGCCTTAGACAGAAAACTCAGGGTACAGGCATCCACCCTTCCAGATTTCACGTGTTCACATTATTAAAACCCAAATTTTGACGAGATTTTGAAAACATTTTAAGGCTTTAAAAGCCTAAAAACAAATCATCTAAGGATAGATGGTGATTTCTTGTAAAATTTTGGAAACTTTGACTTTTAAGAATGAATTTGAGATTTTTCTTATAACCTAAGGATAGGTGATGGTATTGTATTAAAAATCTAAACGCAAGATAACTCGCGTTGGAATCCTAGGAAGGTTATAGTCTAAGTCAAAAGTGTTACTAATAACCTAATTCCTACAACCATCGCTCTGATACCAACCTGTAACACCCCGACCGCGTAACAACCCGCGGCGGAAATGTCGGAGGGTCACGTTACAAATTGATTCAAACACATGGTAAATAAAGTTTGATTTTATTGAACTTATAAATTACATCGTCTTTGAGAATTTGAAACAAAATATAACAAACTATTTTATTTTTTTCATCAAACTAAGGCCAGCGTCCATCCTATGTGTAGCATACTTGATCACGTATTAGTACCTAAAACATATGTGAAAATAAAGTCAACAATGAATGCTGGCGAGTAACATAAGTTTGTCACGACTCATGGCTTTTGAATATTGAATGATGTTTAATAAACAGTTGTTATTTTAAATAAATCTTTGTAGCCATGACTCTTTGACAAAAATGTTTCTTTTGTAAGGTCGTATGAGAAATCATTCAATTTAAGAGAAACATTGTATGGTTTATTTAGAAACCATTGGAGACACTGTATGAACCAACCAAATGTCTTGTATTGTATAAACATATATCTATGTATAAACCAAATGTCTTGTTATGTATATAAAACAATTTTCCTTTTTGTATAAAACAAGTGTGGTTTGTTGGCGAATACATTCAAGCCTTGTTGACTGTCGGACAAACCTCTTTAAATAAAGGTCTGTCAAATGTGTTGCACAGTTTTTGTCATTCCCAGAGGAAACTTCCAAACAAACCTAGGAAGCAGGAATGGGGTTGTCAATCCTATGGTACCATAACATACTACCGGTCGGCGTGATCAAAGTTAATGAATGTATCATTGTCATGTTCAATGTACCATCAAGTTTTGTACAATGTAAAGCATGTTGTGTATATAAACCATAGGTAAATAAGTTTTGTTAATGTGGAAATATATAATTCACCTCCAAACATTTGGAAAATGTAAAAGAGGGGAATTATGTATTCACAAGAACCATAAGTAGTAAGTATGTTTTGAAAGGTAGTTTAGCGCATATGAATCACCCCAAAACATTTAGAAAACATAAAGAAGGGGAACTATGTACTCGCCTGTAGCTTTAGGATTTTTAACTTAAAGCTTCCTGGTTCAAATTCTGAGTTCCTAATAATAATACAATGCATCAAGTGTTAGCAAATAACCAAAGTCACTTTAGCCACACAACACGAGACAGAACCCCAACGGACTTAGTCAGGCAGAGCCTCGACATGCGTTGGTGGGTCCTAAATCAATCGGGTAGGGTGGCCATACTACACGAGACAGAACCCCAACGGACTTAGTCAGCCAGAGCCTCGACATGCGTTGGTGGGTCCTAAATCAATTGGGCAGGGTGACGATACTACACGAGACGGAACCCCAACAGACTTAGTCAGGCAGAGCCTCGACATGCGTTGTTGGTTCCTAAATCAACCAGGTAGGGTAACGAATTAGGGATTAGGGGTTAAAAGTACTTACAAGGAGCAGAGTTTCGCAGGTTTAGGGGTTTAGGGGGCTTCGGGACTCGGACAGAGTTTAGAGAGAGTAAGAGACGTCGATTTTCGATCGAACTGAGCGATTTGAACTCGTCCCAGGACGGCCTTTATATACCCGAAATTTGACTCTCCCGCGCGTCGCGAGGGGAGACAGGGTGTCTCTCGCATGGCACGTGGGAGTTCAGCTAGGCCTAGATTGCCACTGGTGTTAGGTAGGATGGACACGTGTCGCGAAACGGAGCCACATGTCCTGGCACTCTCCCGTGCATCGCGGGAGGTGACAGGGATTCTGGCTCATGACGCTTTGGATGTGCAAATATATTTTTTTTTTTGCTCTTGACGGCGTGTTCCGATTAAGGTCCTTGAAAGATTAAGTATTTTGTAAACAATTTTATTAAACACATAAACCATGAAAGGTACAATGGTTGAAATTTTGCAAATGTTACACAATATACTCGTTTAAGTGTGGATCCATGTTATAAAATCAGAAAGTTTATGAAAAAGATGAAGATTTCATAAACAGAAGGAGTTAAGATGAAATCGGAGATAATCTCATGTAAAATCGTTACGGAAATCGTTGTGTTTTGTGTAAAACGAGTTATTACTTACTTGGAATACAGAGAAAAGTTGGGTAGAGAGTATTTCATCCGAGTGGCAGCAAGAGGAGTGAGTGTGGTATTTATAGGAGAGTAGTTGGGTGGGATTGGTGGCAATTCGTACGAATTGTCAATCCGTATGAATTGCCAAGTATGAATTGCCAATCCGTATGAATTGCCAATTCGTACGAATTGGGCAATTCGTATGAATTGGCCAGTTTCGTATGAATTGGCTAGTTTCGTTTGAATCGTTTCCAATTCACGCGTTGGCTGTTCGTTTGGTGTTTTGGTTCGTATTAGTTAGTTGTGTTAAGCGTTTTAGCGAGAGCGTGAGCATTTGAGCAAGTGTAAAACATATAAAAACAAATAAAAACATGTATACACATAGACACATAGCATTACATAACCATCATTAATAATTGCGTTGCAATTTAGTGCGGTACACGAGGGCGAACGCGAGAGCGAGTACCGAACAAACAAACACCCTCGACACATAAAGTAACATAATTAACTGCGATTCGTGTTAGCGTTGGGGGTATTAAGCATTTAGGTATGAAGTGAGCAGTGTGATGAAAATGTATTTAGAATAACATAAACCACTTCTATATCAAATCTCGGATTACAAACGGTTACAACAGAATAAACGATAATAACAGAACAACCAAAAAGTCGGTTTTTACAATATCCCCTACTTTAGGAAATTACGTCCCAAAATTTAAGTAGTAGAAGTAACAAAAAATACGGATATTTAGCTTTCATATCCCTTTCGAGTTCCCAAGTGAACTCAACGCAGCGTTTGCCTTCCCACCTGACTTTCACAATGGGAATGCGACTGCATCGAAGTTTCTTGGTCCCTCGGTCCATGATTTCTACTGGCTTTTCCATGAAGTGTAGAGTCTCGTTTATTGTAAGTTTTGTTGACAGGTACATGAAGATTTTCTTTGGCTAAACACTTTTTAAGGTTTGAGACGTAGAGAGTCGGATGTACGTTGCTGACGGGTGGTCTGTAAGACAACCCTTAAGTGTTATAAATGGCCTAATATTTCACGCTTAATTCGGTTAATTGTTTGGAATTAGATGACTACGGTAGAATTGTATTGCATGTACAAAATGATCGAAAAGAGCAAGGTTAGGCATTGAAGTGGAGTTCATGTAGCTGCGGGTGAAAAAGAAGAGAAAGATACAAATTATAACAAAATCAACAAGCTACACCTGACCAGCACCGTAGCCTACGGTGACCATCGGTGACCACCGTAGGATACGGTGGCATCTGATCCATATTGTGCGTCGTAGGACAGTTCCTAAGGACCGTAGGGCTTTATGATGACCACCGTAAGCTACGGTGGAGCCGTAGCTTACGGTGGTGCCTAGCGTGAATTGTGTAACTGCCCCATAAAAGTCCGTTTTCAAGTGTCTTTTCATTGTCTGATCATTGGGGGACGTTTCAAGGGCAGTTTCTGGCGAATTTTGGCTTGTGCAAGTGTTGGTGAACAATTCTAATCATTCGGTTTTTGTTTTTAATTTTTATGAACATTAAACTTGTGAGTATGATGATTCACCAACTGATGTGTGGCTAAACTTATGGTGATCATCCTAGATTGAAGGTTTGTCTAAGACTTTTGTGTTTTGATTCGTATTTCTAGAATAATAGACTTGCAATTTCTATTGGTTTATTATGATGAGTGGATGTTTGTTTGTAATTTGTTAATTGATGTTTTGATCTTAATCTAAATCGTACGTTCTTAGTGTCGTTGACAATCGAGATATCACGGGGGGGATTAGGGTTGGATATTAGTTAATTGGTCATCGGGTAACAACCTCGCATTTTCATAATCTGAGTACTTAGTTCCCTTTTATCACAAACAAGAAATCACACATGAATCATGTCTATGTGATTCTTTCTAGTGAATTTTAACACAAATGTCAAAAGTAAACCGGAAGTCTAGGATGGTCGCTATCTCCTAATCTGTTTTTACAACCAACCTGTGATTTGCAATTTACTTAGTTAAATTTAGTTCTTAAAACAAAACAATCAAAATCATTGAAATTACTTTTCTGCAATTTAGTTTAATTTAGTTAACTTGAAAGCTACGTAGTAAACACATTTTCCACATACTCCCTGAGTTCGATACCCATTTACCGCTAGCTAATAAGTTGTAATTGGATTAAATTTACGTGAGACTATGACTTCACGTCATTGCTGAGTTCCACTGGTAATTCGAGTCAATAGGCCACTTTGCCAATTCTTTCCAGAATCTTAAAGGGGCCTATGTATCGTGGCGCTAGTTCCCCTTTCTTTCCAAATCGAATCACTCCTTTCCAAGGTGAAACCTTTAAGAGAACGTCATCTCCAACCTCGAACTATAGGGGCTTGCGTCGTTTATCGGCGTGGCTCTTTTGATGACTACAAGCTTTCAGGAGATTGTCTCTAATCTGGAGAATCTTGTATGTCGTTTCCTGTATTAACTCGGGACCGGTGATCTGTGCGTCTCCGATCTCGTGCCATACAATAGGCGATCAACATTTCCTACCATATAGTGCCTCAAATTGTACCATTTGTATAATAGTGAGATAACTGTTATTGTCAAAAAATCTATTAAGGGTAAATGCGAATCCCAATTACCACCAAAATCTATGACACACGATCGAAGCATGTCTTCGAGGGTGCGGAACGTACGCTCAGCCTACCCGTCGGTCTGGGGATAGAATGAGATGCTGAGGTTAAGGGTAGTACCGAGTGCGGATTGGAATGTCTCCTAAAGAGTGAGGTAAAGCGACCATCGCGGTCAGAGATGATGTCACGAGGCGTCCCGTGTCCACAAATGACTTCGTCAGCATGGATTTGTGCTAATCGTTAAACCTTAAAGTCTTCTCGTGCCGGAATTAAGTGAGCAGATTTTGTAAGATGATCAACGATAATCCAAATGCTATCATGACCAGAATTTGTGCGGGGGAGTTTGTAACGAAGTCCATAGCTATAGTTTCCCATTTCCACATCGGAATGTCGGGTTGCTCGAGTAAAGCAGAGGGTCGTTGATGTTCGGCTTTAACTTTCGCATAAGTTAAGCATTTCGAAACATACAGAGTGATATCATTTTTCATGCCCGGCCACCAATACCTTGAACGAAGGTCCTGGTACATCTTGTTGGCACCGGGATGAATGGAATATCGAGATTTATGAGCTTCGGTCATCAATAACTCTCGGAGGTTATTGCGACTAGGAATCCACATGCGATCGAGATAATAGATACCATTAGACTTATTTACGAGTTGGGTCTCGGTACCACATTTCATTTCCTCATACAAGGTATTCTCAATGAAACATGTGTGCTGAGCTTCACGAATCAGAGTTTCGAGTTCATTCTGGGCCTGAAAATCGTGAATGCTATACACATAGCTTCGTCGACTGAGAGCATCGGCTACGGCGTTTGCTTTGCCGTGATGGTAGTGTATCTCAAAATCATAGCCGTTGAGAAGTTCAACCCATCTACGTTGGCGCACGTTCAGTTCCTTCTGGTTAAAGATATGTTGTAAGCTCTTATGGTCGGTGAAGACCGTACACTTGGTACCATAAAGGTAGTGTCGCCATATCTTCAAAGCAAAAACAACTGCACCGAGTTTGAAATCGTGGGTAATGTAGTTCTTCTTGTGGATTTTGAGTTATCGAGACGCATACACGATAACCTTGTCTCGTTGCATAAGGACACAAGCAAAACCTAGGTTAGAGGCAACACAATAAACAACGAAATCGTTGTTTCCGTCGGGAAGTGCGAGAACGGGAGCGTCGCAAAGCATACGCTTGAGAGTTTGAAAGGCTTTCTCCTGTTCGGAACCCCAAACAAAACGTTTATCCTTGTGCGTCAATGCGGTAAGAGGTACAGCGATCTTTGAAAAGTCGGCGATGAATCGACAGTAGTAACCCTCCAATCCGAGAAAAGAACGGATTTTGGGTGGAGTCTTCAGAGTATTCCAACTCTTTACAGCTTCTATATTTGCAGGATCGATGTGAATTCCTTGGTCGTTAATGATGTGACCGAGGAATTGAACTTCCTTAAGCCAAAATTCACACTTGGAGAATTTGGCGTAAAGACGGTTTCCTTGGAGAAGCTCGAGAACTAAACGAAGATGCCACGCGTGTTCGGCTCTCGACTTTGACTAGATAAGAATGTCATCACTAAATTCAATGACGAAGCGATCCAAGAAGGCTTTGCACATACGGTTCATCAAATCCATGAAGATCACAGGTGCGTTTGTGAGACCAAAAGGCATAACCACGAATTCATAATGGCCATAGCGAGTACGAAAGGTGGTTTTCGGAACGTCTTGCTTATGTACACGTAGCTGGTGATATCCGGAACATAAATCAATCTTCGAAAAACAAGTAGCACTTTGGAGTTGATCAAACAGATCATCGATTCGAGGAAGAGGGTAGCGGTTCTTAATTGTAAGCTTGTTAAATTCCCTATAATCGATGCAAATTCGGAACGATCCATCCTTCTTTTTCACAAAAAGAACGGGTGCGCCCCATGGTGACGTGCTCGAGCGTATAAAGCCATTATCAAGCAACTCTTGAAGTTGGCTAGATAGTTCGCGCATTTCGGATGGTGCAAGGCGATATGGAGCTTTAGCGACAGGTGTAGCACCGGGTACTAGATCGATACGAAACTCGACATCACGAGCAGGGGGTAAGCCAGATAAATCATCGGGAAAGACTTTAGGAAAATCACAAACGACGGGTACATCTTTTAAAGTTTTCTTCTCATTCCCCGTCTTCACAATATGGGGTAGGAAAGCAACGTACTCCTTGTGTAAGTACTTGTTCGCTTGAATACACGACATAAGCTTCAACTCTTTCTAGGGTACCTCACCGTAAACATGCAGCTGATCACCATTCGGAAGAGGGAAGTGAATCATTTTATCATACCAAACAACTTCGGCACGATTCTCACGAAGAAAATCCATGCCTACTATGACGTCAAAACTACCTAATTGCATAGGTATGAGGTCGATCGAGGATGAGTGATTGTTGATATCGAGGGTACAATCATGTAAAACGGAGTTAACGGTAACTGTTCTTTCGGTGGCGATTTCGACATCGAAGGTCTTTGGGAGGTTAGCGCGTTCACATTTTAAAAGCTTTTCGAATTCAAACGATACAAAACAATTATCGGCTCTAGTATCAAATAAGCAAGAAGCATAAATACCATTTACGAGGAACGTACCATTGACAACGTTGTTGTCATTCTGAGCTGGTGGAGGTTGATGTTGAAAGCTCTTCCGCGCACAGCTTGTGGTTGTTGCTGCTGCTGCTGTGGTAGCTGCAGCTGCTGATACTGCTATGGTTCTTGTTTAACGATGCGGTGTGGGCAGACATTGCTGAAGTAAGTGGGATCGCTACAAGTGTAGCAAGCACGTGCATGAGTGGCTGGTGCTTGCGGTGCTGGGTTGACTTGAGTAGCGCAGGGTGGAACTGGCAGTGTTGCGATAGGCTGTGGAGCTTGCTGACGAGGGCCTGAGCGACATCTGACCGTGTAGTGACCATAGATGTTGCAGTTAACACAAAAACAGCAGTTACCTCCAACTGCATGATGATAAGTGCACTTAGGGCACAGAGGATGAGGACCAGTATACGCACGCTTGGTAGGAGGTGCGTTGGGAGTGGCAATTTGATGAGACTGGGAGTTCGATGCTGCGACTACCGCGCAGTTCTTGTTGGAATTCCTTCGCTTGCGATTCTGACGGTTTGACTTGACAGCTTGAGACGGAGTAGTATCGGCGCTTGGCTCAACAGTAGCCTGACTAAGGTTCTTGGTCGGGACTTTGAAAGTTCCAGCCAGGACTCGCTATTATTGATTTCTGCAACGATTTGATAAGCTTCTTCGATAGTAGTCGGCTTTGACGCATGAACAAAATCAGCGATACAGTCTGGGAGAGCGTGAATGTACTTCTTTATAGCTTTCTCTGTCATGTCCACTTAACTTGGGCAGATGATGCTGCGCTGCTTGAATCGAGCGGTAAGACTTGCGTTATCACCTCCAACTTATTTGATGTTCTAGAACTCATTTTCCAGCTTTTGAACTTCGTGGGGAGGACATAATTCTTTAATCATAAGCTCTCTCAATTCTTCCCATGAGAGTCCATAAGCTTCATCGTTTTCACGCCTGTTACGCTCTGTCGTACACCAGTCAAGCGCCCTTGACTGAAATACACCAGTTGCGTTAACCGCCCTTGACTGATATATTAGTCTCTAATACGAAATATCTAAGACTGATTTATCAGTTACATCCACTTTGGCGGAAAGTGATTTCGATTAAATCGAACCACTTAAACATTTTGTTGGGACCATATTCACCTGTAAAAGTCATAGGAATGCAGGCTTTGGATTGTTTGAAGCTGAACGAAGTTTTTGGCGCGTCATTCTTAGAATCAACGGATGAGTTGCTGCTGACAGCTTGGATCTTGCTGAAAATCTAAGGAATCACCTTTGCCATTTCCTTGGCCACGAGAGACGCAATTCGTTTATCGGTGTTGTTTCGCTGGACACTCTTACGAGTATGAGATCCCATGGAAACCATCTACACAAGGAGTTTGGATGAGATTCGATCTTAACGGGTTTTGTTTAAAAGTTTTGTGTTTTATACAATATATTTTATTAATATTCAAATAGACCACAAAAATCACGTAATCACATAAGCACATATTTTGCACGTATTCACATAGTTCACGTAACACATATTTTGCACGTATTCACCTTCATTAATTAGCACGTACGAGATAGCGTAGTATAGCGTAATATAGGCGAGTAATACTGCGTATGAGGACATGCGCGTAAGAGAGTTGTGCGTCTTAGTTTGTTCGTGATTAGTTAGTGTTTTAGATTGCGAGCGTTTTGGAGTTGTGCGTATGTTCATAGAGCGAAAAGTGATAAATCGAGAAATCAATAAAGCGCAAAAGTTTTAAAATTCAAAATTTTAAACACATAACGTAAATAAAATTCGATGATGCGTAAAAGCAACTATTGTTGGCTTAAAATCAACGGAACGTCCTGGGTTTTGAGACAGCTACTACCCAAAGTTATTTGACCATTCCCTTGAGTTTGGACACGCGCTTTGGCCTAATAGACAAATGCCTCGGCATTTATTCTTCTAGTTACTATGCGTTCCAAGTCATGAAATGATAGAGACTTTGGTGGAGATTGAAAATCGAGGAGTGGAACTAGTTATTAAGATGCGAGTTTCACCCCTAACTTTACAACTTCGTACCTTAGCCGTGGTAAGAACAACCACAAGATAGAAATGGAGATTTCCGTTGAGATATGGATATCACTCCTAACTCAACGGAAGAATCTCGTGCATAGAGTAATACGTGGGATGAGCGATCTTATCGAGAGTTCTCGGTTTTCACACCTAATCTCGACGCAATCACTCGTTTGTGCTATATGAGTACCTTCAAGCGTGTATTGTGGTAGCTTTAGGAAAAGCATGTGTAGTTTAGTTAAAAGGGCTAGATCAGAAGTAGAATAGGAAAAATTCGGTCGTTTTAAATCGAAAACCTGTCCAATTTGTAACGAAGAGTGCAACTCGTACGAATTGTGCAAATTCGCATGAACCCACAGATTCGTATGGATTGGTTTGGTTCATTTGTGAGGTCTATTTTGGTAATTAGACAATAGACTAGGCTGAATCATGCAGTTTTACCTGATTCCGTATAGTTATGGTTCTAATACCAATCTGTCACACCCCAACTGATGGAGGAATCATTGGGATGTGGCAATAGCGAATCAGATTGTTCAAGAGAATCCATAACGACTATTTAGATGAGAATATTTATAAAGTTGAATTTCCATACAATCAAACAAATATTCAACAATAGTCAAAATGAATTACAAGTTCTTAAACAATACAAAATCAGACAACTAGATAGTTTCTAGAGATCCTATCCATTTGCAGCATAAAATCCTTCAACCCGTCACATGCGTTAAATAAAGGTCAATACAATAATGTAAAGGTAAGTACACAGGTTTAGCATAGTAATAATAATAAAGCGTTTAGCGAAACCAGCATGCACTAACGTAGTCATGTGAATATATATGTTACCTATACCAAAATAAGCTAACCAACACAACCGCGAGTGAGACGAGTAAAGTAAAGAGAGAGTGAGCCTTAACAACCCCCGTACTAACGGGTGGCGGGTCAACCTATAGCAGTTATCATGTTAAGGATGGTTGGCAAATCTCAAGGTATACAATTAACACATAGCAGTTCAGCGTTTCACGTATAGTCATGCGAAGTGGTTTGCGATTTAAAACGTTTTAGCGTTGTGTGTAGTGATCGTTTGATAGAAAACGTATGTAACACCTAAAAGTGCATTAAAGCGAAACAAGGTCAAGTATCTCACAGTGTGTGTTTAAGCAGTAAACATGAGCGGAGGAGAGCGAGGAGTGTGCCGGGTCAGCCTGCAAGCGGGAATAGAAGTGCATCAGTCTTCCATAATGTTGAATCGGTCGAAATGAAGTGCCGGGTTCGAGAAATAGGTCAATTCCTACGAGTTGTACCAATTCGTATGAATTGGTCAATTTGTATGAATCGGTTAATTCGTAAGAATTGAGTTTTGTATGATCTGATTGTTTTAGTGTCCAAAATCGAGTGTTTTTTGCGTCATTCTTCGGAAGTCAAGTGTTCGTCCTTCCAGCCTTAAGTTACTGATCAAACCGTGAGCCGGAGAGGTCTTTGGAGCAGTTTAGTCACTCATGGGAACTTGGGCTGGTTCGTGCGAATTGAGCCAATTCGTACGAGCCAGTCCAGTTTGCACAAGCTGACTGTTTGTGTCTTCGTGAATCCGGAACTGAGTTTTCGTCTGAATCGGATGTGATTTCGAGTCCTCTTCATGACGGTTTAGACACCGCTCCGTTCCACTATTTAGTGAATGAAACACATGTCGGTTTTGGTCCGTTTTAGTGTAAAGTCAATGTTTAAAACAGTTTTCTTGGGTTCACACACCTGGTGAGTTGAAATGACAAGATTTCTAACTTGGAAGCCAAAGCTAAGCCCAATATACCCGTTTAAGTGTGGATCCATGTTAAAAAATCAGAAAGTTTTATGAAAAAGATGAAGATTTCGTAAACAGAAAGAGTTTAGATGAAATCGGAGATAATCTCGTGTAAAATCGTTGCGGAAATTGTTGTATTTTTTTTTTGTAAAACGAGTTATTACTTACTTGGAATACAGAGAAAAGTTGGGTAGAGAGTGTTTCGTCCGAGTGGCAGCAAGAGGAGTGAGTGTGGTATTTATAGGAGAGGGGTTGGGTGGGATTGGTGGCAATTCATACGAATTGGGCAATTCATACGAATTGGGCAATTCGTACAAATTGGCCAGTTTCGTGCGTATCGTTTCAATTCACGCATTGGCTATTCGTTTGGTGTTTTTGTTCGTATTAGTTAGTTGTGTTAAGCGTTTTCGCGAGGCGTCAAGCGTTGTGTTGGTAGTGCGATAAAGCGAGTTTAAACGAGACCGAGAGCGTTTGAGCGAGTATAAAACATATAAAAACAAATAAAAACATGTATCCACATAGACACATAGCATTACATAACCATCATTAATAATTGCATCGCGATTTAGTGCGATAAGCGAGGGCGAAGGCGAGAGCGAGTACCGAACAAACAAACACACTCGACACATAAAGTAACATAATTAACTGGGATTCGTGTTAGCGTTGCGAGTATTAAGCGTTTAGGTGTGCAGTGATGCAGTGTGATGAAAATGTATTTAGAATAACATAGACCACTTTTATATCGAATCTTGGATTACAAACGGTTACAACAGAATAAACAATAATAACAGAAAAAACGAAAAAGCTGGGTTGTTAAAATATCACCTTGTTAACTATTAATGTTCATATGTTAGTTATAATGTGCCCTTGGATTTTTCTGAGGCATGACCGATATCGTTTCATTAACTGTGTAAGCCAGGCCTATCGATTAGGGTTTACCTGGTTTGGCCACAAATGTCACACTATCAAATCTTTGCTTGATCCCTCAGAACTTCCTGTAGCAAAGAACATCTCCTCAGCTGTAAAAAAAACTACCTCAAAAGGAAAAATGAGATGTCTGCAGAAGATATAAAGATGCATGAAGATGAAATGAGAAAATAAGGGACTAGGAATGGGAATTGATGTATGGGTATCTACATGCAAAACTATAAGATCAACTTGGTCAAGTCTTGGGAAATTTTTTTCCCCTAACTCATCAAATAGCATCTGCCCCAAGAAATTCATCTAGCCTCAAAATTCTCAATAGGAAGTCTGATAGGACAAGCCATGAATTGACTTTGTTCAGGGTTTATGGAGAAGTTGAAAAGATCTCCATGAACAGTGCCTTTGGGTTCAAAATTGAAGATCCGCAAGTCCTTCTAGGGCTTGAACTCGAAAGGGATCCAGATGATTATCTTTCATATTTGAACACCAATTCAAGTGTCAATTTAGGTAGAAGTTGATGAGGAAAAAAAGTTGTTGAACAAAAGTTGTTCAAATAAACATTTGTTATGCATCATCTGTTCTAGGGGAGATTGTTAGACCTACAAAAGAACAACTGATTTCAAAAGCCAAAACATGACCACCTGATCAAGAAATAAACATATAATGATACATTCTCCTCCCAAAGATTGTTAACCTTAAACACTAATCAGAACATCTGTTGAAGACATCAAAGATCTGTTCGAAGGCATGGAACATCTCTTGAAGAAGAAGAAACCTCTATTTGATGGCCAAAGCCCTGTTGAAGACAAGCACTGTTCATGAAGACCAAATATCTGTTATGGCCACATAGATATTTGGCACAAGTTAACAGCGGTTTGAAGAACAATGGTTTAGTCAATGTAACGATGTTAGCTTAAAACAGATGTTTTATGTAACAGATCAGATGATTAGATTTATGCATATGTTTGCTAACATCAAAGGAGTCTTCTCTGTTAGGAATGTTAGATGTCACAATCAAGGTGACGTCAGCTGATTGCAAAAAGACATTTCGTACTTGTATAAATAGATCTCATGTGTTAGAGATCTATTCCATCACTTATCAATTCTTTTGTAAGAACATAAAAGTGTGTGATAAGGATGAGGTGGAGTTTGTACAATCATTATTTTATTTTGTAATCCTTTGATTATTAATGCAAAATAATTTTGATATAACTTTCTACTCTTGTATGCTCATATGATTCCGCATTTCCATTTATACTTTGATATTACGTCCATTTTTGTTCATCTAAAGCATACAAGATAAACTCGGATCCTAACACATTTCATCAAACACTTGGTGTGCGTACACCACTTGAGACACAATGTACAAGTGTTTTATGCTTATCTTCCTATATTTTTCTTTCATTCCTCATATACAACTATAGTAAGTTTACTTCCATACCATACTCAATCTATCTAACAATAATCAATCACATACAATATAATACATCAAATTAACTAGAAACAATCATTTGTTCATCCTCATTGTGAAAACCCATTTCACCCTAAATGAGGGTTTTCACATATAACAAACACATATTTTCATCATATAGTGATTCTAAACAAAATTCCTACCTTAATTCATGTCATACTTATTAAAACCCATATCAATTTGATGCTTTCAATTTTCTCATCATTATAGAACTTCACCGAAAGACAAATTGTAACTTACCTAGTGTTTAGTAGGCTTAGATGGTCATGAATCAAGACTCATGCATGAAAAAATAATTACGAGTTTCCTTCCTAATTTGCTGAATTTTGTCATATAACCTTCAAGAGAGCATTACCCTCTTTTTCTCTCCCTTTGAACTTGTTACACACACACTTGCATATTCTTTTTGTTTTTCTTTCTTTTATAAATTTATCTTTCTAGATATGCATTATCATAGTTTTATGGGTTAACTTTTTTTTACCACTACGACTTACTTACTATTGAAAGTTAACAACATTACATTTAACTAGGTTAAGTATCCCTGGTAACCCAACGATCATGCTAAACTATTTAAATACACATAATAGTCGATATAGAGATTTTGGGGCGTTACACTATCATGGAATTCTAAATTATGCTCAGCGGACCAGAATAGAAATTGTACCTTTAAAGTCAAGGTTGTGATTGTGTATCTGTAGATCTTCACTTGCACCCGCGATGGTACTATCCATTGGAAGTATGCCTTAGTGTTCGACTGTGTTTATGTTTTATTCTACTATTTGTTATGCACATAGCGTCTTATTTAATGTGTCATATATACTGTACTTGCCAACTTTGATAAGCTAATGTATTTCTTTCTGAGGACGTACTAGTAGTTAGATATACTAATCAGGAAGCTAAAGAGGGAGACTCATGAAGACGAGTTTCGTGTCTCTTGTTTCCTTGGAATGTTATTTCAGGAACAAATATCATGCGCTGATTTAAGACTATTTCCATATGTTTGTTTTTTGTTTGGACTTAGACCGTGATGTTTCTTTAGAAACACCGGAGAATGTAATGATATTCTTATATAATGCATATGCTCTTTTATTTCATTACAATAGTACTATGAGGGAATACCAATATGACACTTGAACCCGGAGGCCTTTTTTCCCGTACTGTTTTCCATCATGCCTTTGATGCTTTCCTCCTTTTTGTTTCTCCAATTCAGGATGATTATCTCGTCGTTTTTTACTCTACATTCTCTTATTGCGCCAAATTAGCTTCCATATCTTCTTAACCACACAAAATTTATGTATAAGAGATCAAACTTTTCAAAAGAAAATTGTTTTTGTCTTGTTGCTTTCCTTCTTTTTTTTGTTTCCCCAATTCTTATCTCGTCATTGTTTGCTCTCCATCCTCTTGTCGTGCCAAATTAGCTTCCACCTTATCTTTGGTATATATATAATCACGCAACCATAAATTTATAACCACACAAACTTTATGTACAAGACATCAAACTTTTTGAAAGAAATTTGTTTTTGTTTTAGATATGTCAGTTAATATACTAAGATTAAAGATAACAAACTGTTCAATTGTATGAAATAAGTTAAAAAAAAATTAAGTACGCAAAAGTTATACATATTTCAAAAATATAATAAACTTGATTAAAAGTTAACCAATCTAATTTTCAAGCTAATTACAAGTTACATATAGGACTATATAAAAGATTTGAGGAGGGCAACTATCCAATTTCAATTCAATTTTAAGACAGTTAAGAATAATATTGTTGCATTTAGTATAAGTGTTGATGAATAAACAACTTTACATTTACAATTTTGTTCCTTCGGTTCATCTAAGAAAGCATTAAAGACTTGATTTACATACAATGGTCACTATAAATTTAAACTTTTACATAAAAATCATTAGATTAGTAAAAAATATCAGTAAAAAAGATGTTAGATTAGTTGTTTCACTATAAATAAATTTAAAGAGTAAATTTTTCATACAAATAACTTTAACGTACTAAACGTACAAAAATGGCCAAAAAAACACGATGTCATTTTCGTAATTATTTGGTCGTAGGGTAATTATTAAAATTACTCAACGAATGATCTTGTAGAGAAATTTTGATCTTGCAAGGTAATTATCAAAATTACTCTAGAAGTGTATTAAAATTACTTTGCATCAAAATTACTCTACAATTGTATCAAAATTAATCAACAAGTTTATCAAACAACAGACAACTCAAAATTACTCTACAAATCATTTATAGATAATTATTCTACAAAATTACCACACAAAATCATTTGTAAAGTAATTATAATACTCTACAAAATTACTCTAAAAGATAAAAATTATCCTACATGAATATTTTACAAAATTACATTTACAAGATCACAATTACCCTACAAGATCATTTTACAGTAGTTTTGATAATTACTCTACGAGTAAATAATTACGAAAATGCAACCGTGTTTTTTTACATTTTCACTATATTCATACGTTTTGTAAATATAAGTATTTCTATTTAATCTTTTGTCTAAATTTAAAAACTATAACGCTAAAAAATACGTGAGTTGAGTATAGATACTTGAATTGAAGTGTTTTATTTAGAGGGTGTTTGGGATTGCGTTTTGAAGTGATTATTTGATTATTGCGTTTGTAAAATATAAATAATCGAAAAAGGAAAAAAAAATGATTATCTGCCTCCAAAACTCAGTTTTGGAGACGCAGTTTGAAAACATAAAATCTATTTTGTAAACGTATAATCTATTTTGAAAACGCAACAAAAAACACTAGAGATAATATTTTCCAAAAATTACTTGGTTTATATAAATTGATATGGTTGTTGATGGGTCCACACGTGAAGAACTCTTGGAGCCATCGTACACCCAAAGAAAAATCCATATTTCAAAACTGACAAAACCTGTATTTTTGTCATTGTCTGGACACGTTTCGTAACAACCAACACGTTGCTTATCACTCAGTGCACCGCGCTGTCTATAAAATATGCAACATGCATGCACATCTTCGTCATCTCCGCCTACACTGATTCAACTTCCTCAAAATGCCGTCCTCCAAGATCTCCCCATCCTTCCAAAATCAAAACCTTGAAGCTCTCTTGGAATCCGCCAAGCCTTTCCTCCGTGAAGAATTCCACAAAATCGATGAAAAACTTCCAACCCTAATCGAAATTCTCTGCTCCGCCGGTGCTGGCGAGTGTTACCACCGCCTAGGCACCTTCCTCGACCACCTCCGCCATGTCTACCGCACCATCAAGCTATGGAAGGCCCCTGATTCCATCGCACTTTGCGCACTCTTTCACTCCGTTTACTCCAACTCCTACAGTAACATAGTTCTCTTCGACCCCGAAACTAACCGCGACAAAGTTCTCAGCCTCATTGGTGAGGCTGCGGAACGAATCGCGTATCTTTTCTGCGTTGTTCACCGCCAGTCTCTCGTTCACAAAAGCATCATGTGCCAGTTCACCGAGTCGGAGCTTCTAGAGTACCTCGAGGCTTCCGAGGTTTCGGTGACAAACGCTACCGATAATGGTGTGTTCAATGGCGAAGAAAAATGGCGAAAGAAGATGCAGTCACTCGTGCCGGCTGGTGGATTGATCGGGAGACACCACACAACAGGTGAAGAGATTCCGGTGTCACGACGGATGATCGGAGTGTTTCTCCTGATGACCATAGCGGATATCAGCGAGCAATACTTCGGTTTCCAGGACGTGTTATACGAAAACACGAACGGGCGTCTTGAACTAAACGGAGACCGGTTCGATACGTTGTATCCTGGAAACGGGAAACCGGGGTTATGGATGAATGCAGCATCAAGAATGGCTGCAGTTTATACGTTACTGGTGCGAGAAGAAGCTATCTTCTTGCAAGAAAACAAAAGGGGTAGTGGGATTGATACTGATAGAGATGAAGATATCGAGCTTGTGATCCCTCCGGTTTTCGATCATTGCACCAAGATGCTTGATGCAAATGACTTGATCATGGCTCGGGACTTATACTGGGAGGTGGTTTGTGATGATGGGTGTGACCAGGTTAAGAAGGATAGGAGTGAGGGGAAGTTGGTTAAGTGTATTGAGGTGAACCCATACGTTGGTGAGCCACGTGTGTTGTTGGGTCAGTTTTATATGAGCAGAGGGAGGTTTGAGGAAGCTGAAAAGGAGATTGAGAAGGGGTTGAGACTTTTGTTGGAGTGGGGTGGTTCATGGGACAAGAGGATTTCATGGGAAGGGTGGGTGGCTTGGTGTAGGGTGATGTTGAACAAGGCTAAGGAGAGGTCTTGGCCACAAACCGCATGGGGGGTCATCAATTTGGGGCTTGTTAGGTAATTTAGTGGAGCAGTTGTGTGCTGGTGTGGCTCTTGGTAATAAAGAATAAGATGTCTTTCATGAATTCATTTTTCATGAGACGTTTTGTTTCATCGTGTTGTTTTCATTTCATGTTTTGTTACTTGTATTACTTTTGGTGTATTTGTTATGTGTGTGTTAATCTAGTTTGAATGATTAGTAGTGGGTGAATCCCTTGACCACAATCCCTTATTTCTTCGACTGCGCCGGTAATCTATCCGTAATGTTGTTACAAGGAGAAACCAACGTGGGTAAAGACTTCATTGATCTATCAATGATCATGATTTTCAACAGATATGGACAACACATTCAGCAATAAACCCTAACGAATATCATGACGGATTCCCTTAAAAATATTACTGACATATCTGATGGCAATATCACAACGGATCTCCCTAACTATATTACTTTTAAAGTACTTTTTTAAGTTTCCTCCATTCACACCCCATTCATTAATCCTTCTTACTTTTAAAATTAAAAAAAATCTGAGTAAATTGGATTTGATTCTCTAAAGTTTGACCCAAAAAATACTTTAGTCCAAATAGTTGTTCAGTCCAAATAGTTGTTCTTTTCTCTCTTAGGTTGCTGACATTTGCAGTTTTTTTGTCTTTTCGTCTAATTAACCAACTAACTTCGTCAACAAATGTCAGTTAACTCAAGGATATTTCTGTCAGATTACATATATGTTTTATTTTAGCTATTTTCATCAAAAACTCTTTATATATATATAAAAATAGGTTCAGGAGAAAACGATTTGAAGTTGGAAAACGGTAAGAACGATTTTCAGCCACAAGATCTTTATGATTTGTGGCTAAGATTGATCGGTGGCATTTTTGTAAATAACAGAAACTTTAGAACTATCAGGAGAGGTAATATGGGAAGATCCAAACAAGGGTGCACATGCTAATCACATTTCAATTTCCCTGTCATATTTAAACGCCAATAACTTTTTTATACGTGATTATTTTTTCAAAAAAATTACACCATAAGATTCAGCTTTTTTTTATCTTTCCAACGAGTATATTATTGATATATTTTTCGAAAAAAAATGAATGGTTTTTTATGGTGTTTTGAACTTTATTTATTTATTTTTTTGCGTTTTAAGCTTTGTTTTTTACGGCGTTTTAAACTAATTTTTATGGCGTTTTAAACTAATTTTTATGGCGTTTTCTGAACTAAGTGTTTTTATGGCGTTTTCAACTAGGTTTTTATGGTTTTCAACTGAGTTATTTTCATGGCGTTTTTCTGAACTGGGTGTATTATGGAGTTTTTATTTGAACACTCAGCTCATGTCATTTTTTTATTTCAAAAGTATAGCAATAGTATCATCGTTAGAAAGATAATAAAACACTCGATTTTATGGTGAATTTTAAAAAAAAATTACGTATAAAAAAAGTTACATGAGTTTAAAAAAGATGGTGGAATGTGCATGTAACTTGCATGTGCGGGGTCTTTGGCATGTGAGTGGCATGTGCATGGACCTTTTGACAATATTAGCTATTAGTGTAACTTAGCAACAACGCCATATGTCAACACCAAAATCGTTCTTACCATTTTCACACTTTAGGCGTTTTCCTTAAATCCCACCCCTATATATATATATATATATATATATAAAATATATATATATATAGGGTTAGGTTCAAGAGTGAACAACTTCTGGAGAGTTAACTGAGTGAACTAATCTTGGCCTTTAATTATTTTTTATATTAAAAGGGTAAGATTGACATTAGTCAAGTATGTTAAATTAAAATCCTTAATTTTTCATCTCTTAACTCTCTCTCTATCTCTTTTTAATTATTTCTCAATCATTTCTTTATCCATAGATTTTGTTTAATTTTAACTTAAAAATTGTTTTTCTTTTATTATCAGTATATATAAATATCATAATATATTGTTTTTAACTTTTTATAATTTTCAATAAATATTAAAAAATTTCTCTGAGATTAAATTTGTAATTATTTTTGGGCATTAACTTTTTTTAAATATGTGATGAAGTTATTTATTTTTGCATACATGTGACTTCTTTCGTTTTCATTAATTTAATAATTTTTATATGAATCTACTTGTGTGCATGCATAATATACTCTATGTTGTTAATATACATATATGTAACCATTTCTGAATATAATACACAAATGTATAAAAGTCTGTACACATGTGTATAAACTAACAAGCTGTGTATCTTGTATAAACTGATAGTTAGCGAGACTTACACATGTGTATAAACTAACATATATGTATCTTGTATAAACTGATACTAGCGACACTTACACATATGTATACACTAACAAGTGTGTGTCTTGTATATACGGAAACTAGCGAGATTTTTGGGATTTTGATTATATTGTTTAAAATGCAATTTACAAAAGACGTAAATGCCATTTTGTTAATTAATTTAAATGGAAGTTACAACATTATAATTACAATATTGCCATTATTTAAAAATTTCTAGATGATATAATCCAATGGCGTAGGTTAGTTCACACAGTTCACTCTCAACCTAGCGTTCATTCTAGAACTCTACCCTATATATATATATATACAAGTATTTGCAGAAAACCTTTACAAATGAGAAAACCCAGAAACTCTAAGTTCTCGACATTTTTTTTGAAAAAATCACACATGTAATATACATGATTTTAAGGGTTTTGAGTGGAAAAAATCAAAAAAGCGTCAAGTGGATTTTTTTTTAAAATAAACAAGTTTTGCGTAACACGACTATAACATATGTTACACATGAATGTAACATGTATATTACATGTCTGATTTTTTTTCAAAAAAAATGTCAGGAGCTTAGAGTTTCCTGGGTTTTCTCAATTAAAAGGGTTTATATCTATCATTTCCCTATGTGTGTGTATATATATATATATATATATATATATGATCATGAGTAAAACTAGTTATGGAAATGAGAAAACCAAAAGACTAACTAAAAAAGCCTAGAAAACAAACAACAAAAAAATATATTTTTTTTTGCATTTTTTATTAAAAATCGCTAGAAATAATATATAAAAAAACTTTTTTTCAAAAAAAAAAGTTGTACTGCACATGAGCACTAATACGGAAAAGCCTAAACCACTTAACCCACCCCCACCGATACCCCCCAAAAACCTAACCCCCCCCCCCCACCCTCACCCCCCAAAAACCCCAATAATGAAAACTTGTATGTTGCAAAATACTCGAGGCCGCATGTTAAAAAACAAAAACCGCATGGTGTAAAAGAAAAAATAATTCCGCATGTTGTTTTACAAAATAAACCACATGTTGGTAAAAAAAAAAAAGAAGTCGCATGTTACAAACAAAAATCCGCACGTTGTAACTGAATCTCGTAGCAACGTACATTAAAGGAAATTGTATGTTAACCAACTTCTATATATGTATATATAATGAAGAGTTCAAATGAGAAGAATTTTTAAATAAGAAATAAAAAAAGAAATTTCAACCAATAAGAATGTTCCGTTTTACTTTATTTAATTTTTGTATTTAATATTAGTGTAAGGGCATATTTATAAACTTATATAGATCACTAATTAGTAGTCTTCCTTTTTAATAGCTAACTGCATCAAATTTTTAACTTATTTTCAAAAATTAATTTTTTTCAAAGAAGAAAAAAATTTAATCAAAAGTGTAGGATAAATTACAAATTGTGTAGGATCAGTTACTAGTTGTGTAGGATAAATTTCAATATGTATAGGACAAATTTCAAAATGTGTAGATTAAACTTTGAAGTGTGTAGGCAAAAATTTTAGTGTGGAGAATGATAGTCTTTATTTCTAATTAATTAGTCAAAAATAATAATAAATGAGATGAGAGAAAAACTATTTGATATTTTACAATTGTACCCTTTGTTCTTTTTCTTCTTAATTTAGTTTTCTTCTCAAATGAACATCCCCCTATTATATATATATATATATATATATATATATATATTTTTTATAATTGTAGTGGAGAGTTAAAATGAAAAAAAATTTGTTTTGTAAGAAAAAAATGAAGAAATTTCAACCAATAAGAATACTTATTTTACTTCATTTAATATTTGTATTTAATATTATTGTAGCTCAGGGACTTCAACAAGGAGACCTGTTGTCATCATTTTTGTTTGTATTAACCCTTAAAGTTGTGGATGTAATGATGCAAAAAAAGAAAAAACAATAAAAATGGGACCATTATAATGGAGTTCAACTCCCAAAGGAGGGACCAATGGTTTTGATTTTATGTTATGCGGATGATGTAATTTTTTGAGGGTTATAGTCCAAACGAAATATAAAAAACTTTAACCGTATTTTGAGATGCTTTCATCTTTGCTCGGGTTTGAAGGTAAAATTAAGCAATCCAATCTTTTGGAATTCGGGTTGAGGATGAAGTGGTAGATCGGATGGCGGATAGCATCAATTGCAAAGTGGGTATACTACCATTTTCAATCTTGTAATGCCAATTGGTGCCAATATGAAAAGGGTAAAGCACCTGAAACCAATAGTGGACCGATTGCATTCGAAATTATCCTCATGGAAAGCTCGATACTTATCGTTTGCGGGAAGAGTTGTACTTGCAAAATTAGTTCTTGGGGCATTACCAAATTATTACCTTTCTCTTTTCTTAGCACCAAAAAGATCATTCAACATCTTGAAGCAATTAGGAGGGATTTTTTGTTGGGTAAAAGAGGATGTAGAACTAAAATAAGATGAATTTCATGAAAAAAAAATGGTGGCGCTAATGAAACTTGGAGGATTTGGGATGGGTGACATCCGTAATGCGAACTTGGCATATTTGGCGAAATGGTGGTGGGGCTACAAAGAGAACCTATTAGAATTATGACAAGAGTGGTGTACTCTATTCATTCAAGTAAGAGATCTTATAACTTTATACCGGCTAAGAAAAGATATACTGGTGTACGGAAAGACATTACAGGAGTCGAAAAAGAGTTTGTTAGTATGAATCTATCCCTAGAGACACATGTAGTAGCTGAAGTCGGAGAAGGCAATTAGGTAAGAATTTGGTAGTATATTTGGTTGGGGAAGGTATGATAAGGGATAGGTACTCTGCGTTATATACGATTACAAAAATAAAACTCCACAGTAAAGACTTGTGTTATTAGGCTAGAAAATGAGAATGTCAAGTCATGGGAGTGGATTCTTAGGCCAAGAGGAACGTTAGAATGGATTCGATATGCGGACTTGATGCAAGAGTTAAACAGGTGTAAAATCAAGAATGGTATAGATAATGGAGATGGAAAAATCAAGCTGGTGAGGGGTTCGAAAGCTAGGAAAAGAATGAATACAAATAAGGGTTCATTGGGAGTAGGGGATGACAAATGGAAGGTGTGGAACTGTTGGGCACTGCCGAAGGTAAACTACCTTTGCTTGAAAGCGGTTCTAACTAAATTTCCATTAAAAAAGTACTTCAAGAAGGGGTATGGTGGACATAAGGATACTATGTTCCAGATGTGGGCTTGAGGATGAGACAACTGACCAGCTGTTGGTAAACAAGTTCTAAGTTACAAGAAGTATTTGGGGGGCTGTTTGTATATGGATTAAACTTCCAGCGACAAACAACAATAGTGCTTGTAAGGATATTTTGGATCCAGTAAACCCATATGATGGTCAAAATTATGGAAGAAAAATATAATCTTGGTTTATCTTACAACATTATGCACATATGAAAGGTGAGAAACGAATGAGAGTTCAATAATTATGACATTCAAATCAGCAAAACCTTGGATGAGATCATGGAAAGCTCGTTTTTATGGTTAAAAAAATGAAGAAGAAAACTTAGCCCGGGAGAGATGACACGATTTCAATATAAGAGATGTAATCATGTAATTACTTTCCTTTGTGGTTTTTCAGTTGTAATTTGTTTCCATTTCGTGTACTTTGTTGGATTTTTACAGCGATGGCCCCATTTCTATATATCATAGAATCTTTAGCCGTTTAAAAAAACTATATTAAATTTATCACTTATATATATTCTAAAAAATAATAATTTAGAGTGTAGGATAAGTTATAAGGTGTGTAGAATAAATTACGAGCCATATAAGATAAAGTGGATGATAAACTATAGAATAAATTTTGATATGTGTAGGATAAATTTCAATATGTGTAAAATAAATCTTGATGTGTATAGATAAAAAAAAATTAAGACGTGGAGGATAATAGTATTTATGACTAATTAATTAGTCAAAGATAATAATGAATTAGATGAGGGAAAAACTATTTAATGTTTTACAATTGTACAATTTTTCTTTTATCTTCTCGATTAATTTTTCTTCGCAAATGATCTCCCTATAATTATATACACATGGGTGTGGTTCTAGAGTGAACACTAGGTTGATAGTGAATGTGTGAACTAATCTGGATCATTAGATTATATCCTCTAGAGATTTTTTAAACAATGATAAGATTGTAATTACAATGTTATAACTTCCCTTTAAATAATTGACAGAAGGGTATTTTCATCGTTTGTAAATTGCTTTTATTAAACAATATAATAAAATCCCTGAAATATCGCTAGTTTCCGTTTATACAAGATACACAACTATTACTGTATACACATGTGTACAGTCTCTCTAGTATCAGTTTATACAAGATACACAGATGTTAGTTTATACACATGTGTACAGTCTCGCTAACTATCAGTTTATACAAGATACACAGCTGTTAGTTTGTACACATGTGCATAGACTTTTAAACATCTGTGTATTATATTCATATATAGTTATATATGTGTATATTAACAACATATAGTATTTTATGCATGCACACGAGTAGATTCATATAAAAATTATGAAATTAATGAAAACGAAACAAGTCACATGTATGTAAATTCGTAATATGCATATGTCTATAGACATAATAACATACATATGTGTATATCTGTCACACCCCAACAGATGGCGGAAACATCGGGATGAGACGAACAAATCGCTCAAAGCTTCACAACACTAATAGTGACAATATAAATTAAATCAAATTTCATAAATTTACTAAAATCCAATACATTGTCTCAAATGAAATAAACATAGCATAACAATCGTTTATTCTAGAGTGCGTTTCTAAAGTCGCCCTAACTTGATTTCTTTCCACTAGCATCATCATTTAACCTGCAACATGATTAAAATAACATCAACAAAAGTTGGCGAGCATACAAGTTTGATGCATATTATATTATCAGTAAAGTTGTTTAAAATCATACCCAAACATGTAAACAATTAGCAAGTAAACAAGTATGCTGAAACGGTGTAAATTATGTGGTCAAACCCAAGTTTCCAACGCAAAGTGTCTTTCCCAAAGTCTAACGGGAGGTTAAAGTGTTTTACTTAACAATACCCCAAGTCTCAAGGGTGGTGCGTTAATCATATAGCGCTATAATTGTTAAGGTAGGCTAGCAAAGTTAATGATCACATAGACACGAAAAGTTTACATAGCATCAAGTCTAACAAGCATCACATCGTTCCATGTTTAAAAGTGGGTAGATCGTGAATAAAAGTTTCAAGTATCGTGTGTTTTAATATGAATACATGTTGCACCCAAAAGTGATAATCAAAATGGGTCAAGTATACTCACCTTAGATTGCGTAATAGTTTCTTGGAATTCGCACGAGTGAAGATGAAAGATCAACGGAAGTGATTATCCTAAAATAAGATAATGATTTCGGAATTAATTATTAAATTGGATTGTTTCACATTGATGGGTATTATTCACGTCGTTCTAAAATGTTAACAAATTCTCATATGGTTTCGTTAGGAATTTAAGTTGGTAAGGGTTTAAATAGGGAATACAAATAATAATTTGTGACAAAAAAAATAGTTTAACATTATTAGGTTAATAATAACAATCAGATTGATAGTTAATGAAATTGTTTCAAGATTATCAAGACCTTTAATGTTTCAGCCCGATGACAGGCCCAACGAAACAGATCTAGCCCAAAGTGAAAATGAACAAGACAAAAATAAAAAAAAAAACTAAAAATAAAAAGGTATTGGCCCAAAGGGCCGCGCAACAGCAGGCCTGAACAACTATCAACCTTAGATTTATTTTAGGGATGGCAATGGATCGGGTTCGTGGTCGGATACTGGTAATCACATACCCATACTCGGTTGTAAAATCGTGTCCCATACCCGACCCAATACCCTCAGGTATTTGTCGGTAATTATCCATCGGGTACCAAGCTTCCACGGTAGCTTCGGAAAGTGTGTTTTCTCTTAGTGGCAGGTTTTGTCAATTAGAAGAATAAGACTAATCCGGATCGCTAGAGATGGCAATATGCTTAAAGGACCATTTGGATGCCGTTGATCGTGTTCAACATAAAACTAGTCTAGAAGATGAAGTTGAGTTAGAGCATAAAATTGTTGACGAAGAGGAGGACGAAGAAGTGGAGACTAACGATTCGGAGGACGATTGTACCGAGGTACCCGCACGTAAGAGAAACTCATCGGAAAGTGTTGCACCTGCCGCTAGTAAACGATCAAAGAAATAAAATCTTACTGGAACCGGTTCTGAGTAATTTTTTATTTTTTTTTGTAACCGGTTAATTTTTTTTATATATTGTAACCGATTAATTTGTTTTTTTAATTTTAACCGATTATTGTTACTATTTTTATTTATCAATGTAACTAATAATAAAAATCAAATATAACAAACACAATTGAAAGAAACATTACACAAACTTTATTAAAACACCAAACCAAACGGGTTACATCAAACATTTGAAGAACCGGTGCCGAAACATTTGCATGCCATAGGTATTTTGCAAGAACTTAGAAGTTGATTGATTTTGTAAGTTGATGATGATGAGTGTTAAGTTTAGAAATGGTAAGTAGGAAGGGGTTTATATACAAAAAAAAACCGATTTTTTAATCAGGAACCGGTTTCCAACGGTAACATTTATCAGGAACCGGTTCCAACTGTAACATTTTATAAGGAACCGGTTCTGAACAGTAAATGGCAGGTTTTGACTGTCAGGAACCGGTTCTGAACAGTAAAAGGCTGTCAGGAACCGGTTCTGAACAGTAAAATGGCAGGTTTGACTGTCAGGAACCGGTTCCCAACACTATCAGAAACCGGTTCCGCACCATACCCGGTTCCATAATGCCCGTACCCGGTTCTACACGGTTCCATATTCTTGGGTGTGAACCCGGTAGGAACTGGACCCGGTTCCACACCATACCCGGTTCCAATGACATCCAAGCAGAACCGGGTCCGGGTTGAAACCGGTTCCGGGTAATAATAAAACCCGATTATGCCCATCTATAGGTATACCCGCGGTTATCGGGTATATCCATTAGTTTGTAAAAAGATATATGTTGGGATTTCCAAATACATATTTTACTATTATAATTACTATATAATTTTATTTATACAACAACTATATAACTTTATTTATGCAATAACTATTATAAATTTAAAATGTACATTACATACATATATGTTTTATCACAAATTTATAATAACTTTATAATACTCATACACCTATATGTATATAATTCACAACATACAAAATATAAATACTATTATCAAATACATATACTCAAAGAAAATTAAAATTTTCACATTATAAGCATACTAAAATAAAAATATAAATTAAAATATTCGGGTATATAGTTCGTGTAAACGGGTATGTGGTTTCAGGTAATCGAGTCGGGTATCACCTAATCCCATACCCGACCATACCCGCGAAAATTTTTAAAACTGAACCCATACCCGGCCCAATACCCGTCGGGTATCGGGTACACCCGTCCCATTTGTGTCAGATTTCGGGTATATCCGTCGGGCTCGGGTATTTTTGCCATCCCAAATCAATCACACGTAATTTCGATAGGTCAGGAATCGCGAGGAATGGAAATAATACAGCTGGTAATAGGCTGGTTCGTCAACGATAACGTTTGGCGGCAAAAGTTTAAAAAGGAAACAGTTATAACTAGTTGTTATATATAAATCGTTTCAGATTTGAACGATGCGGAGGCTGCAGCGTCGTGGTTAAGTGAGCGTGTGTGAGAGACCCGGGTTTTGAGCGGGTTCGAGTCCCGGCCAACCCCTTTTTATTTTGTTTTTCCACTTAACAAGTGGAAATTTCCTGAACTTTAGTTTTAGTTAAATGCACATTTAGTCCCTCCCTTCTTAACTTAGTAATTGACTATGTTAACTATTTTACAAGGTTTAGTTGGCTTACTTAACTCAAAACTTAACTAAGTTAACAACAAAGGTTAAACTTTTTAACCTTAAGCTTAAATTCTAATTTACTTAATTACTTAATAAATGATTAAATAGTTAAATAAATCAATAATTAAATAAATAAATATATAATTAAATAAATATATAGATAATGAATAAAAAAATTGACTATTTAATAAATAATAAATGAATATGTATATAAATAAATAAAGAATAAATAAATAATTAAAAAACGTGAAACTACGGAGCGTTACAATATCAATAACAAAGAACATCATACGTATGCACATATACGTAGATTTGTATGAAATTATAAAAGCAACTAGAACCAAAAAATGTACATGTATGTATAAACGTAATATACGCATATGTATATACATAATCATATATTTAAAACAATAATGTACATATGTGTATTGAATGAAATATATTTGTATCTTCGCGCGATACTTGAGATACATATATGCGTAGAGTGAGATGCATTTATGTATCAAAGTGATACCTAGTTTTCTTAATTGATTATTATATGTATCGATTATGTATACTAAATACATATAATTCTTGCTCTCTTGATTAGTTAGTTTTTTTTATTCAGTGTTTGATAATGTCGGTAATAGCAAAAATAAATAAATTCATCATATATTCAAAAAAAAGTTAATGCCCAAAAATAATTACAATTTCAATCTTAGAGAAATATTTCAATATTTATTAAAAATTATAAAAATTTAAGAAAAAACATATATTATGATATCTATATATACGGATAATAAAAGAAAAACAATATTCAAGTTAAAATTAAAACAAAATCTATGGATAAAGAAATAAGTGCTATGAATATTTGGAAATTAAATAATTTGTAAAAAGAATATTTCAAAACAGATTGAAAAAAAAATAATAGTTTTGTCTTTATCATCTTCTTGAGTGTTAAGAATACATACAGTATTCATTAATCAACTTCAACATATGAGTTAAAGATGTAAGAATGATAATGCCGTAATCCATGATGGTCTACCAAAATTTAAAGCCCTTCAATCTCTTATGATTAAGATAACGGGAAAATAATTTAAAATGAGAGAGAGAGGGAGAGAGAGAAAGAAAAGGAGAGTTAAGAGATGAGAAAATTAAGGGATTTTAATTAAAAATACTTGGCTAATGTCAATCTTACCCTTTTAATCTAAAAAATGATCAAGGGCCAAGATTAGTTCACTCATTTTAGTCTCGAGAAGTTGTTTACTCTTGAACCTAATTGTATATATATACACACACACACACACACACATAATATACACACACAGCTACCACCACAATCTATTTCTCTCTATCTATCTATATCTCTAAACGAAATTGCACACAACCATCATCACCCACCAACATCATCACCCACAACTACCACACTAACATCCCCCACTACCACACCGCCATCACCCACCACCTCATCTCACATGCTTTGCTTTCTTAATGGAACCTGCATCGGCCAGTGACTTCATCAAGATACATCACCAATGAGTAGATATAGAAAAGGATGTTTTGTGCACCTATAGCCGCCACATCCGACGATGACGACTAGGTTTGGTGAATTTCTGGCCACCCCGTTTCATGTTGAATGCTAATTTCCTGTTCGAATCAACATCCTACAAAGTATGTGAGACCATTTCAAACTTGTTAACATCACGAAGTTCTAAACCTTTATTTAGCTTCAGTAATGATAATAGTCCGTTTTGGTTTTGATTGGTGCCAGTTTATATATGACTTGAATAATAGTGGATTCGATTGGCATGCCGATGAGGCTATAGTGGTGTACGATAGTTGTGTTGACATCAACGATGGTGGGTGACGAGGTATCCTAATCAATAAAACACATTGGGATTTTTTTACATAACTTTAGTGTTACAAATCCATTTAACTAATTATATCTATAAAGCTATTTTTATTCAGTTTAATATATATATATATATGCACATGTATATATAAACCTAATTAGTTATCACTATTTTATAGATTTTATAAAAACCCCATAAATTATTAATGATTAATCATTAATATAACTAATTATAATTATTCTTAAAAGAAATGTATTTTATTTATTAAAACTTATAAGGATTTTAAATTTTAAAATTTGATGTTATAAAGTTGTAAATAAAAATAGAAATATAAAATATATAACTTCTAAAGGTTTAGTTAAGTTTCTTTTATATATAAAACACTGAAACTGCAAGGGCCAAACTGTCATTTTTGAAATTTACAATCATTATGGTACCGAAATGTTTTATTTAATTTAAACACTTTATAAAACTATAGGGGATATACGTGCATTTTTTTCTTCATGAGATTTTGAAAACCTTATAACCCGCGTATTTCCAATATGCCCTCCGACGTGCTCTTTGGCGACTATCTTTGGTTCCCGGCAAGAACCATTCCACCTATTTTGATCAAAATAATCAAACGCCTTAAATTTTTATCACATTAATCCATTTCCTATACTTTTACACGCATTAATTTTGACTTGTAACCCCATAATCAAGACCCATTTAAGAGATGAAAATTTCAGCAAACTTAATTTCTTTCCATATGTAATCACCGGTGAAAATTAACTACAAATGCCACCTTAGAATCACTCTTAGAACATTTCCCCAGACAAAACCACATTCAACTACGCTTTTGGAACTTTCTGTGATCCGATCAAAGTGCGTTGGAAGTCAGTAGCCTCGGCCACGTTTAAATTTTGTTCTTCGGATCTTTATCGAGTAAATTCCTCTGATTAAAAAACCCCCCAACTAATTCATCTTATTAAAAAATCATTGATTGTTAATTTAAGGGATAAATGGTAGCTAGGTTCTTCAACTAAGTTTTGGGTTTAGGGTTGTTTGAACTTGTGTTTAAAAAGAAATCAAACCATTGGGACTACCAACGAACTAGTAGTCATGATAGTTCTTGTAGATCTATTAAGTCGTTGAGATGGGTGGAGACCCGGGTTCGAATTCGGGTCAATGTTAGAGAGTTCTACCGAGTCGAAGACGTGTTCGTTGGACCTCCGGCGACGTCGGGCGATTCTCCGGCGACTGATGGCGGCGGCGTGATCGGAATAGAGAGAGATAGCGAAAGTGTGAGAGATGTGAGGTGAGAGAGAGTGGGGTGAAATGAGGTGTTCGGGTTCTATTTATAAGGTGTTCATAAACGAATCGAGTAAAAAAGGAGGTTGTGTTCATGATTGGGTTTAAAGATGGCAAGGATCAATCACACGTAATTTCGATAGGTCAGGAATCGCGAGGAATGGAAATAATACAGCTGGTAATAGGCTGATTCGTCAACGATAACGTTTGGTGGCAAAGTTTAAAAAGGAAACAGTTATAACTGGTTGTTATATATAAATCGTTTCAGATGCGGAGGCTGCAGCGTCTTGGTTAAGTGAGTGTGTGTGAGAGACCCGGGTTTTGAGCGGGTTCGAGTCCCGGCCAACCCCTTTTTATTTTGTTTTTCCACTTAACAAGTTTCGGAAATTTCCTGAACTTTAGTTTTAGTTAAATGCACATTTAGTCCCTCCCTTCTTAACTTAGTAATTGACCATGTTAACTATTTTACAAGGTTTAGTTGGCTTACTTAACTCAAAACTTAACTAATTTAACAACAAAGGTTAAACTTTTTAAACTTAAGTTTAAATTCTAATTTATTTAATTACTTAATAAATGATTAAATAGTTAAATAAATCAATAATTAAATAATTAAATATATAATTAAATAAATAGATAGATAATGAATAAAAAAATTGACTATTTAATAAACAATAAATGAATATGTATTTAAATAAATAAAGAATAAATAAATAATTAAAAAACGCGAAAATACGGAGCGTTACAATATCAATAACAAAGAACATAATACGTATGCACATATACGTAGATTTGTATGAAATTATAAAAGCAACTAGAACCAAAAAATGTACATGTATGTATAAACGTAATATACGCATATGTATATACATAATCATATATTTAAAACAATAATGTACATATGTTTATTGAATGAAATATATTTGTATCTTCGCGCGATACTCGAGATACATATATACGTAGAGTGAGATGCATTTATGTATCAAAGTGATACCCAGTTTTCTTAATTGATTATTATACGTATCGATTATGTATACTATATACATATAATCCTTGCACTCATGATTAGTTAGTTTTTTTTATACAGTGTTTGATAATGTCGGTAATGGCAAAAATAAATAACTTCATCATATATTCAAAAAAAAAAGTTAATGCCCAAAAATAATTACAATTTCAATCTTAGAGAAATATTTCAATATTTATTGAAAATTATAAAAATTTAAGAAAAAACATATATTATGATATCTATATATACGGATAATAAAAGAAAAACAATATTCAAGTTAAAATTAAAACAAAATCTATAGATGAAATGAGTGCTATGATTATTTAGAAATTAAATAATTTGTAATAAGAATATTTCAAAAGAAATTGAAAAAAAAATAATAGTTTTGTCTTTATCATCTTCTTGAGTGTTAAGAGTAAATACAATATTCATTAATCAACTTCAACATATAAGCTGAAGATGTAGAATGATAATGCCGTAATCCATGATGGTCTACCAAAATTTAAAGCCCTTCAATCTCTTATGATTAAAATAACGGGGAAATAATTTAAAATGAGAGAGAGATGGAGAGAGAGAGAGAAAGAAAAGGAGAGTTAAGAGATGAGAAAATTAAGGGATTTTAATTAAAAATACTTGGCTAATGTCAATCTTACCCTTTTAATCTAAAAAATGATCAAGGGCCAAGATTAGTTCACTCATTTTAGTCTCGAGAAGTTGTTTACTCTTGAACCTAATCATATATATACACACACACACACATAATATACACACACAGCCACCACCACAATCTATTTCTCTCTATCTATCTATATCTCTAAACGAAATTGCACACAACCATCATCAACCACCAACATCATCACCCATAACTACCACACTAACATCATCACCCCCCACTACAACACCGCCATCACCCACCACCTCATCTCACATGCTTTGCTTTCTTAATGGAACCTGCGTCGGCCGGTGACTTCATCCAGATACATCACCAATGAGCAGATATAGAAAAGGATGTTTTGTGCACTTATAGCCGCCACATCCGACGATGACGACTAGGTTTCGGTGAAATTCTGGCCACCCCGTTTCATGTTGAATGCTAATTCCCTGCTCGGATAAACATCCTACAAAGTATGTGAGACCATTTCAAACTTGTTACATCACGAAGTTCTAACACCTTTATTTAGCTTCATTAATGATAATAGTGTGTTTTGGTTTTGATTGGTGCCAGTTTATATATGACTTGAATAATAGGTGGATTCGATGACTATGGCATTCCGATGAGGCTATAGTGGTGTACGATAGTTGTGTTGACATCAACGATGGTGGGTGACGAGGTATCCTAATCAATAAAACACATTGGGATTTTTTTACATAACTTTAGTGTTACAAATCCATTTAACTAATTACATCTATAAAGCTATTTTTATTCAGTTTAATATATATATATATATGCACATGTATATATAAACCTAATTAGTTATCACTATTTTATAGATTTTATAAAAACCCCATAAATTATAAATGATTAATCATTAATATTACTAATTATAATTATTCTTAAAAGAAATGCATTTTATCTATTAAACTTATAAGGATTTTTAACTTTTAAAATTTGATGTTATAACGTTATAAAATAAACATAGAAATATAAAATATATAACTTCTAAAGGTTTAGTCAAGTTTTTGTTATATATAAAACACTGAAACTGCAAGGGCCAAATTGTCATTTTCAAAATTTACAATCATTACGGTACCGAAATGTTTTATTTAATTTAAAGACTTTATAAAACTATAGGGGATATACGTGCATTTTTTCTTCATGAGATTTTGAAAACCTTATAACCCGCGTATTTCCAATATGCCCTCCGACGTGCTCTTTGGCGACTATATTTGGTTCCCGGCAAGAACCATTCCACCTATTTTGACCAAAATAATCAAACGCCTTCAATTTTTATCACATTAATCCATTTCCTATACTTCTACACGCATTAATTTTGACTTGTAACCCCGTAATCAAGACCCATTTAAGAGACGAAAATTTCAGCAAACTTAATTTCTTTCCATATGTAATCACGGTGAAAATTAACTACAAATTGCCACCTTAGAATCACTCTTAGAACATTCCCCAGACAAAACCACATTCAACTACGCTCTTGGAACTTTCTGTGATCCGATCAAAGTGCGTTGGAAGTCAGTAGCCTCGGCCACGTTTAAATTTTGTTCTTCGGATCTTTGTCGAGTAAATTCCTCTTTTTAAAAAACCCCCAACTAATTCATCTTATTAAAAAATCATTGATTGTTAATTTAAGGATAAATGGTAGCTAGGTTCTTGAACTAAGTTTTGCGTTTAGGGTTGTTTG
The DNA here is from genome assembly GCA_947069175.1 of Scalesia atractyloides. Taxonomy (NCBI): domain Eukaryota; kingdom Viridiplantae; phylum Streptophyta; class Magnoliopsida; order Asterales; family Asteraceae; genus Scalesia; species Scalesia atractyloides. Next base: position 40,366,463 of record CAMTDV010000006.1, read on the forward strand.
AACTTGTGTTTAAAAAGAAATCAAACCATTGGACTACCAACGAACTAGTAGTCATGATAGTTCTTGTAGATCTATTAAGTCGTTGAGATGGGTGGAGACCCGGGTTCGAATTCGGGTCAATGTTAGAGAGTTCTACCGAGTCGAAGACGTGTTCGTTGGACCTCCGGCGACGTCCGGCGATTCCCGGCGACGATGGTGGCGGCGTGATCGGAATAGAGAGAGATAGCGAAAGTGTGAGAGATGTGAAGTGAGAGAGAGTGGGGTGAAATGAGGTGTTCGGGTTCTATTTATAAGGTGTTCGTAAACGAATCGAGTAAAAAAGGAGGTTGTGTTCATGATTAGGTTTAAAGATGGCAAGGATCAATCACACGTAATTTCGATAGGTCAGGAATCGCGAGGAATGGAAATAATACAGCTGGTAATAGGCTGGTTCGTCAATGATAACGTTTGGCGGTAAAAGTTTAAAAAGGAAACAGTTATAACTAGTTGTTATATATAAATCATTTCAGATTTGAACGATGCGGAGGCTGCCGCGTCGTGGTTAAGTGAGCGTGTGTGAGAGACCCGGGTTTTGAGCGGGTTCGAGTCCCGACCAACCCCTTTTTATTTTGTTTTTCCACTTAACAAGTGTCGGAAATTTCCTGAACTTTAGTTTTAGTTAAATGCACATTTAGTCCCTCCCTTCTTAACTTAGTAATTGACTATGTTAACTATTTTACAAGGTTTAGTTGGCTTATTTAACTCAAAACTTAACTAAGTTAACAACAAAGGTTAAACTTTTTAAACATAAGTTTAAATTCTAGTTTATTTAATTACTTAATAAATGATTAAATAGTTAAATAAATCAATAATTAAATAAATATATATATAATTAAATAATAGATAGATAATGAATAAAAAAATTGACTATTTAATAAACAATAAATGAATATGTATTTAAATAAATAAAGAATAAATAATAAATAAAAAACGCGAAAATACGGAGCGTTACAATATAATAACAAAGAACATAATACGTATACACATATATGTAGATTTGTATGAAATTGTAAAAGCAACTAGAACCAAAAAATTTACATTTATGTATAAACGTAATATACGCATATGTATATACATAATCATATATTTAAAACAATAATGTACATATGTGTATTGAATGAAATATATTTGTATCTTCGCGCGATACTCGAGATACATATATGCGTAGAGTGAGATGCATTTATGTATCAAAGTGATACCTAGTTTTCTTAATTGATTATTATACGTATCGATTATGTATACTATATACATATAATTCTTGCACTCATGATTAGTTAGTTTTTTTATTCAGTGTTTGATAATGTCGGTAATAGCAAAAATAAATAACTTCATCATATATTCAAAAAAAAAAGTTAATGCCCAAAAATAATTACAATTTCAATCTTAGAGAAATATTTCAATATTTATTGAAAATTATAAAAATTTAAGAAAAAACATATATTATGATATCTATATATACGGATAATAAAAGAAAAACAATATTCAAGTTAAAATTAAAACAAAATCTTTGGATAAAGAAATGAGTGCTATGAATATTTGAAAATTAAATAATTTGTAAAAAGAATATTTCAAAAGAAATTGAAAAAAAAATAATAGTTTTGTCTTTATCATCTTCTTGAGTGTTAAAAATACATACAATATTCATTAATCAACTTCAACATATGAGCTGAAGATGTAGAATGATAATGCCGTAATCCATGATGGTCTACCAAAATTTAAAGCCCTTCAATCTCTTATGATTAAAATAACGGGAAATAATTTAAAATAAAGAGAGAGATGGAGAGAGAGAGAGAAAAAGAAAAGGAGAGTTAAGATATGAGAAAATTAAGGGATTTTAACTAAAAATACTTGGCTAATGTCAATCTTACCCTTTTAATCTAAAAAATGATCAAGGGCCAAGATTAGTTCACTCATTTTAGTCTCGAGAAGTTGTTTACTCTTGAACCTAATCATATATATATATACACACACACACACACACATAATATACACACACAGCCACCACCACAATCTATTTCTCACTATCTATCTATATCTCTAAACGAAATTGCACACAACCATCATCACCCACCAACATCATCACCCACAACTACCACACTAACATCATCACCCCCCACTACCACACCGCCATCACCCACCACCTCATCTCACATGCTTTGCTTTCTTAATGGAACCTGCGTCAGCCATGACTTCATCCAGATACATCACCAATGAGCAGATATAGAGAAGGATGTTTTGTGCACCTATAGCCGCCACATCCGACGATTACGACTAGGTTTCGGTGAAGTTCTAGCCACCACGTTTCATGTTGAATGCTAATTCCCTGCTCGGATCAACATCCTACAAAGTATGTGAGACCATTTCAAACTTGTTAACATCACGAAGTTCTAACACCTTTATTTAGCTTCAGTAATGATAATAGCGCGTTTTGGTTTTGATTGGTGCCAGTTTATATATGACTTGAATAATAGGTGGATTCGATGACTATGGCATTCCGATGAGGCTATAGTGGTGTACGATAGTTGGGTTGACATCAACGATGGTGGGTGACGAGGTATCCTAATCAATAAAACACATTGGGATTTTTTACATAACTTTAGTGTTACAAATCCATTTAACTAATTATATCTATAAAGCTATTTTTATTCAGTTTAATATATATATATATATATATATATATAATCAATGTATATATATAAACCTAATTAGTTATCACTATTTTATAGATTTTATAAAAACCCCATAAATTATTAATGATTAATCATTAATATTACTAATTATAATTATTCTTAAAAGAAATGTATTTTTTTTATTAAAACTTATAAGGATTTTAAGTTTTAAAATTTGATGTTATAAAGTTATAAAATAAACATAGAAATATAAAATATATAACTTCTAAAGGTTTAGTTAAGTTTTTTTATATATAAAACACTGAAACTGCAAGGGCCAAATTGTCATTTTCGAAATTTACAATCATTAGGGTACCGAAATGTTTTATTTAATTTAAACACTTTATAAAACTATAGGGGATATACGTGTATTTTTTTCTTCATGAGATTTTGAAAACCTTATAACCCGCGTGTTTCCAATATGACCTCCGACGTGCTCTTTGGCGACTATATTTGGTTCCCGGCAAGAACCATTCCACCTATTTTGACCAAAATAATCAAACGCCTTCAATTTTTATCACATTAATCCATTTCCTATACTTCTACACGCATTAATTTTGACTTGTAACCCCGTAATCAAGACCCATTTAAGAGACGAAAATTTCAGCAAACTTAATTTCTTTCCATATGTAATCACCGGTGAAAATTAACTACAAATACCACCTTAGAATCACTCTTAGAACATCTCCCCAGACAAAACCACATTCAACTACGCTCTTGGAACTTTCTGTGATCCGATCAAAGTGCGTTGGAAGTCAGTAGCCTCGGCCACGTTTAAATTTTGTTCTTCAGATCTTTGTCGAGTAAATTCCTCTGATTAAAAACCCCCAACTAATTCATCTTATTAAAAAATCATTGATTGTTAATTTTAGGATAAATGGTAGCTAGGTTCTTGAACTAAGTTTTGGGTTTAGGGTTGTTTGAACTTGTGTTTAAAAAGAAATCAAACCATTGAGACTACCAACGAACTGGTAGTCATGATAGTTCTTGTAGATCTATTAAGTCGTTGAGATGGGTGGAGACCCGGGTTCGAATTCGGGCCTCACCCATTTTGTTCTTTTATTTCTTTTTTGAGCATTTAATGTTGAAACCTTTATAAAATAGTTTTTACAGAAATTTTAAACTGTTTTTAAGTTATAATCTTAATAGTAATATAAATCTAATTTTTATAGAATCATTTATTTAAATAAATCTGACAATTTTATAGATTAATCAATTAAAAATATAGCTTATTTAATATTTTCAAAAAGGTAATTTTTCTTATAAAAATTTAAATCATAAAACATAAATTATATTTATAAAAGTTATTTCAAGCAATTAACTTTTATAAAAAACAATTATTTGTAAAGCTAGTTTATATTTTTTTTTTCCAATTATGCATGAAACTGTTACATTAAATTTTAGACAACTTTTTAAACTAAAAATATGTTTTAAATAATAAAATTAAAACATAAATTAATGATTTATTTATAGAATTATTGAAATACTTGTTAAATCAAATAACTTAACAAAACTTAATAATTATCATTTATTTAACTTGATTTTTATTCAATTAAAAATGTGTTGGTATAATATATTTTTGTTAAACCCTTAATTAACTAATTAATGGGTAAACTAATTAACCGTTTTTCCTATTTAAACTAAACAGATCCATATCTATTTAAATAATTATCATTAGATTTGTTTTATAAACAAACTAGGTTAGAACCCCGTGTTTTACACGGGTTGAATAAATATAATTTTATATACTAAATACTTGGAAAAATTATATATTTAAATAACCCGTGTATTGCACGGTTTGAAAATATAATGTAATCAATTAAGACATATAGTAATCAAGATTTGTATTTAAAAATGAACTTTGATGTACTATTTACTTATTATAACATATACTTTATATTTATTTATTATTAGGTTAGAAACCCACATAATAGACGTGATTGGATTAATGAAATATTAAATGATAAATAATACGTGAAAAAATAAAGAATATAATTGTGAAAAGAACTTAAATTGTTAATAAAATTATCAAAACAAAAGATTAAAAGATAAAAAGATAAAATTCATGTGATTAAAATAATAAACCTAAATAAATAAATATTATGATTGCTGTCTAATTTGAAGTTATCCATAAGTTGTTAAAAACATAGTTATGATCATATAACTAATTTGTTAAAGTTTTCAAACTAAAGCAATTAATATAGCATGGCTAATTTTATCGACACACAGATAATAATATGCATAGGAGTATGTGTGAATTGTGATTAAAATCTATATACATATAAATTTTGATTTTGAAGTTACTTATTGCTTTATTGGTGAATATTTTGGATCATATAGATAAAGATATATCAGTAGATATATACATATTAAATCAATTAAACTTAAAAATCAAGCTAACATCAAATGATAATCCATATCCCAAATTGTGACACATGAGTCGTAATTTCTTAAATGTTTGAGAAGAACATTGAATTTAATTTAAATTAAATAATATTTCAACCAACTTTTGGATTACTTTTAATTTGATAATAGTCATAATATCTATTTATTTGGGCGGAAAAATAGAATTGGGGTTACCTCACAGAGCGACATGTCTCCAAATGGTTTACTTTATTATATAGTATATATAGATATAGATAACAAATCTATTGTATTTTTACCAAACAACTAATAAATATCTATTTAAAAACTAATTTTCATAAATCAATTATTTTAAATAAATAATTCATAACTTTTTTACGATAACCCATGTATATTAATTAAATTAATATTTAAATTTTACTACTCAAAACTCTAGTTATTCCCAAATTAGATAAAATTTCCTATACTCTTAGAATACCTAAGATATTAATATAAGCCTATTAATTATTAAACAACATCATTTGATGAATTTAGGATAATTCTTGGAATTCTTCTCATTTTATCAACAACTTTGTGTGGACATTTGCTAGCTCATAGAGGTGAGTATATATAGTCCATTTTTTATTTTTAATCTTTTGGGATGAAACATGTATCCATATACAATTGCATTTACTTAACATTGTGATCGGTGCTTCGTAGGTTTACGTTATTGAACATTAATTATATTATAAATGCACTAATATTATTATAAATGTATTATTATACCGGTTATGAATTATGTAAGTGCAAATTGATGGATTTATAAGAAGAAGCAAATGTGAAAAGGAGTCTTGAGTTTGGAAAAATCATGTTATAAATGGAACTAATTGCTAATGAAATTAATTAATTTGTGTGCTAGAAAAGATTTAATGGAGATGTAGAAAGTGACGCATGAGAAAGTTGAGTTTTTAGAGTTAAATTTATAATTAAATCTAATTGGTTGTTTAATGTTAGTGGAATTGGAATGCAGGGCAAAGGCTTCGACATGTACACTTTCAATTATAATTGGACTTCACATATTAAACAAATTGGGTTGTACACTTGAACAGTCCAAAAAGCCTAAAGTGGAATTATAAAAAATTATAAAAAGAAAAATAGGGTACATCGCAAAGGGGGCATACATAAGGATTATTTATGGAGCTTCACGCACAGACTTTTGACAGCTGAAGCAGGTTCGCAAGTTAGAGGTTGTTTTGAGGGGGACGCTAGGTGACTTTCTTAAGTGAGTGGTTTGTCAGGTTGAATATTTTTCTTAGTTTTATTTATGGTTGGATTTGTTTTTGACATTGACAAAGGTTTTTAAACAATTTGATGTTTTGGTTTCTTTAAACTATTTACATGTGTTTTGAGTTCTTGCTTTACAACTTGTTCGGTTGATGAAAAATCTATTCGCTTGTTGGGTGATGTATAGTAGGTTGACTCACATTACTAAATAGAGTAATTGAACTGTAAAAGATTTTTTGACAAAGATCTATATTTTTATTACCACTTAAATTAACCGACTTTTCAACACTATGTCTATGTGGTGGCCAATCAAGTGAGTAAACTGAGTTTGGGGTAAACCTGGAATCTGAAACTTTAAGGAGGTTACATCTTTCTAAACCTTGTGTGACTTCCCCCGGATGAATGATTGTTAGGTTTTTATATAAATACTTTGTTTTCTATGAATGTTACAACTGATATATCTTGATCACTCGTGTTTGGATTTGATAAACATTATTTATATTTGAATTGTTTGTCTTTTATCAAACGTATTGGCGGTTTCTTGCATTGTTAGCGGGTTGGTAATTAGGTGGGTAGTTGGTATTAAAAACTTGAAATCAACATTCTGGGTGAGTTACTTCATACGGTGATTATTAAAAACTTTCCCTAATCATTATTCAAATTCATAAATTCCAAGGCCATGTCTCTGTTGTGTTTAAATCATCTAAATGGATTTTTGTGCTAAACTTGAGATCGACATTCTGGGTGGGGTTACTTCTTCTTAATTTGATAACTCTTTTCTTAGTTAATTAATTAGATAATCTAGCTAAACACTAACCATAAATTCTCCGTGGATACGATACCCTACTTAAGCTATCTACGTAGCTTATTTGGGTTTTTGCATGACCCTAACGACAGTCATCACATTATAACATTATAACATTCAAACATTTACAATTCACAATCATGTCTTTGCATATTATGATTGTGCTACTTGTCTTAAACTTGCTTGGTTAACTATTACATTTTAAGTCAGCTGAAGTAGATTATAGTGCTAGAGGTTTGACAAACCCATCCCCGTATTAATCTAAGGATGAATGAAACATAAACTATCTATCCTTGTATTGATTTAGGGATGAATGACACAACTAGCTATCCTCCCATGCTTACTCTAGTGGACCCTTACCAATAAGTCAGAATTTGTTCCTTATCTCGTTTGGTAATACTAACCACACTTAGGGTACGACGTTATCAAGTTAGGGGTGAAACCCGCATCTTGATAACTACTCCCACTCCTCAATTTTCAATCATGCCAAAGTCTCGAATTTTCGATTGATTTGGGACATGTAGTAACCGGAAAGGTGAATATCATTACCGAAATTTTGGCGAGAGTATTCTACGTATTAGGCCAAAGCATGTTTTCCTAACTCGAAAGGATTTCGATCACTTTGGAATAGTCTTAGGGGTTGTTTCGCAACTTCTGAATGGTTAAGTGTTGAACCAGTAAAAGGTCTGAACCATTAAGTGCTGAAATAGTAAGAGGTCTGAACCATAGGAGCCAGTATAATGCTTAATCGTTCAGAGACAAATGTCTGACCAATCCAGATTAGAGGTCTTAATCATTCAGACTCAGTATAATGCTTAATCATTCAGAGGCAAATTTCTGAACCATTCAGACATTTACTTACGAAACAAACAGTTTGAACCATTAAGTGTTGAATATGTAAGAGGTCTGAACCATTAAGAGCCTCATTAAGAGGTAAACAAACAGCCCCTTAGTTTCGTTCCGAGAGACTCCAAAATTTTACATTGAATCTCTTTTATGTCATATCAATTTTACTGTGTTTTTATACTTGATACCTCTGATGTGCTAGTGGTCTAATTAAACTAACTAATTTACTCTAATCTAGACACTAAGTTTTAAATTTATAAACCTAGACTCTACCTAAACCTAAACCACACAACCGGCAAGTGCACTGGTCAATGCAGTACAACTAAAGTAAGTCCGAGTATCGAACCCACGAGACTCTTTAATTACGTTAACTAAATTATCTAGACATAGACTGACCCTTACACGAATCTAACCATTTGTATATTTGTAGGAGGTTTATGAAAAATCCTAAGAATGCAATTAAACTAAATTAACTAACTAAGTTAACTAATACGGATTACAGTGGACTTTACTCAGATGGTGAAGACACTACCTAGACTCGAATCCTGGTTGCTTTTAGTTATGGACTTTATTTGGATATTGATTATTATGGGACCGGGATCTTAAGATTCTAAACCTTTCGAGTTACCAACTAAGGCTCCTAACCCTTCTCAAGAGCACGTTAGGGCACCCTAGAGGCTGTTACAAACACCGGTTAATTAGAGTCCCTCTCAGGACCTCTAATGGTTTATGAAAGTACCCTACAAGACTCTCTCCCTCTCAAGACTTAAATCAAGGGTAAATTTGGGTTCTCGATGTAACATCCGTCAAAAAACGGATTTACCAAACCCGCTCCGTTTATCAACCGAACAGTCAGTCAAAATTTTCGTTTCGAATTAAATGTCCAAAACATTTTTAAACGATCCGTAATCAATTATTATACGCTAATATATATTTAGTTTTTGAAAAACTGTCAAAAATCGCAAAATAAAAATTAAATACATCTGCCGGGTTTCGAACCCGGGTCTGTACCGAGTCACTAAGTGACTTAACACCTCACACACAAACCACTGCGCCGCTTGTTATGTTTGATGAATATTAGAATCAGTTAATTGATATAGTGACTTTACGAATTCAAAACCGGCGCCCAAATCGTTTCAGTCGTCGGAATCCCGGAATTTCCGCGAATCTTAACTACGATTTACGTTATAACGTAAACCTTTAATCACATATCGGTTATAACCGATGTTTGAAGTCCGCGACCAAATTCAAAACCGCCGGAAAACTTGAATTGATGAACCCAGCCCAAAACCAGACCAAATACATCTTGTTTCTTCTATAAATTGACCCACAATCGTCTGCAAACCTTTTCGCTAAAAAATCACATCTTTTCACGGCGTAATTTTTCTCGCCGGAAGTTCCCTGCTCATCGCCGGAAAACCGACTTTCTTATTTCTGAACTTCACTGAATCCCCTAAACCTTTACCGAAGTTACCAATACTCTTTCCAAGATTTCCGGAGACTTGTTGCTGCCAGACACCCGTAGCCGGAGTTGGATTCTGTCGCCGGAGTTCTGCCGGAAAACAGAGGATCCAGTCGGTATAATCTCCGCTCAGTTTCTTTTCCTTTTTCACTTTTATCTTACCGAAATAAACTGTAAAACACTAATGAAACTTGATCAAAAGCTAGAACCAGTCAGACCCGATTTCTGGTTATTCGTTCAGTGAAGAAGATGAAGACTTGTTATCATATAAGTTTAATTAAAATCATGAAATTAATCGGGTTAGACACACAGTCCAGCGGTGGACTGTGTGCACATATAAAACGCAAAACGTCTCGAGTTCGATTCCCGTTTCACACACGTTGCCTTAATAAAAATCAAGTTTTTGTTTAACTGAACCGGATCGCCTTAGTTATATGTTAAGTATATTGATAACCAGAATAATAACCAAGTTAGGCACACAGTCCAGCGGTGGACTGTGCGTTTGTTTATATCACTGGTCACGAGTTCGAGTCCGGTCTTCAGCACCGACTCGGACAATTATCTTTTCTTTTTAAATAAGACAGAAAAGGAAATAACTAAATTGTCTTTAAGTATAATAAAAATCAAGTTATATAACATGTTGAACACACAGTCCAGCGGTGGACTGTGTGTTATATTAACCCACAGGTCCCGGGTTCGAGACCTGTGGTGTGCATGACCGTTTCGATTAAATTGTTTTTAAAATAAAAATGATTTTCGGTTTAATCTAATTAGTGTATATATATAATTAAAATCGGATATATAACGGGTTAGACACGTAGCTCAGTTGGTAGAGCTGCGTGCACGCGTACGAGAGGTCTCGGGTTCGAGCCTCACTCAGCGCACAATAAACTGTCAACGAACCGGTCAACGGTCAGGTCAACGGTCAACCGGCCGGTCAACGGTCAGAAAAATAATAATTTTTTTATTTATTTTTATTTAATTATTTTAATTAAAAATCAATTATAAATACTTAAAAATAACATTTTTTAAGATTAGAAAATAGTTTCAAACTCACAAAAATACACCCAACAATCCTACTAAAATAGTTTAATAAAATCCGTTTACTCACCAAACCATAATGCAATTTATCTAGGTTAAATCTCACTCGTGGTTAAAACCACTTCGCGTGCATTCATCATCATCAACCGAACGCACCCACTGTGAGTGAATCTTACAATTCCCCCTTTTTAAATTACACGTTTTGGGGTGTGTCATGTGTTATGAATTAATTAATTTATTTATTTAAACTTGTGCCATACCACATCATGACTTAATCTTAGATTGATTTATTGTTGTGATTTATTTTCCGTTTGTCAAATTACATGAAACTCATACAATAAGCCCATCAGTTCCTCGTGGGAAACGAGTAGAACATCGCGTGCTTCAATTCAAATTCATTATTGTTCATGTGTGTTTTCATTGAGTTTATATTGTTTGTAGTTGTGTTATTCATATTATCATGTTTATGCAATTCATTCATCAGGCCCCTCAGTTCCTCGTGAGAGACGAGTTGAGCATCGCGTGCCTTTAATTGTTCCATTATTGTTCATGAGTGTTTTCATTTAACATCTTATGATTATTGATCAAGTTACATCTAATTTTACTCATGTTTGGTTGTGCACATTTTTCATAATCAATTTAAATAAATTGTTCAAATGTTTTCCATAGGATTCACTCGCCAACATTATGTTGATCCAAAAACCTTTCTACACATGATACAGGTGAACAGGTTGAAGCAAGGATAGCATAGGATTGCCTTAGAAGAGAGCAAAGGAGTTAGATTGTTAGTTAGATCATGTTGTAGCAATCATTGTAAACTTTCATTTAATTTGTATTAATGAATATGAAACATTTAATAAATGTCATGAGCTTTGATGATGACCCAATCATGCCCCGATCACCTTATCCGCTGCGGGTCGGGGTGTTACACTCGACTAGACTTGTTAGACAGCAGCCAACAGGTTTACTTCTTACGAAGCTCCCACCTTAAGGTTCAATCACTTAGACCTAACAATAATCTCGCACCTCTCAGCTACTGAGAATTAGTAGAACACTTAACTTATTTAATTACCAAATATTACTTCTAAGGTCTATTAGCTAATTCAACCCTAAGGATTTAAGATTTATTATGTGTAACACCTTGTAAAATCCCAACCAGTTAAACCTTGACACGTGTCCCGTTGATCCTCGTGCCGACTACTGACCGAGAGGGACCGAGTGCAACGTCATGTTAATTAGTAACCTCCGAACGTCAAGGCGTAATCAAATCATGAATAAATCCCAAGAAAATTTAAAATTTTTCTTCTCTGGACGTGGTTACGGACCGCAAGCCAATGCGGTTATGGTCCGTAACCGGGTTATGGTGTTTTGGGCGCTGGAGGTCCTTACGGACCGTAACCTTAACCCCATACGGTCCGTAAGGGGACCTGCAGATGGCAGAAATGGGGCAGACTCGTGGCAGCATGCATGTAAGCTGCAAATTCCCACAATACCTTTGCTCAAGACACGACCCTAGACACTTGTGATCATCAGTAGTGCATGCCTAACACCTGTATTGATCCTCACAACCCATCTAACTCCATAAATTCAAGCTTGATCTCCACCTAAAGAACTTGCACATTTTCATAACTCACTCTCCTCATCTCTGCAAAGTTCTGGAGCTCAAGCAACCTTCGAGCCTATTCTAATTTCGTGCTAGGACCTTTGTAAGTGTCCTTGATCCTCCTTGTTATTTCTATCGTGTTTTCAAGCCAAAAGTCAAGTTTGTCGTAAAAATGGTTTGACTTACGGTTAAATTTTTATCTGTCTAATCATGATCTGATCTAAACATGGTTACGTGATCGTAATAAGGTAGGTAACAATCCCTCAAAAGGGTACCTCCTGATTACCACGAATTATGGATCAATTGACGGGTCAAACTATTTTATAATAAGTCAAACTGGATCAGATTTGACAATAAGAGCATAACTAATAACATGCATGTTATAAAATCAGTTTTGTCACTCTAAATACTTGATAATAATCATAAGAACATGTGAGAACATGTTCGGCTCGTCAAATTCAGGTCTAAAGGTTGGTTCGCAACCGAAAGTCGCAAAGTTTGACTTCTGCTTTGACCTTCAGTTCTGACCCGATTTTGTGTCTTTCAAGGCCGATTCTAAGATGCATTATGATCCTTATATAATTTAGTATAACCCTCTGAGGTCATACTACATGGTCATAATCATAATCCGAGTTTATGCGCAAGTTTCGTTAATGTGTCAAATTTGACTACTTTGTCCTTTTTGCTTAAATTGGGATTTAAACTAAAAATGAACATGCAACAAGTTACCTAATGATATGTTAACTTGTTTGGCTTGCACGCATGTCAATAATTTGGTCATAATCTGAGTTTTTCCTAAATATCACAAATCAAGCTTTTAAAGGACCAAAATGCCCTTTTCGGCGAATAAAATGTTTTCAACACAACTCCACAATAAAATACTTTAACTACTGATGTTATAAATATTTAGAATTATTTGGGATATTAAATAAGTTTACAAACTGAGTTTATGTAAAGGCTCTTGCATGATAACGATAAATGACGATAATACCCTTATGGCGCATAAAATGAGTTTTAAACACGTTTTCATAACCAAACCTTTTACAAACTGACTTTATATAATAAATAAAGCATTTTGGTTATATAAGCCTGATCAAAACTATAATCTTCCTTAAACATCGGTTAATTCGTCATTTAGCGACTTTAACGCCTTTTTCGACGCATAGTATGGGTTAAAACCATATCTAAGCATCAAGACTTGTACCTACTTATTATAAAACTTATTTTAAATATTTTTACAATAGGTACAAGTTATGAACTCAGATTTCCAAATAAGCCTTCAAATCTATGTGTGAAATGACCAAAATACCCTTTTGAAGTTGAATTCGATTTTAAAACTATAACGGCATACGTGTTGGTATCTTACTGATACTAAAACATGTTGTAATCATATTGACACATGAAACTTGTAAATAACTCATCCGGTTACCCGACATCGCTTATATGCGTACGGTTAAGCCTACGTGACTGGTTTACGTAAATTCACCGAAACGGGTTTAACCTCATCATTTTTATATCAAAATCCAGAATGTTATATGTTTACCCAAAATATACAAGTCTGAGTACTTGTCGGGTTTAAACAACATTCTTTCCGATCATAGCTTAATCTAGCGTATCGTTGCGTTACGTATCCTTTAAGCTAACCGGTTCGAGTCAACGACTCAACCTAAACCCGTTAGCATTCTAATTGGTTATTAATACCATCAATCAGTAGATCGATACTTGCATTTGTCTTCTTGATTACCGGCTGAGTTACTATTCGTTAGAAGAACTAGCTCAAGGGAAATACTTTAACTTATTTTCACTATACGGGCTTGGGATACGGTATTATATTAACGCTTGGTCGGGTATGGGATCATGTTTATCGGAGTGTGGTTTACTAAATCTTATAACCCGTTTTATTCTGTATTGTCTGATAACTTAAACATTGGCGGTTAACTCGACCCTGTCCTGGATATCCTTGGCTCATTTAAATTACTAATGGCCATGACCTAAGCGCGGGGTGTAGGCATACACCTAAAAGAAGCTAATGCTAAACAAATTATTTTTATTATACTCCTTCGCGGGTTTTATTAAGTGGTGTGTCGGTTAATCAGGTTATTCGGTTTTTGCACCGGACTCCATATGTATTGACATGCTTGTAAAACTGTAAACAAGATCATTTTGAATTGTCCCAAGTTATAAAAGATTTCCGTGCTCAATGCACCTAAATAAATTTTAAATGTTTTTAAAATGAGTCGGTTAAATGTATTTACAAGTGAAAACTGACGTATTTCCCAAAATGGCTAAGTGACAGGTTCGGCACGGCAAAGGCTAGGAGCTGCTTGGTATGATGTAGAGAATTTTGCAAGTTCTTAGTCAAGCCTAAAGTCTATCGGAGAATATCGTTTTTGTACCTTTGATCCGCCTGTGGATCTAATATTGCAAACCTTGTAATTGTTTTAAGACTTTTAACTCTACGGTTTGTAATAATGTTTAATATTCAAGTCTTCCGCTGTGTTGTATGTATGTTTGACCTTGATGATACAAATTTTACATCACAATACTCCCCACCCGGGCCGACCGGGATTGTGTTGGAAATACGGAGTGTGACAGGTTGGTATCAGAGCCAACGTTCGAGTGAATTAAACACTAGCCTTTTGTGTTTAATCTCGGGTATATACAATAGCACATTCCTTCGTCTCTAAGTCTAGACATCGACATAGGATTTCTCTAACCATTATTAAGAGTTTTATTATTTATTTTGTTTTGCTTTTTTTTTTTCTAATTTGTATTGAAGCAGGAAAAATGCCGCCGAGATGCCGTGGTAGCATTAGGAGAGGCGGAGGCTCGACAAGAGGAGGAACATCCGGCAAGGACCATCCCGTGTGCCGAGCCGAAACCCATACGAAGGATCAGGAGATTCTTCGTCTTCATGGCGATCGTTTGGGTACCCGCTTCCACGCGAGTACTCTCCCCCACATTCAGAATCCCAAGACTCTCACTACTCTTTCCACTCATACCATTCACATCACTCCCATCACTCCAACCCTCACCAAGAAGACTCCAACCCAAATAGCTATGCCGTTCTCCATCTATAACGCCACCGGTTGACTCACCCACCCACATGTTGGAAGATCCAGAGATGCCACCCTTAGGATCCGCGACTATCCTATTGAACTATCAAGTGGTCCCCCTTCTCGCATGGGATCACCATTTGAAGGACCCGATAGTTGGGATTTGAGATGGAGCGAATACCAGTTTTAATATACCTCTTCTCCTCATTCTTCCAAGCCACCATCACCTCCCCAAGAAGCCGAACAAATGGAAGTGGAGGAACAACGACCACAACAACAACAAACACCTCCAAGAAGAAAGCGTGGAGCACGTATGTCAGTGCGTGCAGGGCAATGGACGGGTTCGCAACCACCCACGTCCCAAACTTACCCTATCATCCCTGAGGACCCACAAATGGGTGGACCCTCAAACACGTCACCAGTAGCGGAATTGCCACCTCTTCCACCACCCATTGAACCTACTTTCAGCTATCACTGCCAGAACCGGGAAACCCGATTCCTTCCTATCCAGATTCATCTGGGTACCACCATACACCTACACCTTTACACTATGGCTATTCGGCGCCGTCTGTTGATCCATATTTGGAAGCAGCCGCATATAATGCTTATAACCCAACTCCTTTCCTTCCATACTCAGCCACATCATATCCTGGCTATGGATACCAATACCCTTCTGCATCCCAGTATCAGCCGCTATCGCAACCCCCCCCCCCCCGCAGCAAACACCGCAATCAACGCCACAACTAGAGGCCATTAATCAGGCCTTAGAAAGAGTGGAGCAATTGCAGTGTCAAACCGAGAAAAAGGAGAAGAAAACCTTCAAAGCTTTCAAGAAGCTGACAAAAATATGGAAAGGAAAGAATGATGAGTGAGGGATTGAGCTATTAGTATTTCTATTTTAGTCCCTGCGTGGCAAGTATTTTATTTTAGTCCCTGCGTGGACAAGTATTTCTATTTTCCGTCCTTGCGTGGACTAGTTATTCCTGTTAGACCCCTGCGAGGGCCAATTAATCTTAGCTTTGAATAAAAGACCTGTTTAAGGCCCTAATGTAATCCCTTATTTATTTTAATGAGGAAGGATTCAAAATTTTATATGTGTGTGTTATAAATATATATATATATATATATATATAAGTATTAAGAAATATCCTTTGTTCAAGCGATCGTCTCGACTTTACTCAAAATTTTATTGATCCGCCAAAATTCCAAAAGATCTTCTTAATGGTTTTCACAGCCAAATGGCAATAAACCATAATAAATTGGCAAACTATGATAAGTTAAGGACTGGTAATCTTCTATCATGATAGCTAAGGAAGAGTATCCCTTCTATCCAGAGGCAATGAACTATGTTCCACCTCGAAGCCTAATGGTTAACAAGACCATTGTGTACATCGAGAATGATAAACACTTTCCATTATCACTCAAGGATGAGTGGCTTGTGAACCATACCTACTCATCAAATAGAGTCAAGGACGTTGTAACCTTTAAGGTTCCATGTCCAAGGTAGTGAGCCACGCTCCAAACCTTATTAAAATGATCACAAATGCAACCTAGGCTTTATTATAAACACCATTTTAAGACAATTAATCCTAGTCAACATCTAAGTGATGATGACTCTTCTGGCAGTGTGACATGAGGAACCACACTAGTCATCAAGGTAGCTGGGCTACGCCCAAACCTCATCGATCATAAGTGATCAATCTTATATCATCTTGTCAGATATGCAATGACAACATTCATACATCCATTAGTGATGAAATTCCTTTGAGCCATAAATCCCATCTCCAAGCACCATACATGACTCTTTAAAAGTCTAAGTCTTTTGTGCCAAGTTTATTAAGAAAACTGTACTTTAATGTACTTAAACGGTTAAGAATACCATGTCACTCTGCGAACCATCAATTGCAATGATCAACTAATGGACTTTTAAATTATGTAGTACCAAGATTTATGAGATGGCTGACTCTGGAGGAGCCAATAGTCACCCCGAGGATGATGATCATGCTAACGTTAACATCAATGACGATGCTTTCCAAGCTCGCATTGACGAGGCTGTAAGTAAGGCCATGAACAAAGCCTTGGAGAAGCTAAAAGATACCAGCGCTACCAACTTCAGAACCGAATCTACTTCGCGATCCTCAGCTAAGAGGAGTAGCTCTGTTCATTCTTCAAATAAGAGAAGTGAATCTAGAAAGATGAATGACCAAGGGTCACACGAACATAGAGAAAGGGACCAACCGTCAGAGATGGTTGCACCTACAAGTACTTTGTCTCCTTCAATCCACGAGACTTTAACGGTGAAAAAGGCGCGGCGGAATGCCTTAGGTGGTTAGATGAGATGGAAACTATTATGGATATTAGCGTTTGTGCTAGGAATGATGTAATGAAGTTTGTTTCTCAATCATTCAAGGGCGATGCCCTGATATGGTGGAAGGCGATGGTACAGTCTACAGGTAAGGTAGCCCTGTATAATTTAGGATGGAAGAGGTTTGTTGAATTGATCAAGGAGACATACTGCCCTCCCCACGAGGTGGAGAAAATAGAAGCTGATTTCTTAACTCTCTCTATGAAGAATCTAGATCACCGCAAGTATGTTACTGATTATAATTCCCTGTCAAGGTTAGTTCCCTATTTGATCACCCCAGAGCCAAAGCGCATTGCGCGTTTCATTAATGGTCTTGCTCCATAAATTAAAGGGATGGTCAAGGCTTCTAAGCCTAGTACTTACCGGTTTGCTATGGACCTATCACTGTCCCTTACTCAAGACATAGTGAGGCAAAGATCAGTTAAGAATGATGCTGAAGGGAAAAGGAAAAGGGAGGATGACAACTCCCACAAGTTTGATAGGAAGAAGCAAAGGCCTGTGTTCAAAGGAAACGAAAGTCGGTCCGATGATAGACCCGCATGTAAGATCTGCAAGAAGAAGCATGGGGGTCAGTGTCGATTTGATCCACAGGCTAAGCCTTGTGGAATCTGTAAGAGAACGGGGCATAAGACCTTGGAGTTAAGGATCTGAAAGACGCGTCTTGTTATGGATGTGGCAAAAAGGGCCACATAAACACCAACTGCCCTAAGGCCACCAAGGATGGTGCCAAGAATGGAGGGGCAAACAAAGGAAATGCCCGAGCTTTCCAGATGACTGCTAGGGAGGCCGTCAACGACAATAATTTCATAACAGGTACTTTTCTCATTAATGACATTTTTGCTAGAGTTTTGTTCGATTCCGGAGCTGATAAGTCTTTTGTAAGTCATAAGTTTAGTGAATTGTTGAATCTACCCATAAGAGCTTTAGATATAACCTACGAAATAGAACTCGCCGATGGAACCTTAGAATCCGCTTCTACCATTATTGATGGATGTTCCATATCCATAAAGCATCAAACTATTCAAGTCTCTCTTTTGCCAATGAAGTTGGCAGGATTCGATGTAGTCTTAGGCATGGATTGGTTATCCCATAACCAAGCTCGCATCGCATGCAATAAGAAACTCATCGAAATCGTATCCCGGTCCGGTGAAACCCTTACCATACTAGGAGATCGACACCATGGGTTACCCGAAAAGATGTCTCTTCTGAAAGCCTCAAGATGTTTGAAGAAAGGTTGTATCATCTACATGGCACAAGTAACCATTGATGAACCCAAACCAAAGATAGAAGACTTGAAAGTTATCTCAGAATATGTAGATGTATTTCCTGAGGAATTGCCTGGTTTACCCCCAGATAGGCAAGTGGAGTTTAGGATTGATATCCTGCCTGGAGCTGCACCAATTGCGAAGGCTCCTTACCGATTAGCACCCTCAGAGATGAAGGAACTGAGAACCCAACTGGATGAGCTTTTGGAGAAAGGCTTCATACAGCCTAGCTCATCGCCTTGGGGAGCTCCTACATTGTTCGTGAAGAAGAAAGATGGTTTAATGCGTCTGTGCATTGGTTATCGTGAGCTAAACAAAGTAACAATTAAGAACCATTACCCTTTACCCAGGATCGACAACTTATTCGACCAGTTGCAAGGAGCTAGTTACTTTTCAAAGATCGATTTAAGGTCTGGATACCACCAGTTGAAAGTCAGAAGTGAGGACGTCTCGAAAAATGCTTTTAGGACCAGGTATGGTCATTATGAGTTCTTAGTGATGCCTTTTGGACTCACTAATGCACCAGCAGCGTTCATGGATTTTATGAATAGAGTCTACAAACCATACTTGGATAAGTTTGTCATCGTTTTCATAATCCTTATCTATTCTCGTAATCAAGCCGATCCCGAGAAACATTTAAGGTGCATTCTAGAACTTCTAAGGCAGGAAAAGCTTTATGCAAAGTTCTCTAAGTGCGAATTTTGGCTTAGAGAGGTCCAGTTTTTATGACATGTGGTGAGCGAACGTGGCATCCAAGTTGACCCAGCCAAGATTGAAGCTATCATGAATTGGGAAGCACCCAAGACTCCTTCTGAAATCCGTAGTTTCCTAGGATTGGCCGGTTATTACAGAAGATTCATCGAGAACTTTTCAAGAATAGCCATTCCTTTAACTACCTTGACCCGTAAGAATGTCAAGTTTAATTGGGGTCCTAAGCAACAAGAATCCTTTGAGATTCTTCAGCACAAGTTGAGCAATGCTCCTGTACTTACTCTGCCTGAAGGTACTGAATAATTCTCTATTGCGATGCTTCGCACACTGGCATGGGCTGTGTGCATATGCAAAAGGGCAAGGTGATTGCCTACGCATCGCGACAACTAAAAGTGCATGAAAGGAATTACACTACCCATGACTTGGAACTGGGTGCCGTAGTGTTTGCACTAAAGTTATGGAGACATTATTTGTATGATACAAAGTGTTTATATACACTGACCACAAGAGCCTCTAACACTTGTTCAATCAAAAGGATTTGAACATGAGACAACGCCGTTGGATGGAGACATTAAACGACTACGACTGTGAAATCCGATATCACCCTGGTAAGGCAAACGTAGTTGCAGATGCACTTAGTCGCAAGGATGAAACCTTGAGAATCAATGCTAAGAGCATCGAGATAAGAAGCTGTTTGAATGAGAAACTACTTGATGCACAAAAGCAGGCAATGTTGGAAACAAACCTCCCTAAGGAAGGGCTAGGTAAGACTATTGATCAATTTATTCCTAGTAACGATGAAATACTTAGATTCAATGGGAGAATCTGGGTTCCGATTTTTGGAGGACTCAGAGATATAATCCTTCAGGAAGCTCATAGCTCCAAATATTCGATGCATCCTGGAAGTGACAAGATGTATCAGGATCTAAAACCGAGTTATTGGTGGATGGGTATGAAGAAATCCATTGCCAATCATGTAGCGAAGTGCTTGATGTGTTCGCAAGTCAAGGCAGAACATCAGAAGCCGTCAGGACTTCTACAACAACTAGAAATCCCCACATGGAAATGGGAGATGGTAACTATGGATTTCATTACCAAGTTACCCAAGACGAAAAATGGAAATGACACAATATGGGTCATTGTCGATAGACTGACCAAGTCAGCACATTTCTTGCCCATAAAGGAGACGCATAGCTCCGACAAGTTAGCCAAGCTTTACGTGGATAAAATCGTATCACTGCACGGTGTGCCGGTATCTATTGTATCCGATAGAGATACAAGATACACTTCTCATTTCTGGAAGAGTTTCCAGCAGTCATTAGGTACCCAATTGAACTTCAGTACAACTTACCATCCGCAGACTGATGGCCAGAGTGAGCGTACCATCCAGACACTAGAAGACATGCTTCGCGCTTGTGTGGTCGATTTAGGTGGAAGTTGGGATGACCATTTGCCCCTAATCGAGTTCTCATATAACAACAGTTATCATACATGTATCAAGGCCGCTCATTTCGAGGCTTTGTATGGGAGAAAATGTCGAACGCCTATTTGTTGGGCGGAAGTTGGAGAGGCCCAACTGTTAGGACCTGAGATAGTCCTAGAGATGATGGAAAAGATTGGTCAGATTCTGGATCATCTCAAAGCTGCCCGAGATATGCAGAAGAGCTATGCAGACAAGAGGCGCAAACCTCTGCAGTTCCAAGTAGGGGACAAGGTGTTGTTGAAGGTATCACCTTGGAAAGGTGTGATGCGCTTCGGGAAGAAGGGCAAGCTAAGCCCTAGGTACATAGGACCATTCGAGATCATCGAACGAGTTGGATCTGTAGCGTATAAGCTAAGTCTACCTGAGGAGTTAAGTGGAATTCATGATGTATTCCACATTTGTAAATTAAAGAAATGCCTAGCCGATGAGTCGCTGGCAATATCTCATAAGGACGTTCAGATCGATGAAAACCTGAGGTTCTTTGAGAAGCCAATCGCAATCGAAGATCAGCAAGTCAAGAAGCTCCGAAGAAAGAAAATACATATTGTGAAGGTGAAATGGGATGCCCGTCGAGGCCTCGAGTATACATGGGAAGTCGAATCCCACATGCGTCAAAAGTACCCTTATCTTTTTGAATAAAATCTCGAGGTCGAGATTTCTTTTAAGGGGGTGAGGATGTAACACCTCGTAAAAGTCCCAACCAGTTAAACCTTGACACGTGTCCCGTTGATCCTCATGCCAACTACTGACCGAGAGGGACTGAGTGCAACGTCGTGTTAATTAGTAACCTCTGAACGTCAAGGCATAATCGAATCATGAATAAATCCCAAGAAAATTTAAAAATTTTCTTCTCTGGACGTGGTTACGGACCGCAAGCCAATGCGGTTACGGTCCGTAACCGGTTATGGTGTTTTGGGCGCTGGAGGTCCTTACGGACCTTAACCGTAACCCCATACGGTCTGTAAGGGAACCTGCAAACGGCATAAATGGGGCAGACTCGTGGCAGCATGCATGTAAGCTTAACTTTCACGAATTCCCATAATACCTCTGCTCAAGACACGACCCTAGACACTTGTGATCATCAGTAGTGCATGCCTAACACCTGTATTGATCCTCATAACCCATCTAACTCCATAAATTCAAGCTTGATCTCCACCTAAAGAACTTGCACATTTTCATAACTCACTCTCCTCATCTCTGCAAAGTTCTGGAGCCCAAGCAACCTTCAATCCTGTTCTAATTTCGTGCTAGGACCTTTGTAAGTGTCCTTGATCCTCCTTGTTATTTCTATCGTGTTTTCAAGCCAAAAGGCAAGCTTGTCGTAAAAACGGTTTGACTGGCGGTTAAATCTTTATCGGTCCAATCATGATCTGATCTAAACATGGTTACGTGATCGTAATAAGGTAGGTAACAATCCCTCAAAAGGGCACCTCCTGATTACCATGAATTATGGATCAATTGACGGGTCAAACTATTTTATAAAAATTCAAACTGGGTCAGATTTGACAATAAGAGCATAACTAATAACATGCATGTTATAAAATCAGTTTTGTCACTCTAAATACTTGATAATAATCATAAGAACATGTGAGAACATGTTCGGCTCATCAAATTCAGGTCTAAAGGTCGGTTCGCAACCGAAAGTCGCAAAGTTTGACTTCTGCTTTGACAATAAGAGCAGAAGTCAAACTGAGTCAGATTTGACAATAAGAGCATAACTAATAACATGCATGTTATAAAATCAATTTTGTCACTCTAAATACTTGATAATAATCATAAGAACATGTGAGAACATGTTCGGCTCATCAAATTCAGGTCTAAAGGTCGGTTCGCAACCGAAAGTCGCAAAGTTTGACTTCTGCTTTGACCTTCAGTTCTGACCCGATTTTGTGTCTTTCAAGGCCGATTCTAAGATGCATTATGATCCTTATATAATGTAGTATAACCCTCTGAGGTCATACTACATGGTCATAATCATAATCCGAGTTTATGCGCAAGTTTCGTTAATGTGTCAAATTTGACTACTTTGTCCTTTTTGCTTAAATTGAGATTTAAACTAAAAATGAACATGCAACAAGTTACCTAATGATATGTTAACTTGTTTGGCTTGCACGCATGTCAATAATTTGGTCATAATCTGAGTTTTTCCTAAATATCACAAATCAAGCTTTTAGAGGACCAAAATGCCCTTTTCGGCGAATTAAATGTTTTCAACACAACTCCACAATAAAATACTTTAACTACTGATGTTATAAATATTTAGAATTATTTGGGATATTAAATCAGTTTACAAACTGAGTTTATGTAAAGGCTCTTGCATGATAACGATAAATGACGATAAACCCTTATGGCGCATAAAATGAGTTTTAAACACGTTTTCATAACCAAACCTTTTACAAACTGACTTTATATAATAAATAAAGTATTTTGGTTATATAAACCTGATCAAAACTATAATCTTCCTTAAAAATCGGTTAATTCGTCATTTAGCGACTTTAACGCCTTTTTCGACGCATAGTATGGGTTAAAACCATATCTAAGCATCAAAACTTATTACCTACTTTTTGTAAAACTTATTTTAAATATTTTTATAGTAGGTACAAGTTATAAACTCATATTTCCAAATAAGCTTTCAAATCTATGTGTGAAATGACCAAAATACCCTTTTGAAGTTGAATTCGATTTTAAAACTATAACGGGCATACGTGTTGGTATCTTACTAATATTAAAACATGTTGTAATCATATTGACACATGAAACTTGTAAATAACTCATCCCGTACCGACATCGCTTATATGCGTACGGTTAAGTCTACGTGACTAGTATACGTAAATTCACCGAAACGGGTTTAACCTCATCATGTTTATATCAAAATCCAGAATGTTATATGTTTACCCAAAATATACAAGTCCTAGTACTTGTCGGGTTTAGACAACATTCTTTCCGATCATCGCTTAATCTAGCGTATCGTTCCGTTTCGTATCCTTTAAGCTAACCGGTTCGAGTCAACGACTCAACCTAAACCCGTTAGCATTCTAATTGGTTATTAATACCATCAATCCAGACTAGAAGCCTCCCAGTAGATGATACTTGCATTTGTCTTCTTGATTATCGGCTGAGTTACTATTCGTTAGAAGAACTAGCTCAGGTAAATACTTTAACTTATTTTCCCTATACGGGCTTGGGATACGGTATTATATTATCGGCTTGATCGAGTATGGGATCATGTTTATCGGATTGTGATTTACTAAATCTTATAACCCGTTTTATTCTGTATTGTCTGATAACTTAAACATTGGGGTTAACTCGACCGTGTCCTGGATATCCTTAGCTCATTTAAATTACTAATGGCCACGGCCTAAGCGCGGGGTGTAGGCATACACCTGACAGACGCTAAGGCTAAACAAATTATTTTTATTATACTCCTCCGCGGGTTTTATTAAGTGGTGTGTCGGTTAATCAGGTTATTCGGTTTTTTGCACCGGACCCCATATGTATTGACAGGCTTGTAAAACTGTAAACAAGATCATTTTGAATTGTCCCAAGTTATAAAAGATTTTCGTGCTCAATGCACCTAAACAAATTTTAAATGTTTTCAAAATGAGTCGGTTAAATGTATTTTCCAGTGAAAACTGAGTATTTTCCAAAAAGGCTAAGTGACAGGTTCGGCACGGAATAGGCTAGGAGCTGCTTGGTATGATGTAGAGAATTTTGCAAGTTCTTAGTCAAGCCTAAAGTCTGTCGGAGAATATCTTTTTTGTACCTTCGATCCGCCTGTGGATCTAATATTGCAAACCTTGTAATTGTTTTAAGACTTTTAACTCTACGGTTTGTAATAATTTTAATATTCAAGTCTTCCGCTGTGCTGTATATGGGGTGTGACATTATGTGATATAGACACTTAGCAAAATCTAAAACCTAGCACACCTCTATTATGTGATAAAGAACGTCACAAAGAATTGCGAAGCAATAAACAGTGTTCAAATAATATTAAGCATGCATACACATCTAGTCAATAATCAAATCGCCTGTAATTCATAAATAAATCCATAAATATCAATTATCCATTAATAAAATCCAAACTTTAGCAACCATTCATCTAATCTTGGTAGTTAAAAGAAGTCTAGCCAAGAACCATAGTCAAGAAAAAAAACAAGTTCGAACCGAGTAACAAAACATGAGTTCAAATAATATAAATAAATAAAATCAATCTAACTCGTTTGCGAACCGAACTCCAATCTTAAACCGTATGGCTTTTCTCTCTTCAATCCGTGCTCCTAGTCCTCTTTTCTGCTCCTGCTCGTCTTCTACCCACAGCCGTATCAACCCCTCCGTTCGTATATCTGACACCTCCTTTATTTATACGGATCCATCAACCATGTGTTTTACGGCTTCACAATTTGAGTCCAAATACACTTCCCACAATATGGGCCTGCTTAAGCGAATTGCAAAACAATGTGTGGCCTGTTGGCAAATTGATGGGCCAAGTCGATGAAACCACGCTGATCCAACCGGTCGAATATACTCAAGAAAATGGCGGTGGCACTATTGTGAAAAAGATATTCAATACAAGAAACTGGGTCAACAACAGCATTGTTTTGTACTTTGGAATTAATTCCAAATTTCTCGTAACATGCTCTTTTGTTCCCTCCACTTCTATAATGCTTCATTGTGAATTTTCCATTTTAGCTTTTATAGTTTTTCGAACTTATAAAATAGAGATGGGGCTTCGGCCCACTCACAAAAAGTAGCGGCAATTTTACTTCGGTCACTGGGGCTCTACTCTGCCGTACTGGTTGGTTAATTCCTTAATACTCGTTTTCGCTCCATTTGCACCAGGACCTGACAAAACACAAAATAATATAATATACGCTAAAAACTAAATAAAACAAATAAAAACTACATAATAACTATACACTTTACACGGGACAAATATGTGTATTTTACCCCACATCAACCTCATTCATTTCAAAGTCGGAGACACGAATCGCACGCTACTCGCAATCTAAAATAACACTAATATTCGAGAACGAACTAAATTTACAACTCCTTCAATTTTATTTGATTATACCCATGAAAATACGTGATATACATAGGTGAACTACATGAAACTTACATGCTACGGAATATACTAACATGCTAATACGTGATATCCATAGGACATTGGCCGTGGTCAACTCCTAGATATGCAAATCTTGATAGTACAGCAAGTATAATGGCTATGGGGCCGTGCAAGCATCCGGACTGACAAGCTCATTAAATGAAGACAGAGAAAAAAGTGGCACAGAGTTGTGCCCACCAGGCACGGGGACGTGTAAAGCTTCTCTTTCCAGCTATAAATAGGGGTGCTTGGTTCAATTGCAATCCATCCCTTGGCAAACCACTTCTCTCACACCTTCCACCACTCCACCACCACAATACCACCATCATCCACCACATTCATCCATCATACATCTTTAGCGTGTGTGTGTAGTAGTCTCGGGATCCAAGATTGATTGTAAGAGTTTTGTCAAACAAAGGTTATGCTTGGCTAATCTCTTACATCACTTGGTGAAGACAAGTCATTTATGTATTACTTTTGATTTTCAAATTTGGTTAACTTTTTAATTGGGTTATTAATGAATTTAGAGGTATTTACATATTTCCCCTCCTAAGCTAGCTTATTATGTATTTCCCCAAACAAAAAAAAAAACAAAAAACAATTACATATTTCCCCTTCCTAACCTATATATATTACATATTTCCCCTTTTTCAGTAAAATTACTCTTCGAATGACCATTTTACCCTTATTGAACAATTAAATGAATATATACATATTTCCCCTTTCTAATATCATCATCAATAGACCATTTTACCTTACATTTGTGTAAATTTTGATTGATGGGTCTCCTCTAAAAAGTTTAGGTCAGATAGTGTAAGTCCCAAAACCTTTGATCAAACTATGATATCAAGCAATCACCAAGAGTGGGCGGAATCCAAAGTTGGTGTGATTAAAAAAACGCGAAAACAAAAGAAATCACTTTCAATACTTGCACATGTTCTATTACTATCAAAGAAAAACGTCTGGTATAAGTATTCCACTATCCCAATCACCTCTCTTAAGCTCTCTATAGGAATTCTATAACAATGAGGCTTAAACCCTAGTTTGTGAAAAAAAAACTAGTTTATATACCTGGGAAAGCCCATACCCTACATGGGCTCCCCTTGGGCCTGCCTGGCCCACATAGCCTTAGACAATGCCCAATCATTTATTTAGCCCACATTGCTTAACCCAATACTGCCTAACCCACTAGAAAGCTAAGCGCAATAGCTTATAATAGCGTTTGATAAAGATAAGCGTAAACCTACTCAATTATATGGCCTTACAATATCCCCCTAGATTTATACTGTCTTTATCAGGTCTTTGTGGGAAGATACTTCTTGTCTTCATTTTTAAACTTGGGTCTTCTATTTTCTTGATCACGGTCAGCTTTATTTGAAAATCTTTGTTGAAAGGAATGCAAGAGGAGGATTCTCAGCAGCTCCTCTCTTTTTTAATCTTTCTTATTCAAGCAGGTTCACTGATACTTCTTCACATGTACTTTCACTGTCAGACGATAACTCGTATCTGGTTCTTCTGACTCTTGTACACTTTGCCACGATGCTTCATGCTTGACAGCAAACTCTTCGTCAACCGCTGTTACTTGATTGAAATCTCTGCATATGCTCAGAAATTAATAAGCAAACATTTCTATGCAACAGGGAGAGTACCATATGAACACTTGGTACATCCAAGTACTTGTACTCGGACTTCACAATTCAAATTTCTCTCAACTTTTGATAATCAGTCAAATCTTGAAGAACGGTTAATAATGAGTTCATCCTTTTCATTTACAACGTCAGACTATTGGTGAACATGTCAGTACTTTCATACAGCAGAGTGATCAATAGAATGACCAGCGAGGGTTAGGCAAATACCTTTTCGGTATGAATATAGCTATTTTAGCTCAATGGAATTCCCTCAATTTGAGTTTATTTCCTTTAAGGTTTCTGGCCTCTTTTTGGCTCTTTTAAGATATCCTGACTATGCCTAGGTCTACATATATCTGGATGCAACAGAAGGACAACCATGATATCCCCGTATGACTCAACAGTGTAAAGACCCGAAACCTCAGACGTTGGCTATCTATCAACGCAAGATTTAAGATTATAAAATCATACGTCGATGGTATGTTACCCACATGGTACATATTTCTTTATGTTTGTATCACTCAGTATCTTTTATCTTTTGAGCATTAAGCCTACCGACATATCACATTAGATCCTAGTCTTTTCAGCTATAGTACCTTACATGTGTTGGTAAAGCCTTTTAACACGAACATTCATTTCATTTACCATATTGTATTGTTTTAGGATTTTATTTTTTTATTTTTCTCATGTATCCCCCTAAAACAGTGCTTAATATGCAACATACTTTTTTTTGGATTTTCTCATTTTCTCCAATATACAGATGACTCTCTCTATCCCCCTAAATTTGTGCATAAATGTTATGAGCAAATTTATCTTAGAAAGAAAAAGTATGTACAAAAGTATTTTTGTTGTTTTTTTCTTAACCGTTCCGTCATTAGATTTAAGACTAATCAATAATAAGATTAACACACAAAATTTAACTTGTACCTTTTTCGCTGATCTTATCTTACCACACTTATCTCCTCCTAGGAAACATATCAATTGTAAAAATAGATCCTTTTGCAACACTAAGATGTCACCCGTTAATTATCCGGAACAACCGCTATCAACATTCTAAGGATAGTCAACATGCTCCTCCTTGGTTGTCCCTGAAAATAAGGAGATTAGTTAGACATTGGTACCCAGGCCATCGTGGTCCTGGGTTTTCCTGAAGTATCAAAATATGACACTTCTTTCAGACACATGTCCCCTTTGTTTTCAAGGACTGGTGATGTTGCTGCATTACGTTTTGCTTTCCAAATTTGTTTAGGCTTTTCTAATTTCTTAGATGCCTTTGACAAAACAGTTTGCTTTTCAACCTTGTTATTTTTCAATACTTCTTTAGGTTTTAAAGCTTGTTTTCTTTTAACTTTCGTAACATTCCAATCCCCATCAGATGGTTAAAACTTGGGATGCTTATTCATCATTGCCTTAGGTTTTTCAACCTTCATTGGTAGAATAAGATCTATCCCTCGGTGTAACCATCTGATGCTGAGTGTAATATGGATCATAGGGACGTTGTGCGCAATTCCATGCAATGTGACCAGGTATGCCGCGGTTGTAGCATGTCGGCTTCTTTACATAAGGAGCATATCCTAATCCATTTGATCCAACTAATGATGAGTTTGAGTTAAAAGATCTGTTGGATGATTTGTTTGCAGACTTTTCAACCTTTCTGCCCTGCTTCATATGTCCCTGTCTACAACAGTTAGAACATTCACTGTTAGATTTAGCAGTTTCATTTAAAATTGTTAGTTTTGGAGGCACATATTTATTTGACAGGCCTCTCAAAACTGGTTCGAAAGCTGCCTTTTTTCACATAAGGAGGAGCATCGACAGACAAATTTGATGTGTTTGAATGAACATCAGCAGTATCTTGGCAAACAACAGCATCCCCCTAAACCCAATCCTCTACTTTTACTTCATCTGCACATGAAGTAGAAGCATCAGCATCGTTCACGCACTTAAACTCAGAGCTTGAGTTACTTTCCTTTTCTAGCAGCTCTGATGAAACATCTGCTGTTGAGTTAGCTGATCCAGAAGACTCACAACTGGATTCACGAGATTTAACTGATTCCAATTTTTCAAAATCAGTTTCTTCAGGTGATTCACATTTGGAGTCAAATGCTGCAGCTGACTCAGTCGGTTCATTAGCCGATTCAGCAAAACTCTCAAAACTCAATGTCTCGGTATGCTTAGCAGCATCCTCTGATTTAACAAAGACAGGTGGAGATGTTGGTTCGGTTGTCTTTGTTTCATTCCATTTAGGTTTTGAATTTTAACTTTTGAGGGTTTTGTTGGCTCAACCTTGGCATCACCAGCCTGCCCATAGGCCATGTCAGGCATGTTTGCAATCTCCTCTTCAATCGTAGGAATAGAGGTATAGGAATGATTGTATGGTGGAGGAATGGCCACATATCCCAAACCCTTATTCCTAATTTCTTTTTTACTGAACTGAAACTGCTTATTTATAATTTTTTTCAACTTTTGGACTAGAAACGTCAAATTGCTTAAAATTAAACTCTGTATTTTCAAAAGTTGATTTTAAATAATCAAGTTCAGCAGTTAGTTTTTCAGAAAGTTCTTTAAAGTGGAGATGCCTACACCTTTCTTGACTTAAGTCATTATGCAACTGGCGGATATCACGTTTTTGTTCCTCCACCATATCCTTCTATCCATTTATTTTCTTTTCGATCTGATATAAATCAGATTTGGATAACTGCAGTTGCATAATTAATGAGTTGGCCTGTTCTTTGTATCCACTAACTTTCTCTCTACAAGCAGTAGTACAACAAATATTTTTTACACATACCTCTTTAATCATGGGAGTGAAGTCATGAATCTGAGTACCTGTACGAATAACCTGATTCTTAATCTGACGATGAATCTGCAGAAGTGGATTAACAAACTACAACAGGCAATGGAGCAGTAGAAATGCGTGAGAGAATGTCACACCCCGACTTGCAGCGGAAGGAAAAATACGGGATGCAACAGACACCTCTGGTACAAGCACATTGTTTATAAAGACATTACACTTTATTACTTACAAAATGTTGATTACATACTACATGTATGTTACAACTGCGTGTTCCCATGAACCACATAAGTCTTTTAAGCCACATGCGTCTATATCAGGGTTCGCCTACAAACATGTCTTGAACAACATACACGGATCACACCAGTCTCAAGTTACCTGAAATGCATGTTAGTTTTAAAAAGGGTCAGCTAAACGTTGCGTGAGTTCAACTGGTTTATTTGTTGGGTAACAATATGTGTTAACAAGTTTAATTGCACTGGTCACAGTCTTAGTCACAATGACGGTCACAGTCTGAGTCACAATGACGGTCACAGTCATAGTCGCAGATGGAATTACACGACGAAACAATTGAAACCTGACTGTTTTACCCCGTGTCGTGTCATCCCAGACACTCTCGGCCACCGGACCGTGTCACAAAGACACTCCTGGCCCATCAACTGCGTCACATGCATTTCAACGCCCCATAGTAGTTATGCCTAACAACACAACCAATTTTAGGATGCGTGCAGACCTGGTTGCCGACCTTCCTGTCGGGCGCGACCTAGGTTCGTCAGACCAATAGTACTATCCACTGCCCACGACTCATATTAATCACTTGTAATGGGGAGGTAGTTCGTGTGTTAGATAATTCAAATCATCACAAGTTGGTGCAATTAACACAGTTTCGTAACATGCCAATCATTTCAGAAACAGTATCACAGTTTAAAAGTGGTGGAGTGAAACTCACTCCCAACTTGGTGTAATCAACACAGTTTTTAACATGCAAGTCCCCAGAAAATAGTAAAACAATTTAAAAGCGAGGAAGTGAACTCACAGTGCGAGTAGTAGTCTCAACAACAGAGTGATCAAGCAACTGAATCAACTTTAATAACACCCATGCAAGTATGGACTCAAATCAGTATCTAAGTTGGTAATGGTTATAAACTTGGATCTGGTGAGAAGTTTTTACTCCGGATTGAGTCTATAGGACACTGGAATGGTGATGGATATCAAGTCAGTAGTTTAACGTGTTCGGATAATGGTACGGGGATACCAATAGTGCCAACACGTGGTTATTTGAGAATGATTATCTTTTCATCAAGGGAGTTTGAGTGTTTGGGGAGTCTAAGTTGCCCAAATTTGAGTTTCCATTTTCACCGTCGGGAATTCCCCGACTGTCTTAGGACACATCCATAGTGCCCAATTTGCCGGGAATCTCCCGGAATACTTCCGGTGTTCCAATTATTGTATTCTTCAGGTTGGGTTAGTTCCCAGTTCCGGCAGGTTCGTTATACGGTAACCGCCGAAATTGATTTAAAATAACTCATTTTTAATTCTATAAATTTCCATTCAATCTATGATTTGAATAAAAATCTGTAAATTTTTTTATAACTTAGTAAAAATCTGTAGATTTTGGGAAAAATTTTGGGAATTTATTTTGGCATTTTCACTATTTAAATAAATTATTTATAAACCAATATTTAATCAAATAATTAACAATAATTAGAATCATTGGTCCAATAATTTCAAAGAAATTCTAGAACACCTTTGACATGTCTAGGAACTTCTCACAAAATTTTGATATTTTTCCGATTTCGTTTCGGTGCGTTCCTGGCTACCGAAAACTTGCAAAAACACGGATTTTTTACCCAAATCAAAACTCAACCAATGGACTCCGAACTTTTCCAGTTGATTCCCCATATGTTCCTTAGTTTCTATTTTAAATTTGGTGATTTATTGAATTCGTTTGGTAATTTTTCCGAAATTCTTTCGGTAAAATAGTAAAAACTTCACCAAAAACCGTAGAAAATTCCAAAAATTCTAAACTTTTATGTGGACCTTCCTAACAATACCCTACATCACCACACTAAATTTCAGCTCAATCTAAGTATCACGGACCAAGTTGTATCTAAAACAAGATTCTGCCTATTCTAGATTCGAGTTTCGGGTGATATACTTAGCGATTCCTTCGATTCCAAGTGCTTTTCTTGAGTCCAGAAGTAGGTGGGTGCTATATTCAGTACCTACACATCAAGTACAACCCAAATATGCTATAACTTAGATCAATCAAGCTTTATTTCATTGTTTTTCGGTTAATCGAATAGTTAAGCGATTTTTGTCGAATAGGTATTGATTAGGGTATCAAACCCCAAAGATTTGTGATCATGGCGGCCATATAACACCAGGGGAATACCAAGGTGTTCTTATTCAGCCCATAAACATGTTTAAACCTTCAAAAATCTTGGATTAAAATGAGTTTTTCGGCTAGAAATCACGTTTAATCAAGAAAACATGATCAAAACCATAAAACCCAAGGTTTATACCTTTGATTTGTTGAATTTTATGATGAAACTCAGCTAGAATAAAGCTGGTTATGGCAGGATTTTTGTTGAAGAAGGTGAGTAATTTGTGTTAAAATGAATTATAAAAGTTTTAAAAGAAAAAAAAACATTAAAATATGGGGGGTACCCCTACCCCACTTCTGCTTTGTCGTGCTTCGTCTTTTCGTGTTAAAAGATAATGTTTATCTTCCGTTTACGTTTAGGTTTTGTTTTCGGGTCCCGGACGCATTCTCGATTTGCAAAACGGGCTTCGTTTTTTGCGTTCTTACTGTCAAAAGACTCGGTTCTAAAAACTGGGCATAACCGTCTCGAAATCCGAGCATGGTTACGTTTTAATCATAAAAGTCTCGTATGACGTTCGTTTAAGTGTTTTTAAGCTTGATTGACCGTTCCTTGCATGTTTGGTTTGTCTTTCATTGCTCCTAACGCAAAGGCGTTTCCCTAACCGGGACTGCCTCGTTTTGCGTGCCCAAGCTCCGATTTGTTTCAAATGTCAGAGTCTATGGCTCATAACTAAGATGTTTTGTGAACTTAGAATCTTAAAGGGCCCGTTTAACACGTTGAATGTGCAATGCGCTGTTAAACGTCAAGTCCCCGTTTAACACGTTGTTAAAGGCTAAGGATACCAACCTCACATCGTGGGTCCTTAATAGTGTCATGTTAACCATGACGTGCTCTCGGATTCCTCCGAGACTAAACAGATATTGTTTAGCATAGCACACCAGTCATGCATGTTTACTTATACGTATTTCCAGAGTCGTCAATCCATTCATGACTCTGTCTTGTCATGTAGTTGACGCATCGCGTCAACGTAATGTTTTTGGTTATTACTTTGCATATACTCCCATTATAGTCGGTATAACATGTTCCAGAATTCCTATCATCACACATAATCACAACAATATCATGATACACATATCACGTCCGGTTACCGCAGACTTGTACCAATCAAAGTTTACCGGGATTTTTTCACAGTTGTCACAGTCTCCCCCGGTTAAAAGAATCTTGTCCTCGAAATTTCGTTTAGTAATATCACACCCCGACCCACAGTGGAAAAGGTGACCGGGGCATGATTGGGTTATCATCAAAGCTCATGACATTTATTATACGTTTCATATTCATTAAATACAATTTAATAGGAAATTTACAATAAATATTACAACATGTTCTAACTATCAATCTAGGCTTCTTTGTTCTCTTCTAAGGCATTTCCTATGTTTTCCTTGCTTCATCCTTTTCACCTGTATCATGTGTGAAAGGGTTTTTGGATCAACAAAAAGTTGGCGAGTGAATCCTATGGAAAACA
Source organism: Scalesia atractyloides (assembly GCA_947069175.1). Taxonomy (NCBI): domain Eukaryota; kingdom Viridiplantae; phylum Streptophyta; class Magnoliopsida; order Asterales; family Asteraceae; genus Scalesia; species Scalesia atractyloides. Next base: position 40,400,807 of record CAMTDV010000006.1, read on the forward strand.
TTTGAACAAGTTTATTTAATTGATTATGAAATGAGTGCACAACCACACATGAGTAAAAATAGATATAAACTTATTCAACGATCATTAGATATTAAATAAAGCACACATGAACAATAATGGTACGTTTAGAGGCACGCGTTGCTCTACTCGTCTCTCACGAGGAACTGATGGGCCTAATGAATGAATTGCATAAACATGATAATATGAAAGACATAACTACAAACAATATAAATTCAATGATACACACATGAACAATAATGGATTGGTTTTGAGGCACGCGTTGTTCAACTCGTCTCCCACGAGGAACTGATGGGCTTAATGAATGAATTTCATATAATTTGACAAAATGAAATAAGTAATCACAACAATATAAACAATCTAAGTTTAGATCACGATATGGTATGGCACAAGTTTAAATAAACGAGTTAATTATTTTGTGACACATGACACACCCCAAAACGTGTAATTAAAAAGGGGAGTTGTAAGATTCACTCACAGTGGGTGCGTTCGGTTGATTATGTTGAATGCACGCGAAGTGGTTTTAACCACGAGTGAAATTAACCTAGATAAATAGCATTATGATTCGGTAAGTAAACGGATTTTATTAATCCATTTTAGTAGGATTGTTGGGTGTATTTTTGTGAGTTTAAGGCTATTTTCTAACCATAAAAATGTTATTTTTAAGTATTTTTAATTGATTTTTAATTAAAATAAATAAATAAAAATAATAAAAAAATTTGACTTTTTTGACCGTTGACCGTTGACCATTGACCGTTGACTGTTGACTTTGACCGGTTCGTATGCGAGTATATGTGCGCTGAGTGAGGCTCGAACCCGAGACCTCCCGTACGCGTGCACGCAGCTCTACCAACTGAGCTACGTGTCTAACCCGAAATATTTCTGTTTTTAATTATATTTATATACTAATTAGATTAAACCGAAAATCATTTATTTTTTTTAAAAACGATTTAGCTGAATCGGACCGGTGCGTTCCACAGGTCTCGAACCCGGGACCTGTGGGTTGCGTTAACACACAGTCCACCGCTGGACTGTGTGTTTAACATGTTATATAAACCGATTTTTATTATACTTAAATACAACCTAAGTATTTTCATTTCTGACTTAATTAAAAAGGTAGATAATTGTCCGAGTCGGTGCAGAAGACCGGACTCGAACTCGAGTCCTGTGATTAAACATACACACAGTCCACCGCTAGACTGTGTGTCTATCTTGGTTATTATTCCGATTATTATTATACTTAACATATATATGAAATGAATCCGGTTCAGTTAACAAAAATGACATTTTTATTAAGGCAGCGTGTGTGGGACAAGATTCGAACTCGAGACCTTAGTGTGTTTATTGTGCACACAGTCCACCGCTGGACTGTGTGTCTAACCCGAGTTATAACTTGATTTTAATTATACTTATATGTTACCGAACTTCGTCTTCTTCGTCCGTTTTTAACCAGAATCGGTAATCCGACTGGTTCAATGTTTTAATCGTTTCTTTAGCGTTCTTTAGTTAATTACAGATGAGATATGTAAAAAGAAGGAAAGATTTAAGCGTGAGGTATACCGACTGGATTCCTCTGTTTCTTCGGCAGAACTCCGGCGACTGCAACAGGTTCCGGCGTCATGTGTCTTGCAGCAGCGAGTCTTCAGAAAGCTTACAAAGGATGTGGGTGACTTCGGTATAAGCTCAGGGGGTTTAGTAAGGCTTAAAAGTGAAGGTCTCGTTTTCCGGCGAGATACAGAAGTTTTCCGGCGAAGTGAGTTTTCGCCGAGAAAGGGTGCGGTTTTGAGCGAAAATGTTTGCAGAGGTTCGAGGGGGTATTTATAAGGCAGGTTATCGATGAACTTGGTCCGATTTCCGACTTAGATTCGTCGGTTATAATTTCTCCGGCGGTTATAGTTGGTGTCGCGGACTCAGGCGTCGGTTATAACCGATGATGAGTTAAAGTTTACGTTATAACTGAAAAAGTCGTAAATTCTTGGTGAGATCGCCGGGATTTCCGACGACTGTATTTGGGCGCCGGTTTTGAATTTGGAAAGATCATGATATGAATTAAATGATTCTAATAATTAACAAAAGATACAAGTGGCGCAGTGGTTTAAGTGTTAAGTGCTAAGTCTGTTTGACCGGCGACTGACCCGGGTTCGAAACCCGGCAGGAACATATATTTTTTTATTTTCATATTTTTAACAGTTTTTCAAAAACTAATTATATATTCCCATATAATAATTAATTATGTATCGTTTAAAATTATTTTGGGCATTAAATTTGCAACGAAATTTTTAACTGATTGTTCGGTTAATAAACGGAGCGGGTTTGGTAAAATCCGTTTTTGACGGATGTTACAGTATCCCCTGCTTTTTAGAAATTTCGTCCCGAAATTTAAATAGTGATATATTTGACTAGAAGAATGATGGTGTTTAGTTTGACAGTTACCTGCTTAGAAAAAGTAAAGTTTTAAGTTTTTGTTTGAGGCGGTAACGTTCCTTGTAAGAGTTAAGTACCTTATTACAGGAATCGCTTTTTGTTGCCTACTGTAAAAGTATTGATAAGCAGAATTGATTTGCTAACTATGATATCATGCATAAGAGTTTGGATATGTTTGGAAGGGTATGGTTATATCCTAAGGCAAAACTTCTAATACTACAACCTACATGGAACATAAATAAACATAACAGCTAATATTTGAACATAAACAAACACAACAGCTAATATCAGTAAGTTATGATTGATTCTATGACTATAGAACATAAATAAACACAACAACTAATATTTGAACCCACATTCTGATAGCATATATGTTTGAATGGTGGCAGTTCCTCTCTCGTTTGTTATGATGGAGAGGTTAGTTTATGTAGAAATGGAACACAATCCAATCTCTTTAAATAGCAAGATGATATAAATGTACACAAATTTCAACCAAGGCAATACTAAATCCTACATGGAACTTCTCATAGCCGCCTGATAATGTCTCTGATCCTTTGGCAAGAATACTTATATATAGGAAGTACCAGCGGTGTATCCACCATATTCTTGCCAAATTTTCATTGGTTTTATCCACAAGTTATGATTAGTTACCAAGAAACTACTAAATCCTACATAGAACTTCTCATAATCGTCTGACAATGCCTCTGATCCTTTGACAAGAATACTTATATATAGGAAGTACCAGCGGCGTATCCACCATATTCTCGTCAAATTTTCATTGGTTTTATCAGTGAATTATGATTAGTCCTATGTGACTCTACAACCAATACAACAAACTCATAAATACTGAAAATGAAAAATGTCTGTGCGATCAAGGCTCAATCAAACGGAGCCGATCGTATTGCATGTACTGAAATGAAATTGTCTGTGCGATCAAGGCTCAATCAAGCGGAGCCGATCGTATTGCATGTACTGAACATAATAAACTTAATCTACAAACAGCCTATACATGGAACCTCTCATAACCGCCTGATAATGCCTCCGATCATTTGACAAGAATACTTATATATAGGAAGTACCAGCGGCGTATCCACCATATTCTTGTCAAATGTTCATTGACTTTATCCACAAGTTATGATTAGTTCTATGCGACTCTACTACAAACACAACAACCACAAAATACTGATAATGGAAATGTCTGTGCGATCAAGGCTCAATCAAACGGAGCCGATCGTATTGCATGTACTGAAAATGAAAATGTCTGTGCGATCAAGGCTCAATCAAACGGAGCCGATCGTATTGCATGTACTGAAAATGATAAACTTAATCTAAACAACAATCACACAAACAGCCCTCATAACCGCCTGATAATGCCTCCGATCATTTGACAAGAATACTTATATATAGGAAGTACCAGCGGCGTATCCACCATATTCTTGTCAAATTCTCATCGACTTTATCCGCAAGTTATGATTAGTTCTATGCGACTCTACAACAAACACAACAACCACAAGATACTGATAATGAAAATGTCTGTGCGATCAAGGCTCAATCAAACGGAGCCGATCGTATTGCATGTACTGAAATGAAAAAATGTGGGCACGCCAGGTTCAACCTCATAATGAAATGGGGAACATGCTCAACGCTCATAAAATGGGGAGCGGCGGCCTATGAAATTGCATGTACTGAAAATGAAAAAAAATATGTGGGCACGCCAGGTTCAACCTCATAATGAAATGGGGAACATGCTCAACGCTCATAAAATGGGGAGCGGCGGCCTATGAAATTGCATGTACTGAAATAATAAACAATAATTACTCTAACAGTCTACACATGGAATCTCTCATAACCGCCAGATAATGCTTCTGATCCTTTGACAAGAATACTTATATATAGGAAGTACCAGCGGCGTATCCACCGTATTCTTGTCAAAGTTTCATTGGCTTTATCCTTAAGTTATGTTTGGTTCTATGTGATAAAGAAAAACATAAAACTAAACGATAGGAGTTGAATCTGGATCTTCGGTGAAAAGGACTAGTTGAGTATCTTCGCTTGGGCCGTCATTATCTTCGACAGGATTGGCGTTGATGTTGAAGACTCTTCCTCTTGCTGGTGGCCTAGCGGTTGGGTTTTCTTGTTGGTTAACTGGGTTTGATTGGGCTTGAGCGTTGATGACGTTAACCAATTGAGGGCATGTGTTTCTAAAGTGGGTAGGGTCGCCACAATTGAAACAAGCTCGAACATATGGAAACATGGGGTATTGGGGTTGTTGATAGGTTTGGTTCATGGTTTGAGTAGGGGAAGAGGTTTGGTTTTGAAAGGTGCGGCAAACCTTGCTCAAATGACCATAGCGTCCACAAGTTGCACATAGTCGACAAGGTAAGGTAAGGGGATGGTGATAAAAACAGTTGTTGCATTGAGGGTGAGGTCCAAGATATGGTTTCTTATTTGGGTAAGTTGAGTTAGGTGCCACTTGAGTGATTGGGATAGCTTGGATGGGTATGGCGTGTGAAATTTGTTGATTCCGTTGGATAGCAGCGAAAAGTTGCCCGTCTCTTTTCTCTTAGGATTGGGTTGAGAAGGGGATTCGTTTTGGGTGGAGTCGGAGGTTTCAGTCGATTCTTTATCCTTCTTCTTCTCCTCCTTGAAGTCTTTGTTTCGGATTCGATTCTCGGTGAGCTCTGTTGCTAACTCCATTGCCGCTTCCAAGGTTGCAGGCGTGGTACTTATTACAGGGTCTTGAATCTTTGACGGAAGACCATGAATGTAGTGCTCGATCAAACGGTAAATGGGAGTGAACATGTTGGGAACCATTTGATGTAACTCGAGGAATCTTTTGTTGTACGTGGTGTGGTCTCCTTCCTTTTGCTTCAACGAATAAAATTCATCTTCTAATTTCTTGATTTCGCTCCTTGGGCAAAATCGTCTGGTCATGATTTCCTTCAATTCATTCCAAGTTAAAGTCATAGCATCTTCAACACCTCGTTTGGCCTTCTCTGAATTCCACCAAGTAAGTGCTATCCCATATAATCGACCAGTAGCATATCGCACTTTGCGATCATCGGGACAATCGCAATTTAGAAAGGTGTTCTCCATTTCTTCAAACCAATGGAGGAGAGCGGTGACGCCTTCAGTCCCTTTGTACTTCGAGGGTCGCATGATTTGAAATGCTTGTAGGTGCATTTAGTGGTATTTGAGGAAGAGTTGATAATGTTTTGGTTTTCTTGATTGACAGAATTAGCGGTAAGTGCTTGTTGAACTTGGATTACAATGTTGGGTATTACGGCAGCCATTTGTTGAGCGATTAGGGCAGCCATGCGTTCGCGGGCTTTTCCTGCTCTCGTCTTCCTACAGGCGAGGTTAGAAGACATATACCAGGAATACATGTCAAGAGTATGAGTTGGATGCTTTTGGGATCATTGGTCGCATTCAGGAATGAACATTCATAAAATAATTATAGAAAAATAAATCTACTACATCCATAGGATGTCTTGGGCTTTGCTCGCCATTAGGCCCTACATGCCGCCATACTTTACCTTTGTAATCATGTGGGCCCCCATGAATACCGGTTTTTCATATGGTTCGCACGGGTTTGCCTGGTTGCGTACACTAAAACCCGGAGAAAATCGAGAAATATGTATACAACGTGTGATATTCGGAATGTGTCCAGGTGTAGACACGGTGACACCTCAAAGTGGGGTTAGTTCGAACGACGTTTGGTGTGGCATGCTTTGGCCTAATAGGTCCTTCGTACTCTCGTCGTTGGTCCCCAGGTAGGCAAACTGGTCCGTTATATTGGATTTATATGTGCCAACCTAGACAGGACGTTCCGACTACCGGTACTTGTACCCTTCCAGTTACTACATGCCCGTCGCAGAACTTACTTTGATGAGATTTGAAAATTGCAACAAAATCTTTGAATAATGAGAGTATGAAAATAAATTGAATACATGAACATCGATATATGTATAATGAATATGTATATAAGTATGTATGTTTGACTGTAAGTATAAACAAATATGAAACAAATAAATATCACAAGTTTGTATGTAACCACCTAATCAATTAAAATTTAGGCAGACTATAGTATAGGCTCTAAGGGTCTAATAACCTATCCTATATCCCTATAGTCATGGCTCTGATACCAATCTATCACACCCCGACCCGCAGCGGAAAAGGTGACCGGGGCATGATTGAGTTATCATCAAAGCTCATGACATTTATTATACGTTTCATATTCATTAAATACAATTTAATAGGAAATTTACAATAAATATTACAACATGTTCTAACTATCAATCTAGGCTTCTTTGTTCTCTTCTAAGGCATTTCCTATGTTTTCCTTGCTTCATCCTGTTCACCTGTATCATGTGTAAAAGGGTTTTTGGATCAACAAAAAGTTGGCGAGTGAATCCTATGGAAAACATTTGAACAAGTTTATTTAATTGATTATGAAATGAGTGCACAACCACACATGAGTAAAAATAGATATAAACTTATTTAACATCATTAGATATTAAATAAAGCACACATGAACAATAATGGTACGTTTAGAGGCACGCGTTGCTCTACTCGTCTCTCACGAGGAACTGATGGGCCTAATGAATGAAATGCATAAACATGATAATATGAAAGACATAACTACAAACAATATAAATTCAATGATACACACATGAACAATAATGGATTGGTTTTGAGGCACGCGTTGTTCAACTCGTCTCCCACGAGGAACTGATGGACTTAATGAATGAATTTCATATAATTTGACAAAATGAAATAAGTAATCACAACAATATAAACAATCTAAGTTTAGATCACGATATGGTATGGCACAAGTTTAAATAAACGAGTTAATTATTTTGTGACACATGACACACCCCAAAACGTGTAATTAAAAAGGGGAGTTGTAAGATTCACTCACAGTGGGTGCGTTCGGTTGATGATGTTGAATGCACGCGAAGTGGTTTTAACCACGAGTGAAATTAACCTAGATAAATAGCATTATGATTCGGTAAGTAAACGGATTTTATTAATCCATTTTAGTAGGATTGTTGGGTGTATTTTTGTGAGTTTAAGGCTATTTTCTAACCATAAAAATGTTATTTTTAAATATTTTTAATTGATTTTTAATTAAAATAAATAAATAAAAATAATAAAAAAAATTTGACTTTTTGACGTTGACCGGTTGACCGTTGACTGTTGACTTTGACCGGTTCGTAGCGAGTATATGTGCGCTGAGTGAGGCTCGAACCCGAGACCTCCCGTACGCGTGCACGCAGCTCTACCAACTGAGCTACGTGTCTAACCCGAAATATTTCTGTTTTTAATTATATTTATATACTAATTAGATTAAACCGAAAATCATTTATTTTTTTTAAAAACGATTTAGCTGAATCGGACCGGTGCGTTCCACAGGTCTCGAACCCGGGACCTATGGGTTGCGTTAACACACAGTCCACCGCTGGACTGTGTGTTTAACATGTTATATAAACCGATTTTTATTATACTTAAATACAACCTGAGTATTTTCATTTCTGACTTAATTAAAAAGGTAGATAATTGTCTGAGTCGGTACAGAAGACCGGACTCGAACTCGAGTCCTGTGATTAAACATACACACAGTCCACCGCTGGACTGTGTGTCTATCTTGGTTATTATTCCGATTATTATTATACTTAACATATATATGAAATGAATCCGGTTCAGTTAACAAAAAATGACATTTTTATTAAGGCAGCGTGTGTGGGACAAGATTCGACTCGAGACGTTAGTGTGTTTATTGTGCACACAGTCCACCGCTGGACTGTGTGTCTAACCCGAGTTATAACTTGATTTTAATTATACTTATATGTTACCGAACTTCGTCTTCTCCGTCCGTTTTTAACCAGAATCGGTAATCCGACTGGTTCAATGTTTTAATCGGTTTCTTTAGCGTTCTTTAGTTAATTACAGATGAGATATGTAAAAAGAAGGAAAGATTTAAGCGTGAGGTATACCGACTGGATTCCTCTGTTTCTCCGGCAGAACTCCGGCGACTGCAACAGGTTCCGGCGTCGTGTGTCTTGCAGCAGCGAGTCTTCAGAAAGCTTACAAAGGATGTGGGTGACTTCGGTATAAGATCAGGGGGTTTAGTAAGGCTTAAAAGTGAAGGTCTCGGTTTTCCGGCGAATACAGAAGTTTTCCGGCGAGTGAGTTTTCGCCGAGAAAGGGTGCGGTTTTGAGCGAAAATGTTTGCAGAGGTTCGAGGGGGTATTTATAAGGCAGGTTATCGATGAACTTGGTCCGATTTCCGACTTGATTCGTCGGTTATAATTTCTCCGGCGGTTATAGTTGGTGTGGCGGACTCAGGCGTCGGTTATAACCGATGATGAGTTAAAGTTTACGTTATAACTGAAAAAGTCGTAAATTCTTGGCGAGATCGCCGGGATTTCCGACGACTGTATTTGGGCGCCGGTTTTGAATTCGGAAAGATCATGATATGAATTAAATGATTCTAATAATTAACAAAAGATACAAGTGGCGCAGTGGTTTAAGTGTTAAGTGTTAAGTCTGTTTGACCCGGCGACTGACCCGGGTTCGAAACCCGGCAGGAACATATATTTTTTTATTTTCATATTTTTAACAGTTTTTCAAAAACTAAATATATATTCCCATATAATAATTAATTATGTATCGTTTAAAATTATTTTGGGCATTAAATTTGCAACGAAATTTTTAACTGATTGTTCGGTTAATAAATGGAGCGGGTTTGGTAAAATCCGTTTTTGACGGATGTTACAAGTAATCCATTGGAAAGCTCAGTATTAATATTCTTGTCAGTCATCTGACCGACAAGTATGTATTCGCTTTTCGTTTAGTATCATCATCGTACGAAGATGATAATTGTGCTACATAGTAGCTGTGTAATCTGTCCATTCACAAATCCTATGTATTGTTAAGAGTAACGTTTGTCATCACTTCCAATCTGAAAGTGAGAGTGTTGTTGGACTCATAGTAGAACAAGAGTCATGTATACAGCTTGCAGATAACTGCAATTATGATGTTTTCTTCACATTCATTATTTTTACCATTCAGACACCATAAGTTTCATTTACGAATTTGTACATTAGTTCTAGCACACCTCCTATAAAAGAGGGGTATGGGTACTCTCCATGGTTCGTTGCAAACGTCGCAATGGTGAGTACCATGCTTCGCATGTTTGTGTAAAGGGAATAATTTGGTTTCACCGAGTTGTGAGTGAAAGTCTTCCCTTGCTGTTGTGTACATGGGTATCTTCGGTTAATGCTAACCGACCACGAGAGTCCCTACTCTATGGTAGAGAGTAAGAAAAAGAAAGGCTTTTAAGAGCCTACGGCTGCCATAAGGCGAGCATATACACGAGTAACAACGAATTTGCACACTTACATCAATAGTATGCCCGCACTACTCACCAGTAGTCTGATTACGTCGCAAGGATATGAAAGTTCCACAATAATACTTCCAGTTTGCGTTAAGTGTCGGGAGCTTGGCTCCGGCTGTTGTATATTGTTTATGTCTTTTCCAGAAGGAAATAACTTGCCAACTTTGATAACATCGATGTGATTCTCCGAGAGGTCATCGTATAAAATTCCCATATACAGGGAATGGTAAAGTGTGTATCAAAATCTGTTTTAATTCCAATAACACCACGTCTAGAATGCTACTATTTCACGTGGAATTATTTAAGGTGTGACGAGTGTCTAACGATCACAAGTATCACCAGGATGCCCCTACACAGGGGACCAACATTTGTCATAGACGTACTGGTAATTCTGTAAAAGATGACTAAGTAACGAGTCATCGAGTCAAGATTCCTCATCAACGGAGTACCCCTCGCAGGGTAGAACCATGGCCACGCTCGACTTAACGTTTCATAAGGATATCGTTAATGGAAACAACGAAAAGTAATCGTGTTCTCGAAAGATTACTTAATGCATAGGCGAATCTTGTTCACACTAGTCACCAGATAGTTGATCACCACTTGACCGTCTCGGTCTCGTGGTTAATCGAGTCAAATTCGGACTTGGTATGATCTGACTATATATGAGTATAGAAAGATATAATGCTTTCCCATCTTGGTACCTCCGCTATTTGAATCACCGATTAAACGTAAGATGTTCGTCGAGTTAGTTCATCTGGAATGATCGGGACTACTTGATTTCTCGTTTAGCTTTCCCCCAAGTGGGTTCAGCGCACAAAAGACACCAATTACGGTATTCGGACAACTCGTGACTACTCTTATTTCAAAGAGAGTTTGGGTTTGACCGCGTTCCTTCATGCAGGGTAGTTCGTGCTTTCCGTAGTATGGCATATGTACGTCACTCCAGTGACATGTTGTGACCGTCCACTTAAGCACTAGCCCTCGTTGGGTTAAGTCTAAGTGCAATTTTTACAGTTGCATAATGTCGGATATTATTTCATACATGATAATGATGTTGGTTATACAGGTTGTGGGCTCATGCGTGCGACGAAATTGTGTAATATGGGATGACTGAATATGTGACATTGATACATGTATATAAGTATTGTTTATAATAGAATGGCCCCGAAACGCTCACCACGAATGACCGAGGCGGAAATCACGCCAATGAAAGCGCAACAGCTTCAGACAATCATCCCCCTATCATGAATGTCACTCACGATACGAATACCCTGGTATATATGTATGTATACAATATTATACTTGAGATTTCTCTCTTTCTTGTTTCCTTAAGTAACACAAGAATTTTCATCACTCGAAAATAACGAAGAATCGGGTTGTTCGGTAACATTGTATCTCACGAATACTCATTTAAGTCGATCAAACTGAAAATCAATTGAAGGTACCAACTAGTTGAACGTAGACGAGGGGTGTTTCAACAATATTTCCCTGATCTAGAGAATTTAGTCCTCGTATACTCATGAGGACTAGCAACGCCGTCTACCGAATAACTTTAGGTTACTCACAAGAGTAGGGTATCGTTCACTTTGTGTCCAATCAACGAATGGAAGTCAGTGTATCTCATGTATCATCCTCCCACACATGTAGGAGGCCTTACCAAATAACACCTTTTCAAAGGTCCGAAGGGAATTTCAAACACCCCTTAGGAATTGTGAATAACATCGGGTATAATTATTTGGACTCCTCGGATGTTTCAAGGAGGAGGAGGAGAGATATGGTGTTTTCCCGGGTATTATTATTATCGTAGAGTTGGGGAGTCACCATGTTTTATAACATATAAGTATCTGAGTTGGTTCCTACTCAGGACCAATCACACGGTCGTCGTAGGTATCATGACGTGAAAAACCTTAATCGAAAGGAATCAAAGAACCATGTATCCACTTATGCGATTTCTAGCATGAATGCACCGCCCTCATATGGGTGATGTTGGTTCAAGACTTAGTATAGCCATCACAAAAATATTACCAAAAAAGGATCAAAAGAACTTGTGGTCTAGAGTCTGCAGGTTTGGATAGGAGTTGTCACATGGGTTAGTCATCGGATTACTGTGCTCGAACAATACTCAAAGGCGATCTCGTCTTTCATTAGAACATATTTTCACTAAGTTATGCGAGGCTGAAAACAAAGGATCGTTTGGTATATAAAATAATATATGATTCTTTTAAATACCGTCCTTCGAATTTGATACATATATATATAAATAAAATAATTGTTCGACGTAAAATTCGCTTTGTGTCATTTGTTTATTAAATATTCATTGAGAGGTAGCTTCGTTACGATCCGTCGTACCGTTCATTCACTACTTCTTCGAGTTACTGGGGATTTATCTTGTAGTAGTTCGAACTAAATCAATAGGATTCAAGGTTGTAAGTCACTTGGTTCTATCACCGAGACACTTGTCGTAGTTCCATAGGACCTAACGTACTACAACATGGTTGAACATTGATTAAAAATAGGGTGTATCACTTTGGTACTTTATATGTATCGGACCTCAACACTTTCCAACAGTGTTAGTTAGGAGAGTTGAAGTGATTTGAAGCAATGAATCGGATTACTTTCTGATTATAGTTTTCTTACTTCGTTCAGGGGTTACGTCACCCCTACCCGATATTTACCAAATTGACCCTTGGGTTGGACTGCGGATAATGTTGTATTTATAAATACACGTATACATGTGTCTGGTTAATACGGAGTATTAATGGTTACGAGGACTATGGATAAAATGTTTTCGCCTCCACAAGTCTTATTATAATCACATCCGCATCCACACAACCTCTTGCCGATCTTTGATTACAACGGATGAGTTTCTCCATTTATGTGTTACCCCCAAATCCCCTTGGGTTATCAACACCGATGCTAATTACGCGTCCTTGTTAAGAATTAGAGATTGCATCATCAGCGAACGACAGCTAATAAAGGAAATATATGTTTCACTAAGTAGTTTCATAGACAACGGTCGGTGACATGAGTGTAGTTTGTTCGCCGTAGCGTAATGATTTCGAATAAATGGATATACGTTCTAGCAAAGCCCGCCAAAAGAAATAAATTACGCTGAATTGTCTTACCAAAGACAAAACATTGTTACTTATCTCGGATTAATCATTGGGTAATCGATGTGGGTAAGCTATCACTGGCTATACCCCAAATAGTTTAATACAAAGTACTACTAGGGTGTAGTACCCCTAGAAAGTCGTATTATAATTTCGAAAAAAGGACATTTCCTGGATTAAGCCAAAAGTCGTTACATGTTGATCCCCAACTACCTTTAATTTAAAACCAATGCAAACCTATATAGGTGTCGTTGTTAGAACAACTGTGGCATCATTTATTGCATCAAACAGGGTCGAAGTCTCAATACCGCATTGCCCAAAACATAACCGAACAAACCGCAACAGGAAACCCGTTTGCCCTGAGTAACCTTACCTTGATAATGTAGCCGGGTGTTTATATATAGGAAGTACCACAACATATCCACCACACCCATATACATGATCAATGTTCCGTTCACCAAGATATTCAGGCCTAATATTACTTTTCGCAACTAGCCAACTGAAATCCGAAATAATCAATAATCGTAAAAGAACACAATGTAACCGATGGTCACACGAAACGATGTTCGACATCGCAAAGCGTTTCAAAGAAATATGTATCATCACAACCTCTATACCCCATGACATCGAATGACAACGGAAAGGGTAACTTATTCGCGCATCCCATAACTTCCCCATAACCCAGAGATCGTCATATTCAGATATAACATATATCGAAACACGTGCTAATGAATACCGCTAAGTATTATAGTATCACACGACGTGAAAGCTAGAGCCAAAATTATAAGCAGAAGAGGAATCCCGCGGACCATTAAACGAATCGCGGATTCAAGGACGAAAAAGTTTCGTAAGATGTTTGAACTCTGTGTTGTATAACAATAGAATATGAAGCAACTAGAAGTGAAGTGAGGATCTGTACACGTCCTCCCAATCCATCAGAACGACTTGCGCGTTCTTTGTGTATCTGTGTTCATTTTGAAATACCATTCTAGTATGCAATCATTGTTATAATAATTATAAGGATAGAGTTGGTGAGGTCATATCGCACTAAAGGCTTGGGTTCCCCATCATAAAGCATAAGTAACAACTGTTGGAGTGATATGAATCCAACTCTATTGTATATTAATCATGTGGTCAAGAGGAATGTGGAATGGGCAGCAATACCAGTTTTCTGCCTATTCCGAAGGCATATGTAGTAACGCATTATTCACCAATCCCAATTCATGTATCAATTTACGCACAAACATTCACACACTATCACCTTGGTACACGTATGTATCATTCCACGTATTTAAGGGTGCTTATTACCGCGGCTTTCCCAACACTGCCTCGTATGAGCAAGTCTGTTATTACATTCCAGACCATAATAACCCACTTGCCCCACAAGGCCATCCTGGTACTTGCAAATAGGATACTTTACAGTGTTCACAAAGCATTTTTAGTTGAGGTTAATTTTTCCAATGATGTCCACTAAAGTCCGAGCCTGTAGTTATAGTCCAGGTTTCCTTAAAGGCACCTAATTCTATATAACCAATGGCTCGGATACCATCTTCTTCACACCCCTACTTGCAGCGGAAGGAAAAATACGGGATGCAACAGACACCTCTGGTACAAGCACATTGTTTATAAAGACATTACACTTTATTACTTACAAAATGTTGATTACATACTACATTTATGTTACAACTACGTGTTCCCATGAACCACATAAGTCTTTTAAGCTACATGCGTCTATATCAGGGTTCGCCTACAAACATGTCTTGAACAACATACACGGATCACACCAGTCTCAAGTTACCTGAAATGCATGTTAGTTTTAAAAAGGGTCAGCTAAACGCTGCATGAGTTCCACTGGTTTAGTTGTTGGGTAATAATATGTGTTAACAAGTTTAATTGCACTGGTCACAGTCTTAGTCACAATGACTCACAGTCTTAGTCACAATGACGGTCACAGTCATAGTCGCAGATGGAATTACACGAGGAAGCAAGTGAAACCTGACTGTTTTACCCTGGGACGTGTCATCCCAGACACTCATGGCCACCGGACCGTGTCACAAAGACATTCCCGGCCCATCAACTGCGTCACATGCAGTTCAACGCCCCATAGTAGTTATGCCTAACAACACAACCAATTTTAGGACGCGTGCAGACCTGGTTGCCAACCTTCCTGTCGGGCACGGCCGGGGTTCGTCAGACCAATAGTACTATCCACTGCCCACGGCTCATATTAATCACTTGTAATAGGGAGGTAGTTCGTGTGTTAGATAATTCACATTATCACAAGTTGGTGCAATTAACACAGTTTCGTAACATGCCAATCATTTCAGAAACAATATCACAGTTTAAAAGTGGTGGAGTGAAACTCACTCCCAACTTGGTGTAATCAACATAGTTTTTAACATGCAAGTCCCCAGAAAACAGTAAAACAATTTAAAAGCGGGGAAGTGAACTCACAGTGCGAGTAGTAGTCTCAACAACAGAGTGATCAAGCAACTGAATCAACTTTAATAACACCCTTGCAAGTATGGACTCAAATCAGTACCTAAGTTGGTAATGGTTATAACTTGGATCTGGTCATGAGTTTTTACTCCGGATTGAGTCTATAGGACACTGGTATGGTGATGGACATCAGGGTAGTATTAGTTTTCCGTTTGGCTTCTGGGCACCGTTTCGCGTGCCAACCAAAGTCAGTAGTTTAACGTGTTCGTATAATGGTACGGGAATACCAATAGTGCCAACACGTGGTTATTTGAGAATTCTTATATTTTCATCAAGGGAGTTTGAGTGTTTGGGGAGTCTAAGTTGTCCAAATTTGAGTTTCCATTTTCACCGTCGGGAATTCCCCCGAACTGTCTTAGGATACACCATAGTGCCCAATTTGCCCGGGAATCTCTCGGAGTACTTCCAGTTTTCCAATTATAGTATTCTTCGGGTTGGGTTAGTTCCCAGTTCTGGCAGGTTCGTTATACGGTAACCGCCGAAATTGATTTAAAATAACTTATTTTTAATTCTATAAATTCCCATTTAATCTACGATTTGAATAAAAATCTGTAAATTTTTATATAACTCAGTAAAAATCTGTATATTTTGGGGAAAATTTTTGGGAATATATTTTGGCATCTTAACTATTTAAAAAAATTATTTATAAGCCAATATTTAATGAAATAATTAACATTAATCAGAATCAGTGATCCAATAATTCCAAAGAAATTCGAGAACACCTTTGACATGTCCAGGAACTTCTCCCAAAATTTTGAGATTTTTCCGATTTTGTTTCGGTGCGTTCCTGGCTACCGAAAACTCGCAAAAACGCAGATTTTTAACCCAAATCAAAACTTAACCAATGGACTCTGAATTTTCCCAGAACATTCCGCATATGTTCCTTAGTGTCTATTTTAAATTTTGTGATTTATTGAATTCGTTTGTTAATTTTTTTCGAAATTCTTTCGGTAAAATAGTAAAAAATTCACCAATAATCGTAGAAAATTCTAAAAATTCTAAAATTTTACGTGGATCCTCTTGACAATACCCTACATCACCACACCAAATTTCAGCTCAATCTAAGTATCACGGATCAAGTTGTAGCTAAAACAAGATTATGCCTATTTTACGTGGACCTTCCTGACAATACCCTACATCACCACACCAAATTTCAGCTCAATCTAAGTATCACATACCAAGTTGTAGCTAAAACAAGATTCTGCCTATTCTAGACTCGAGTTTCGGGTGATATACCTAGCGATTCCTTCGATTCCAAGTGTTTTTGTTGAGTCCAAAAGTGGGTGGGTGCTATATTCAGTACCTACACATCAAGTACAACCCAAATATGCTAGAACTTATATCAATCAAGCTTTATTTCATTGTTTTTTGGTTAATCGAATAGTTAAGCGATTTTTGTCAAATAGGTGTTGATTAGGGTATCAAACCCCAAAGATTTGTGATCATGGCTGCCATATAACACCAGGGGAATACCAAGGTGTTCTTATTCAGCCCATAAACATGTTTAAAACCTTCAAAAATCTTGGATTAAAATGAGTTTTTCGGCTAGAAATCGCGTTTAATCAAGAAAACATGTTCAAAACCATAAAACCCAAGGTTTATACCTTTGATTTGTTGAAGTTTATGATGAAACTCAGCTGGAATCAAGCTGGTTATGGCAAGATTTTTGTTGAAGAAGGTGAGTAATTTGCATTAAAATGAATTAATAAAAGTTTTAAAAGAACCAAAAAAACATTAAAATATGGGGGGTACCCCTACTCCACTTCTGCTTTGTCGTGCTTCGTCTTTTTGTGTTAAAATATGATGTTTATCTTCCGTTTGCGTTTAGGTTTGTTTTCGGGTCCCGGACGCGTTCTCGATTTGCAAAACGGGCTCCGTTTTTCGCGTCCTTACTGTCAAAAGACTCGGTTTTAAAAACTGGGCATAACCGTCTCGAAATCCGAGCATGGTTATGTTATAATCATAAAAGTCTCGTATGGCGTTCGTTTAAGTGTTTTTAAGCTTGATTGACCGTTCCTTGCATGTTTGGTTTGTCTTTCATTGCTCCTAACGCAAAGGCGTTTCCCTAACCGGGACTGCCTCGTTTGCGTGCCCGAGTTCCGATTTGTTTCAAATCTTATGTCAGAGTCTATGGCACATATCTAAGATGTTTCGTGAACTTAGAATCTTAAAGGGCCCTACCGTTGGCCTAATAATCACAGTTGAATGTGTAATGCGCTGTTAAACGTCAAGTCCCCGTTTAACACGTTGTTAAAGGCTAAGGACACCAACCTCAGATCGTGGGTCCTTAATAGTGTCATGTTAACCATGACGTGCTCTCGGATTCCTCCGAGACTTAACATATATTGTTTAGCATAGCACACCAGTCATGCATGTTTACTTATACGTATTTCTAGAGTCGTCAATCCATTCATGACTCTGTCTTGTCATGTAGGTGACGCATCGCGTCAACGTAATATTTTTGGTAATTACTTTGCATATACTCACATTATAGTCGGTATAACATGTTCCAAAATTCCTATCGTCACACATAATCACAACAATATCATGACACATATCACGTCCGGTTACCGCAGACTTGTACCAATAAAGTTTACCGGGATTTTTTCACAGTTGTCACAGAGAACTGCATTAGATGTGTCGGCTTGAGCCTTATCATATGATTTGATGAGTGAGATCAGCTCATCCGACGTCATTTTATAACATTCGGTTGTCAAGATGATTTGATTCACATTCCAAAACCAGCTACTGTTAGGTTGATCTGGAATCTTTTTCAGAACATCTAGAAGCTTCTTGTTGCATATATGATTAGGCACCATAATTTCAGCCTTCTTCATCTCAGAGAGCAGTTCAGCAAATCTGCCAATTAATGATTCTACATATTCACCAGGAAAGTAGCTTAAACCTTCAAGATGTCGCTTAATCACATCACTCTGAGAAGACATTTCTAAATTGTTGCTAAGTTGTGATCCCCCATAAATGTTTTTGCCCACACTTGCACCCTATATTTGGGCCGCACACACTAAAGTTGTACACTTTTCAGTTGGGCTGCACACTTTGTTGGACTTCAAACCAAGTGATGTCGAATAGAAGGCCACAAATCAGTCCACGCTCCAATTAACAGACCGGGAAATGTTATTCCATGCAAGGACTCGTCAACTAGCTAACTCAAATACTTTTCAGACGTATGAACTCACTTCTGGTACCGCACTTTTAAACCTGCCAAAACTTGATTCACAAAACAAAACAAACTCTCCTGACCCCTATTTATTTTTGTTTTTAATTATGTCACTCCTTTTTAAAATTTTTTTTAAATTATGTCACTCCTTTTAATTTTCAATTATAATAAAAACTATTATAATAATTATTAAGTATTAGGTAATGATTACCAAATAATTGATTAATAATTATATAATGATTAATAATATTATAATTATAAATGAAAACCCTAATCGTGCAAAGAATTCTCCACACCCAAACCGTCGCAAATGTGTTTTGACTTATACGTTTTGTTTTCTTGACAAACAAGTGTCACAAAAAGAGTTATTCTTCTTCTTCTTCTTCTTCGATAAAAGCAGACAAACCAAATCAACAATGGTGTTCGATAAGGTTGAAGGTGCGGATGGTTAACACGATTAAGTAGAGATGAATGGACCGGTGTTTAAAGATGGTGATGAAGAGTATCTGGGAAGATTAATGATGAACAGAAGTTGGTTGCGGAGGTGATCAGAGTGTATCGGAAAACGGCGACGGTGATGGATATGATGATGATGATGATGAAGACTGTTGATTGATGGTGGTGGTGGTGGTCTAATGATGCAAGTTATGGTGATGACAGTTGATGACGACTATGATGTTCGGTGTCGGAGGTTGTCGAACGCTGGTGGTGTCGGATGAATGATGATCTGCAGGTGGTAAGCAGAGGTGACACTGTGGTTATGGAGATAACGATGACCGGAACAGATGATTGAAGAATGGTTGCATTGAAGATGTTGAACGGAGGTTATGGTGAAGAACTGTTCAACGAAGTACGGTATCTAATGGTGGTCGACGAGAGTTGCAAGTGACCGGAGGTTTTGACGGCATGGCGATGATAAGAAGCGAAGATGATGCACGATGATGGAGGTGAACAGTGAAGTTGCAGGTGAACGAAGTTGTGTGAAGTGATATCGTGTGCGGGTGTGGCGATGAGGTGTGCGGTGAAGTGTGCGGGGTGGTGTGCGGTGTGCGGGGTGATGAATGGGGTGGTGTGCGGTGTGCGGGGTGGTGAACGAGGTGGTGTGCGGTCAGTGGTGAAGCTTGCCGTCGAAAACCAGGGGACGAAAAGGTATATACCCATAAATTTCTATAGAACGGGGGAGGGGCGAAAATGTATTTACCCAAAAATTTCTATACAAAAACTACATATATAACACTACTAAGCGAAAAATTCGGGTGGGCGGGCGCCCTCCCCGCCCCTACAATCCGGCGCCCCTGTGTGCGGTGGTTCGATGACGAGCGGTGATGATGGCCGGAGGTCACGTCGATGGAGGGTGTAACGATAGTGGTTAATAGACAGATGATGATATTGAAGGCGCCTGTGATGTTCGGTAATCGAAATAACGATTCGGATGGATGGACGATGAACTGTAGCGAAGTGGCTATGGTATGTGATCCGAGATGGAAGTTGATGTGGTTGCAGGTTGATTATGGGTACGGTATAGGTGAAAAGAGGAAATGTTGATGATGGACAGAGATGACGTGATTTCGGATTAAGTGATTTCGGATGAACAATGTTTTTCGAACACCTTAGAAAAAAAATGTATTTCGAATTGAAAAGTATTTTTTGAAAAGTTTTGTTTTATTTGAAATCTTCAAAAATTAACAACTTTCCTGAAATATTGCATAAAACTCTTTTGAATATTTTGAAAGATTTAGATATCTTGTAAGAACACTTTTCAACCAAATCACTAAAGCAAAATATAATAATTATTTTAAATAGACCTGATGAACACTTTGAATACCACGAAGAACACGGTGAATGAAAAATCAAAATTTTAATATTTGATATCAAACCGAGCCTAGAAATAGGTTCTTTTACGCTCTGATACCAATTGTAACTCTCAAAACCTTGGATCAAACTATGATATCAAGAAATCACCAAGAGTGGGTGGAATCCAAACTTGGTGTGATTCAAGAAAAACGCGAAAACACAAGAAATCACTTTCAATACGTGCACACGTTCTATTACTATCAAAGCAAAACGTCTGGTACAAGTATTCCACTATCCCAATCGCCTCCCTCTAGCGCTCTCTAGGAATTCTATAACAATGAGGCTTAAACCCTAGTTTGTGAAACAAACTAGTTTATATACCTGGGAAAGCCCATACCCCATATGGGCTCCCCTTGGGTCTGCCTGGCCCACATGGCCTTAGACAAGGCCCAATCATTTGTTTAGCCCACATAGCTTAACCCAATACTATCTAACCCACTTGAAAGTTAAGCGCAATAGCTTATAATAGCGTTTGATAAAGATAAGCGTAAACCTAATCAATTATATGGCCTTACAGATGGATTAGAGGAAAAAATGGGTATATTGCACAAGTCATTTTTCTTAAACACTTCACATGAGTGAATTTATTTGGATTATATTCCAACCTTAATGTGTCAAATTAAAAATACCTACAGTTGGGTTGAAATGGTCTACTTTCTTTTGATAGTGTAAGATTAATCTATATATTCTAAAATGGAATGAAGATTTTATCTTATTGATCCATCTACCAGTAAAGACAACCATACACAATGTGAGCACACAACACACTAAAAAAGAACAAAAAAGTTTGGGGAAAATTCTTAAATACACCTACAATCAGCCCCAATATCAAAGAAAGAGTGTATATGAACTGCATATCGTGTTCAAGTTATTCAATGTGTTATTTGTGAAAAGGTATAACCATTTCTCATCATTCATATTCTTTTCTATTTGTTCAAGTTTTTTCATAATTAATTTATACAATAACAAGCTTTAATTTAGAATATATTCATTTAATAGTTCAGTAAAATAGTCATCTTAAGAGTAATTTTAATGGAAAGGTGAAATATGTAATATATACGAGTTAGAAAGAGGAAATATGTAATTGTTTTATTTGTTTGAGGAAATACGTAATAAGCCAGCTTAGGAGGGGGGACTCATGACTTTAATATCTAGTTTTTTATATTGAGAGTGAATTTTATTCTATCATCCCTTCATGTATTGTTGATCCACTCATTCGTGTCTTTACGGTCTATATAAAGCGCATTAACTGTCCGGAAGGGGGTTAGAAGGGCGGTTTGGGTAAAGTTCTTGCCTCGTTCAATGTAATAGCATCAAATCGGGGGAAGTAAGAACATCTTGAATCCCTTATAAATAAACTACTATTAAAACTTTAAACCGGCTTTGCGGGACTGCATCCCTGCTGACTCAGACCAATATGGCCGAGGTAGCGTTGCCTCCAAAAGAGGGACATACCACATTTTTCATTAATAACTTACTTAATTATCTTTCAATATTTCGGCCTTGCGGGACTGTATCCCTATTGACTCAGATCAATATGGCTGAGGATAGCGTTGCCTCCAAAAGAGGGACATACCACTATAACTAAGATAATCTTTTAAAAAAATCCAAAGTACGAAAATCATCAAAGGATATATAAATGAGTAGTCGGAACCAAGTTATTCTATCTTGTCTATTTGTTTCTATTATTACTTTCTTTTATTTCTTTATTTTATTTATTAAAGATATTTTCTCAAAATTTGATTAGACCGAACGTAACGCCCGCGGAGATGATGCCGCGTATGCCTTACCTTGGGTCGAGTTGAAATAACTCATGAGCGATGAGTTTTGCCCTCCTCACAAGCTCCAACAACTCGAGGATGAGTTGTGGAACCTCAAACAAGTTGAGGGTGAAAACACGGCACCCACCACTATGTTCAAGCAACTTAGTGCCTTATGCCCTTGTCAAGTTAGCACCACCAAAAAGACCATCGCAAAGTACATTCGCGCTCTTTAGCGTGTGTGGAATCCTCCCTGTAACATCCACGAAAAACGGGCCTTGGAAGACCCGACTTGTTTGTAACACCGGATCTTAAACGTAATCAATGTAAAACAGAATTTTATAATAATATTATATAATAAGTTCCGGATTAAAAATATTAATTTTATAAAATTAATGTTGAATTTATAAACAAGATTCCATTAGTTTCCATTAAGTTTTATAAAAGAACTCAGTAAACCAAGTTAAGTTAACTTATATTAGAATTCCTTAACTATGTTAGGTTATTTATTTGAATTAAATTATAAACTTGTGGGGCCTGAAGTGTATAAATAAGTGAAGAAACACCAGATCTAATTGATCGGAATCAGATCAGATCTGTTGTTGCGGTTCCTGCATAAGAAAAGGTAAATCCTCCGATTGTTTGCCGTATTGTGGAAAGACCTCCGATGAACACTGCAAAACAGAACACCATTAGACTTGCCACGGGGAGAATGGGGGTTCTCTCCGTGACCACCCTTCGGCGTGAGAATAAGTACAGGTTATCGGAATAGTTTAAGTGAAGTAAGAGAGAGAGAGTATGTGAGAGTGACTGAGATTACTTGTACCTGAAGACTTCTATTTATAGCCGGATTTGAGTGCCAAAATTTAGGAGAGAGTTAACAGAATCTTTTTCACCCCATTAATTAGTTAACTTGCCATCCAAGCACACGGATCATTGGCGGATACACGGCTGGGGAGTTTCCACGTGGCATCTGTATCATCCAGATTTATGCAAGGAAAATGCCATCATCGCGATCTAGATGAGTGCACCAGATTTGGCCACGTCATATTCTGTTGCAACCGAATGAGTTCTTGCATGATTGAGCATTTAAAAGTTTCTAGAATGTCTTACAACTATGATATCTTGATCTGATGCCACGTGTCCATTCTGTTGTAACAGAAAAGATTCCTTTTGTTGCTTTTAAGTTCCCTGCGCGGAAGTCATCTGAGAGGTGATAAACCTTCAAGCTTAACTGTTTTCTTGCGCGAGCCCGCACAAGGTAGTTAAATTACTGTTACTCTTCAATGTTCCGGCGCATGGTTTTAAGATGCTTATCTTTCGTTATCCAGTCTGCGCAAGGCTTGCCTTGTGTGCTTTTGGATGATGATACATAATGGTATGGTCACTTGCTTGGCGCAAGGTTTTGGGACCGTACCCCTTCAAGTCCCCCTAGTCTAATGTTGCTCTCTATGCGCTGGAGCAAATAGGTGGAGCACTGGACTTAAAAATAATTTGTCGCGCTTCTGCTTCATGGTTTGTCTGAGGCGCTGGGTTTCAAAAAACTTGACATTGGAGACCTGCCAATGGATACAACTTTTTTGAAAAAAATTGAATCTTTACCAAGTTTGGCAAGTGTCAACCATCGGGATAAGGGAGTTGTTGAGAGGAAAACGTGTTCTCGACGTCTGACAAATGAGTGACTGACTGTCAACAGTGTCAGGCGTCAACATTTATTGTATTGCGGCCTCGTGTATCATACGCGCGCGTGAAGCCCAACACTGTTCCCCACTCGCCCCCGGTTTTGTCTAGGGTTTTATGTGAGACAAAAAGGTGTTGCACCCATACCGAGGCATTAATTGCGATGCTTATATATATTCACTTGCACTTCATCTTCTTTACCACTTGTGTATTCTAAAAAGAAAAGAAAAACACTCTTCCTTTTTCCGACGATATAACTGTCATTCCGACGAACGTACTTCCTAATTGTATCGATTAAAATGGAAACAAGTTCACATCCTGAAGAAGTGATCGGTATGACGGCGACTGTCCTCCCACCGTTGAAGTGGACAAGGAAAGCTTTCGATGGTTTGGTGTCAAACCTTCGATTTCCGGCGATCTGGGATGCTCGATATCCTAAATAGGATGATACTGCTGCTCAAGCTCCAGCCGGGCATATAACTCTTTTCTGGGAGTATTTTGTAGATAGAAATTTCCAATTACCGGTTACCTATTTCTTGCTAGAGATTCTAGAATACTACAAATTTCATATTTCTCAGCTGAATCCTATAGGAATGGTGAGGATTCGTCATTTCGAATTTGTCTGTCGTTCAATGGATATTACCCCGACAATTGATCGTTTAAGAGTTTTTTATCAATTGAATTGCTCGTTAGGCTTTTATTCATTTCAGCAACGATTACCGGCGAAGAAGTTATTGCTCGTTCCTCCAAAGTCTTATGATGATTGGAAGCAGAAGTTCTTTTTATTAGGGCGGAGTAATACCAATGAAGATGGTCTTTCGTGGTGTTGAAGAAATTCCTTTAGAAGACATGGCGATACCAGTTAACGAGGAATGGTATCAAAACTTGAAGGACGTTCCAAGCGTGATGTTGTCTGAGCGCTCCTTAGTGGCAGCAGGGATCAGTTTGCACTGGAGTGTCAGATCGGCGTGACAAGCCGGTGTACTTGGAAAATGGTGAAAGTTAAGTACTTATTGCATCCTTTCATGTTAAATAAACAGATGCTCATATTGTGGTTTTGCAGTTACTGCGTTGTATAATGTGGCCTTCAAGAGAGAAAAAGGGAAAATGGGTACAAGACAGGTAGATTCGGCTGTGCCCTCTTAGTATGAGCAGATCTTGCCTAACTTTGCATTACCAAAGGCGGAAGAGTTAAACGCGCTGCCTTCCTCTACTATCGGTAAGTAACTGCATCCTGTGACTGGGTTGATATTGCAATAATACTAGTTTGCTGTTACTGCTTCCAAGTAATATTGCAATATAACTTATGGCTAATCTTCTAAACTGTGATTTCTTAGGAGATTTAATAAACTTGGGCGTGGGCCCAGATAGCAAGAAGAAGAAGAAGAGAAATGCTCCACTGCCAGCTGCGCCCCAGAAGACGGATTCTTCGAAAGCGGGACCCAAGAAAGATATGTGTCATGTATCCGATTACTGGAACGATTATGTGGTGGCGCCTGACTCCTTGGAAGGTCTTCGCCTGTAGGTGTGAAGAAACCCAAGGCTGAGCAAGGGATCAGTGTGAATATTCCTGTGGCCAATCCCAAAGATCCTGTTGATGTGGATTTTAGTCCTGAGCCATTAGTTAGGGACAAATCCAAGAAAAGGAAGAACACCGATTCCCAATCTTCGGCGCAGCCCGTGAAGAAGTTGATAGAGAAGAAAATTGCAAAGCAAAGCAACTTGGACGCTTTTGCAGCCAAGTTTTCTCCAGGTACAGCGCAACTAACTCTTGTGATCTTTTTATAGGTATGTATTAACTTTCGCAAACGTGCTTGCAGAAAAACCGTTATCTCCTGCTCACACGGCCATGAGCTTGAAGTTTTAGAAAAAACTGGAGGCGATGAACGGGTAGTTGGGGCGGAGGGCCGAGGAACTGAGCCCATTATCCCACCTTCCCTAAAAAGATATCTGCCACTCATGAGAAGATTGAAGAAACAAGAAAAATTCCATCTGATATTGCTGCTGACAAGCAGGATAAAGATAATTTTCGCAACATCTCCTCATGTTGAAAAGATCACTACTGCTGCTGAGCAAGAGAAAAAAGGTGTTCCCTCTTCTCCGCTCATTGAGAAGGTTGAAATTGCTTCCGAGCACTTAAGAGTACTGGGCCTTCATCATCTGCGCAGGAGTTCGAAAATTTTTTGTTAATCCAGAGGAAGACTCCCCTATCCCCCAGAAGAAACTCTGGGAGACTACTATTATAAGTCTTACTCATTGATGCGAGCTTCCGCAATTCATGAGCCGGTCTAGAAGTTGAAACAAGGAGATACGTTTGCCGAATGGCAAGCGTGTAGGGAGGGGTATAAATGGATCTTTCTTCCGACGGAAGTTAAAACTCAAGAAGAGAAAACGCACGATCTGACTTATCAAGCCTATCTTCAAGAAACTGCACAAGCTTCCTCCATGTAACACCTCGCAAAAACGTGTCCAATAATGTGAAGACACATGTCCTAAACCCTAATTGGGTGAAAGGTTTACTTTAAAGGGGTAAATTTGTCAACGAGCGAAACTAGTGCCTTCAGGTGGTTTACCGTGAACAAGGAACTTTAAAATGTTTATTTATACTCCCATATATGCCTAATATCAGCTTATGATGGCATTATCAAATTACAAGGCCCTAAATACAATTATTTAAGTTGAGGGGCCAAACTTGTCACTTTTAAAAATCTGGTTCACTGACAGACCCCTTATGGACCGTAAAGGTCCCATGCTTACGGTACGTAAGGACAGTCACTGGGCGGTTTTTTGCTTGTTCACAACACATAAGACTCCAAAACCACTTTTCTCGATTCAAGGGGCTGCATGCTTGCTCAACACTCGTTTAGGGACACCTGGAGACATCATAAAACATCAAAGAACACCTGGCTTCATCTTGGAACCTCTTGATTTAGTATAAATAGGTGCAATGGGTGAACACTTGAACTTGCACCTCACATTTTCTCACTTCTTCTCATTCTCTGGGATTCCTGATCAAAAAGGAAGCTCTTCTAAGTCCAATCTTTGAGCTAGGACCTGTAGTAAGTGTTCTTAGCCACTCTAGTTCGGTTTTTATGCATTTAAAGACCGAAAGTCAAAGTTGCTGCAAAACGGCTTTGACCTTCGGTTTAGACCTAAACGGTCCAACCATTGTTCGAGGAGAATATGGCTACGTGATCGTAATTTGGTAGGTGTTGATACCTCAAAAGGGCACCTCCTAATTACCACGTTTACTTAGTTAATTGTCGGGTCAAAGTAAATGAAATAAAAAGTCAAACTAGTCAGATTTTAAATAAAAATCAAATCTGATAATGTAAAGGTTATAAAACATGTTTTATCATTTTAATAATTTGGTAAACATTATTAGAACATGTCTAAACATGTTCAACCCGACAATTTTAAGTTTAAGCTCGGTTCACAACCGAAAGTCGCAAAAGCTTGACTTTTACTTTGACTTTCAGTTCTGACCCGAATTAGCTTTATGCATTAGGATTCCTTTAGGACCATATTATGCTGTAGTATAACCCTCTATGGTTATATTACACGGTCCCTTAGTAATCTGAGATTATATGCTTGTTTCCGTTATTATGCTTTATGTCGACTAGTATGCCCTTTTTGTCAAAAATAAGGATTCTTAAGATAAATAGTCATACAAATGGACTAGGTGCTGATTAGTAAACATATTTAGAGTATTTTGATGTTTACAATCTGGTCATAAACTGAAGTTATGTAATAAATCGACATTTCGCCTTTATAAGGACTAAAATGCCCTTTAAGCATGTAAATCAAGTTTTTAACATAACTTTGACATAAAACTCTTTACCTACTATTGTGATATCACATTTAGGATTTATTGGGATGTTGGCTCAGATTTTGTGTTGACCTTAGTCTTGAGTTCTTGCATATAGCTCATAAATGACAATAATACCTTTTTTGCAAATAAAATGAGTTTTTCAAATAATTAACATGCAAAACCTTTTGCTACTGATGTATTATGAAAAATAAATATTTTGGCACTTCAAAACTGGTCAAAATCTCATAATCACTTTAACTTCGAAATTATTGTCATTTATCGATTTTTACGCTAATTCGGTGCATAGTATGGTTTTAAATCACATCTAGCACCTAAGACTTGATGCCTACTGAATTTATAAATGATTTTAAGTATTTTTACAGTAGGGATAAGTCATGAACTCTGAATCCCAAATAAGTCCTTAAAACTATGTGTAAAATAACCAAAATGCCCCTTTGGAGCATAGGTTGGCCATAAATCATGAATCACATATATGTATGATATGCTACTATTTTAATATCATAAATTAAAAGTTTTTACAAAATGTTTATGACCAGAACTTCAGTTTGCATACAAACCCAGTTTATAAACCTTAAAATGACCAAAATGCCCTTATGGGGCCTAATTCGGTTTTAAAACCTTTATGGGCATACTTGTTGATATCCTACTGATTTCATAACATAATTTAAGCATAATAACATATGGAACTTGTATATGACTCTTTTGGTTACCCGTTTGTGCTTATACGCGTTCGGTTCGGTTTATGTAACTGGTTTGCATTAACTAACCGGCACGGGTTTAACCTTGTCATCTAAACCTCAAAATCCAGAATGTATTTTGTTTACCCATATTATACAAGTTTTCTTACTTGTTGGGTCTAAATTACATTCCTTTCCGGTCACCGCTTAATCTAGCGTTTTGTACCATAAATCATTTTTTTAAACTAACCGGTCGAAGTCTTTGACTTAAATGAGACCCGTTGGTATCCTAATAGGTTAATAAAACCTTCCTTTCAGATTAGGTAGCCCATTAAAAGATAACTTCATAAGTCTTAGTAACATACGGCTGAGTAGATTGCTTGCACTTAAAACTCAGGTAAATACATTTAACTTATTTTCCCTTATACGGGCTTGGGATACGGTAAGTTACTGCCGCTTGGTCGATTATGGGATCATTTAGTCAGATTGTGATTAATAAATCCGCGTAACCCGTTTTTAATCGGTTTTATTTGATAACATAAGCTTTGGGGGTTAACGACCATGTCTTGGATATCCTTGGCTCATTTAACTTATTAATGGCCATGACCTATGCATGGGGTGTAGGTGATGTGTGTGAATTATATATATATTTTAATTGGATTTTTCTTCACACAAATTTAGTTTTAAAAAGGTTTTACACCTAAAACTAACTTCACACACAAAGGGCAAGTGTACCCATCAGGAGGTAATATAATCTATCGGTAAAAACCGGATATCAATCCGTGGACGTGGTGTCTCAATACTAAACTTTTTCTACTTTAAAGCCTTTTCAATCAAAGAGTTGGTTTTGCTCCTAATTTATCATGCAAAATAATAAACTACTACTAAGCTAGAGAATAACAATATCTAAGAAAGGGTTGCCTAAATTAAGTATCCACAAACAAACATGTGACAACTAAGGGAAGGATCAATGGTAATGCAAGCTCTAAGTTAACTAAGTCTCCAATCAAGGTTTCGTAGTTTAATACACCTTAGGAAAACTAAAATGAAATAATCACTCTAATCACCTAAGAATTATTATTTGAAGCTCACTTGCTTAGTTAATGTTAACCTTTAAACAAGAGTTATTTGTTTGTTAAAACTCCTAATTCTACATGTTTGGGAAAATTACCATGAACAACATAACAGTCACCCTAACTTGCTTTCAAGTAAGTAGCACTATCATCATGTTCTTGACAAAAACCACAGGCATGGTCATGCTAGATAACAATCTTGGTCAAAAATCATCAATCTAACACAAACACAACTATAGAATCCAAGTAAATATTATTATGATTTTTCCAAATCTAAATGCAAAAATTCCTACACATGTTCAAATCATCATTCAAGCCATGTTAACAATTACCATTCCTAGTTTCATGTTATGAATCATACTAACAAGTTACTAAGATTCAATCATCATAATCTTTACATGGGCTTTCCAACACAACATATAAATACTTACGACCAAATATTCAAGAACAAGGACTTTAAGCATGTATAAGAAATCCAAGAACAAGATTCAAGCACAACTATGAAGATTAACAAAAACAATCACCGCATCAACTTCCATGGTTATCACATATTCATAAGCTTCAACTAGTTTAGACAACAGCAAATGTTTAGCCCATAGGGCTTATGGAAACCAAATCAAACATACAAAGACAATAATTGTTCATAATCTAAGAAGTTTCTAACCAAGATTAAAGACAAGTAAATGGTAATTTGAGTGGATCTCTAAGTGTAATACTCCTCTTCAAGGCTTCCCCTTGACTCCTACAAGCTTCAAAGGCAGATTCTTGAGAGAAATCTTCACCAAAATGCTACAACTCCCCTCCAAATGAGATCAAGTCACGTATTTATGCTACTGGGAGTTTGGCACGACCATGCCACCTTTTGGCATGGTCGTGCTTGGTAAGTGTCAGAAGGCCTTTCTCGAGTGTTGACTTGTTTGTTAGCCATTTTGGGAAAATCCCTGATGTACACGAAATGTAACATATAAATTACATCAAATAAGGCATAAAACTAACTCTTTTTAGTACTAAAGTTGGAAAAAGCACGTTTCTTTGTTCCTTTTGTATTTTCAGGATAAAAAGAGCTCAAACAAACAAAAGAAGCAAATAAGCAGCTAAAACCAACATAAATACAGAAGAAGGAACAACAAGCCATGCCCGTCCCCTCAGCAACACCCCAAAAGACAAAAACTAGATCACAGAAGACGAGCACGGGCCGTGTCCACCGAGCACGGGGCGTGGTCAAGCCTTGCACTACAAGACAAAACATTCAGAAGCTTCCATGCCCACCACGGGCCGTGTCTAGTGTAACAAGGGCCGTGATCAACTATAAGATTTGCAGATTCTGGATAGTACAGCGAATAGTTGACCACGGGGCCGTGAGAGGCCACGGGTTGTGTAGGGCCCTCTACTAACAAATGCAATTAATGAAGAAAGAGAAGGATGTTGGCCACGGCCGTGTCCGCTGGACACGGTGCCGTGGCCGGGCTTCTGTTCAGGTTATAAATAGGGGTGCTTGGTTACCCACAAAAGCTTCCCTTGGCAAACCACTTCTCTCTCACTTTGCCACCACTCCACCACCACTACAACACCAACACCCACCACCATCATCCATCTTCCATCTTTAGAGTGTGTAGTAGTCTTGGGATCCAAGATAGATTGTAAGGGTTCTTGTCAAACAAAGGCCATGCTTGGCTAAATTCCTTACATCACTTGGTGAAGACTAATCTTTTATGTATTACTTTTAGTTTTTAATCTTTCGGCAATTTTATTTGGGTTTGTATTAATGACTTTAATAACTAGTTTCTTATGTTGAAAGTGAATTTTCTTAACCATTTCTTCATGATGTCATTGATTTGCTCATTCATGTCTTTACGGTCTATATAAAGCGCGTTAACTACTTTGAAGGGGTTAGAAGGGTGGTTTGGTAAAGTTCTTGTCTCGTTCAGTGTATAGATCCTGCAAGGACTTGGTTCAAGCCTATTAGGGCCTCCTTCAATGCTCAACGGGTATTGGATGGCGGGGGCGCGAATGGCTTGAACCCCTCATATGTAAATTACTGTTAATATTTTAAACCGGCTACTTGGGATCGTATCCCTGCTGACTCAAACCACTTAGCCGAGGGTAACGTCACCTTCAAAAGAGGGGCCTACCACTTTTGGCATTAATAACTTACTTAATTATCTTCCAATATTCCGACCTTTTGGGATTGTATCCCTGCTGACTCAAACCACTGGGTTGAGGGTACCGTCACCTTCAAAGAGGGGCCTACTACTATAGCTAAGATAATCTCTTAAAAAGTTCGAAAGTGCGAAAACTATCAAAGGATACATAAAGGAGAAATTGGATCCAGGTGATTCTATCTTGTCTATTTGTATTTCATTTTATTTTCTTAATTTTTTATTTATCATTATGTTTTTAAAACTTTTATCAAAAACTTAGATTGATTAGACGTTGACGATAAACCAGTATTAAAAGCTCTTGTGTCCTTGGACGATCTCGGTATCTTACCAACGCTATACTACGCTAACGATGGGTGCACTTGCCCAAGTGTGTGTTTAGTGTTAAGTTGAATATCATGTTTATAAAACTAAAACTTGACTATGCGTAAAATAGACTAAAAATGACAACAAAAATATAGTACGCTTAGCACACACTAAGTTTTTGGCGTCGTTGCCAGAGACACAAGGATTTTAAGAAAGCTTAAAATCGACGGCCTACTAGTTTTTCAAAACCGTTTTCAAAACTGTGCGCTTGTTTTCTTAGTTTTAGATAATTTTAATTTTTAAAGTAAACTGAACAGTGGGTCGTGCCCATTGGACACGCCCCCGTGCTGTAGATTACTGAAACAAATTTTGTCAAACGCCCAGATATAGAGTCTGACCACGGGTCGTGTTCACTGGACACGGGGCCGTGGTGAGCTTCTGTTTCTGTTTTCAACTTTTTATTTTTCTAGTCCCGAGACTCTGTAATCTGCTGGATATTTCCTTATGGATCAATTTGAGGAGACTACACTCATACTACTTAGAGGATGATTATTATGAGGAAGAAGATTGTACCATTTGCGGTAATCCCCACTCGGTACAATATTGTGACTTATTTCAACCATCCGCCTCATATTCTTATAAGGAACCTTGTTTTGAGCCTCCAAAATCAAGCGTTGATTGGAACATTTATCCCATTCAGTTCGACACACGACCAACTTTCCTTCCGAAGCCGAACGAATAATAGAACATCTTAAAACCCTTGAGCGGTTACTAAAAGAATCTAGAGCAAGGGAAGAGGCTGTTTGTACCAAGGAGGTAATAATCGAAGAAGTAAAAATGGAAGAATAAGTAAGTAAAAAACCTACACATGAGTCAAGCAATGAGTCAAGTAAGTCAACAATCAAAAATTTCGAAAGAAAAGCAAATTTTCAAGAAATCAACATTTTACCACCTTCTTTCGAGAACCAATGCTTGGTATCCACTCATGCTAAGTTTTTAAAAGAGTTAAACACTAGCGCTAAAATTGATGAAATAGTTAGCATTAGATTAACAAATGATCAAGCTACGCTATTAAGAGATGAACAAATTGAAGATAACATAACACCGGTTCCATGTTTTTTTCAAAATAACTTTATTAGCAATATCACCATCGACAAAGATATTTGTGTTAACATAATGCCTAACTACATTTTCGAAAAGTTAAATACTAGTGATTTTTCTCCACTTCAAATCCCCATTTTTTTACCTAAATGAAAGATGATAAAAACAACGGGAGTAGTTGAGGATGTGTTAGTGCAAACAAACCAGGCGGTAGTTTCCACCAACTCCATCATCCTCGATGATGCTCCGCTTGTATTAGGGCGACCTTTCGTAAAAACCCATCAAGCGTTGATCAACCGGAAGCAAAATAATTTACCAATTCAATTAGGGGCTGACAAAAGATATGTCAATCTTGACCAAGCCATAAAATACCCATTTGGTAACGACGAACCCCTAATTGAAGATGAAGATGAGCCACCCGATGTAGAAGAAGAGTTCCACCACCTTGTCCAAGAAGAAGACGCCATTGAACAAACTTTTCTGGTCCGCGACCAAGATCAACCAAATAAGGAGTCTCCCAAAGACCCACCACTCGAGCTCAAGGATTTTCCAAAGGTTTGGAATACGCTTTTCTAGACAAGCATGGTACACTACCCGTAATTATTTCCTCAAAATTAACTAGTTTAGAAAAAGAAAAATTAATTTCACTTTTAAAAAAACATAAAAACGCAATTGCATGGAAGCTTGTAGATATAAACGGAATAAATCCCTCCATGTGCACACACAAAATTTTAATGAAAGATGACTACAAATCGGTAATACAACCACAACGTAGAGTTAATCCAAATGTTGAAGAAGTGGTTAAAAATGAAGTCATCAAACTACTTGATGCTGGGCTCATCTACCCAATTTCTGATAGCCCATTGGTGAGTCCCGTTCAAGTAGTTCCCAAAAAAAGGAGGAATGACGATAATAACAAATGAAAAAAACGAATTGATACCCACAAGAACGTCACTGGGTGGAGAGTTTGCATAGACTATCGTAGATTAAATGAGGCAACAAGGAAAGACACTTCCCTTTGCCTTTTATTGATCAAATGTTGGAAAGACTGTCCGGTCACAAATTTTATTGTTTTTAGATGGTTTTCAGGTTATTTTCAAATACCAATAGCCCTGGAAGACCAAGAAAAAACAACCTTCACATGCCCCTATGGAACTTTTGCTTATCGACGCATGCCTTTTGGTCTATGTAATGCCCCCGCAACATTCCAACGTTGCATGGTGGCCATTTTCCATGATATGATAGAAAAAACCATGGAAGTCTTCATGGATCACTTTTCCATCTTTGGAGATTCATATGACCAATGCCTCGATAACCTTGAACGAATGCTATCCCGATGTGAGGAAACTAACCTCGCCCTTAATTGGGAAAAATGTCATTTCATGGTTACGAGGGAATAGTACTCGGTCACAAAATCTTAAGCGAAGGAATGGATGTGGATCGAGCAAAAATCGACACTATCTCTCGATTACCACCCCTATCCTCCGTTAGAGCCATAAGAAGTTTCTTAGGACATGCTGGATTTTATAGACGATTTATCAAAGACTTTTCAAAAATCTCAAGGCCTCTAACTAAATTACTTGAAAAAGATGCACCATTCATCTTTAACAAGGATTGCAACCATGCATTTTTAACACTAAAAGAAATGCTAGTCAATGCACCAATTATGATAGCACCCGATTGGAAATTACCTTTTGAAATCATGTGTGATGCTAGCGACT
Source organism: Scalesia atractyloides (assembly GCA_947069175.1). NCBI lineage: Eukaryota > Viridiplantae > Streptophyta > Magnoliopsida > Asterales > Asteraceae > Scalesia > Scalesia atractyloides. The sequence goes on from CAMTDV010000006.1 coordinate 40,435,598, forward strand.
TTGCAGTTGGAGCAGTTTTGGGACAACGAAAAGAAAGGCATTTTCATCCAATATACTATGCTAGTAAAACTCTTAATGACGCACAAGAAAGTTACACAACAACGGAAAAAGAGTTACTAGCTGTAGTATTTGCTTTTGATAAATTTCGTTCTTACCTAGTTCTTTCTAAAACGACAGTTTATACAGACCATGCTTCTATTCGTTATTTGTTTAAAAAACAGGATGCCAAACCACGTTTAATCCGGTGGATTCTACTCCTCCAAGAATTCGACATCGAAATAAAAGACAAAAGAGGAGCTGAAAACACCGCAGCAGATCACTTATCTTGCTTGGAAGATCCAGCTTTGGAGGCAACTAGGGACGAACTCATCAATGAAAAATTCCCAACTGAATCCTTGGAGATGGTGGAATATCGAGAAGAACCATAGTACACCGACTACGCCAACTACTAGCCAGCGGGATAGTTATAAAAGGATGGTCGCATCATCAAAGAAAGAAATTCTTTGCCAATGAAAAACACTATTTTTGGGAAGATCCTTATCTTTTCAAAATCTGTGCTGACCAACTTATCCGGCGATGCGTATGTGGTGATGAAGCAAGAAAAATCCTCCGCCATTGTCACGAAGGACCATATGGAGGACATCACGGAGCCACTAGTACTGCTCGAAAGGTATTTGATTCAGGATTCTATTGGCCAACCATTTATAAAGATGCGCAAAATCTTATCAAGACATGTGATGCATGCCAATGATCAGATAATATTTCTTCCAAAAATGAAATGCCACAAAATGGTATTCTTGTTTGTGAAATTTTTTATGTATGGGGATTAGACTTCATGGTTCCTTTCCCACCATCAAAAGGAAACAAATATATACTTGTGGTTGTGGATTACTTGTCAAAATGGGCCGAAGCCGAAGCTCTTCCAACAAACGATGGAAGGGTTGTGGTAAGATTCTTGAAATGATTATTCACTCGTTTGGCACACCAAAAGCTTTAATAAGTGATAGAGGCACCCATTTTTGTAATCAACAACTCGAAAAATTTTTAACACGATATGGGGTCCATCACCGAATTTTGACCGCTTATCATCCTCAAACAAACGGACAAGCCGAAGTAACCAATAAAGGTTCAAAAAGAATACTTGAAAAAACCGTAGGGTTAAATAGAAAAGAATGGGCTGAAAAATTAGACGATGCTTTATGGGCCTTTCGAACCGCTTTTAAAACAACAATAGGAACCACTCCATATAAGCTAGTCTATGGAAAAATTTGCCACTTGCTAGTAGAAATAGCACATAAAGCCTACTGGGCATTAAAAAACGTAAACCTAGATCAAGGAACAGCCGGTAAAAATCGATTTTTTCAATTGCACAAATTAGATGAATTGAGAATTCAAGCATACTCTAACTCTGAAATTTATAAGGAGTGAATAAAGAACTTACATGACAAACACATTAAACATGTGAATTTCGAGAAGGGGACCAAGTGCTATTGTTTAATTCACGACTTCGATTATTTCCAGGAAAACTAAAATCTAGGTGGTCAGGACCTTTTTCCGTCACCCATATCTTCCCACACGGTGTAGTTGAGATTAGAACTCAAAATGGTATTCCATTTAAAGTCAACGGGCAAAGGCTTAAACTTTATCGAGGCTTCATTGAGGATGAAGAGGAAGAAATTTCTCTTCAAACAAGCCAGGTATGATTTGTGTATATAACGTCATGTCTTGTAGGTGGTAAAAACAGCGGAAGAACTTCAAAAATAGGTAAGAAAGTTTGGAGAATACTTTTTGGGAAAACGTCATTCGTATATATATATATATATATATATATATAGTGTGAGGTTCATTGGGAACACTAAAAAGGTGGGGAACAGTGGGGAACCGACTCAAACGAACTCTGATTGGACTCATTCCAGCGGCGTTAGAACCGGCTCGTCGAACCCTAACTAGGATCTCTTAACCCTAAACCCAAATCCTAACCCCTAAACCCTAAATATATTAGGGTTTGGATTTAGGGTCTTATATTAGGGTTTAGCTTTAGGGTTTAGTTTTAGTGTTAATCATTAGTATTTAGGGTTTATCTTTAGCTTTAGGGTTTAGCTTTTAGGGTTTATAACTTAGATTTTACGATTTAGCTTAGGTTTTAGCCTTATTTTTTAGTTTTAGGGTTTAGGGTTTATGGGTTAGGATTTAGGGTTAAGAGATCCTAGTTAGTGTTCGACGAGTCGGTTCCAACGCCACTGGAATGAGTCCAATCGGAGTTCGTTTGAGTCGGTACTCCACTGTTCCCCACTTTTTTAGTGTTCCCCAATGAACCTTCCCCTATATATATATATATATATATATATATATAGACGAGTATAAACCCCTTTTCCTTAAACTGTTCTTCATTTCGCATGACCCGTTTCCCTGAAAATTCTCTTGTTCTCTGGCGATTTTCTGCCCCATTTCACGTCTTCTCATCATTTAACATCCGCAAGGTATGATCTTTACACTTTTTCTAGTTAGATTAACGATGTGCATGTATTATAGCATCAAGAAATTTGGGGAAAAGTCTAGGGTTCTTGAACTAGAACACTATTAATCCACTAATTTCTGTATAGATCTAGTATTAGAAGCATACATTTATGTTATGAAGAGCAAAATCAACCACAAAAACACCCAATTTCAAGTACAAGTCATAAACCCTTGTTTTCAAACCGAAAAAGTTAAAATTGATAGGGTAAATGAAGTGTTTTTGAAAAAACGGGACTTAGGGTTCCATTTTCGGGGAAAACCGTACCTACTCAACCAAAAATTTTCAACTTTTCGGAACCGGGACGAAAATTGAATTTTTGCCATAACAGTGGCTTGAACACGGGCCGCGGTCAGCCACCACGAGGCGTGGTCAAGATCTTCAGTCAACGTGGGGTCGTGGTCAGTAAGCAAACTCTCTGTTTTCAAGTTTTTCTCGAAAATAAAAACCGTAATGAACTAATTGTACATTGGTCTTTTATGCAGTAATGGCAAACAAGTTTCTCAAGTTCAAGACATCTGAATGGGAGTACCAAAACCGATGCGACATTCTCCAAACTAGGCAGGAAGAAGCACCAAAATAAACTTGTTACGACACCCTGGATGCTGTAGGACATAGAGGTAGATATGACATGCTTATCACGGGTCCGCCCCGAGTCGCTCTCGAGAAGAAACTCCACTCCATATACGAGTTTAACATGGAGTTTAATAGCACTTTCAAGTTCGACGCTAAGGCCGACCCGTTCAATTCAGATGCAGTTGAGTTCAGATGTGCCGGGCAGCTTTTCTCAATCTCCATGGCCCAGTTTGGGGTCAACATCGGGCTATATAATGAAAATGACTCAACTGATGAACATGTCATGAATGGCTTCCGTGAAGTTCCGGTGAACATGAGACAGACTGCATGGGCCGAGATTGGAGATGGACCTTACAACCCAAGCATCACCAAGAGCTGGCAGTTGCGAGACTACTCTACCGATACATCCACCAGGTCTTAAGAAACTCAATGAATCAATGGCGTGACAGCACAGGAGTTGTAAACCTTCGTGACCTCACCTACCTCCATTGCATCCACAACCGTAAGCCGCTCGATGTCACCTTCTTGCTCCTCAAAAACATGCACCTGAACCAACTGGCTAATCCACCCACGCCAATCTTCTTTGGGGGATGGATCTACAAGCTATTCAAGAACTATGTCAATCGTATTCCAAAGTCATTGACTCATGGTGTAAAGTCCAAGAAGGTTGATATCGACCTATGCTGGTCCATGGGACTTATCCAAGATATGGGGGATGGAACCATCCAATTCCGGAATGCTCAAGGAAATACATGGGTCCCGGAAGAAGTTTTAGCCCTCACTGATGATCCCAACCGTCCTCCTCCTCAATACCATGGTTACCAAATAGGTTCCTCCTCTCAAGGAGGCGGTTTTCCTAACCTTCAAAGTTTGACTGATCTTTTGCAGGAAAACCTTTTGTGCTCTCGCAACATGTACAACTTGGCTAACAAAGTCAACACCCGAGTTGGAGTGATGGAACGTTCCATCACTAGTATGCAAGGAGACATTGCATACTTGCGAGGCCACATGGTGTATCGTAATGAGGGGGATGACGAGGACGAGGACATGGACTGAGCGGCGATGATGGCGGTGAGGTGGTGGGTGACGAATGCAGCATCAGGTTTATCTCTCTACCCTTGTGAACTATTTGCCGGCCTGCGTGCCGTGGTTTAAACAATTTACACTTCCAAACAACTTTTATTTTTCTGCATTTTTATTTTTATTTCTGTGATGTGATGGATGATAAACGGTCGTAAGATTAGGATTTGGTATTTTAGTGTGCTTTGCATGGTATGAAATTGATAAAACAAGTACAGGAGGCTAGATGCACTAAGAATTAGTGCTAAACAAGCCCGGAAACCAGACGCAGAAACCAAAAAACCTGAAATGCAGACTGTCAGCACGGGACCGTGTTCAGCCAACACGTCTCTGACACGGGTCGTGTTCACCAGGCACGACCCGTGGTGACTCTTCTGTAAGTTTTGATACTAGGCATATGACCACGGGGCCGTGCCCAGACCACATGGGTCGTGCCCAGATTCCCAGTAACACAATAATTTGTTTTTAAATACACTTTTACGCATTCGAATCAACCGAAAAAAATTTTTGGACACATTGAGGACAATGTGTAATTTAAAACTCTATTGGAACCGCTAATCACCCCAAATCTTTTTCAAAATTTTTCATTTTTTACTTGTCTTGGTTTAATTTGGGAATAACAAGTTCTAGTAAGTTATGTTTTTATAAATTTACAACCGATAGTGTCGTGATAAAAAGAACCAAATAAGAAAATTATAAAAAGAGGCATTACAAATCTTTTTAAAATTTGATTATATATACTTGTTCACATTATAAACCCATTCCCACATTAAGTGAGTTTTGAGCCTTTATCGAGCACACATTCATACATCTTTAAACTAAATGCTCATTTTCGTTTCTTGTGTGAATAGCCGCTTGGTCCTTACAACTCTAGAACTTGCCAAAACGATGCATTCCCGGTCCTTACCAACTTAAAACCTAAGTAAGTAAATGATGGAGGCATTAGGACTATCCCATTTTCTCTCAAAACCATTTTTTTTATTTCTTTTCACCCATCACCAAAAAAAAATCCCCCTAGTCAACCTTTTTGATGCATTCCTGGTCCTTACCAACTTAAAACCTAAGTAAGTAAATGATGGAGGCATTAGGACTATCCCATTTTCTCTCAAAACCATTTTTTTTATTTCTTTTAACCCATCACCAAAAAAAATCCCCCTAGTCAACCCTTTTGAGCCTAAAACCTTTTCGTTTCACAAACCCACAAAAAACCATTTTCCTTTCAAACCTATTTCTTTTAGCTCGGATATCTTATGTTAAAAAAATGTATATATAGCTCTTCGAATAACCAAACAAGTTCCTTCAAATTTGTTTGAAAAACGGTTGAATAAAATAAATACAAGAAGTTTTATGATATCCGACGCTATTTACGTCTTTTGCCACGCTACAAACCAAAAATTTCACCTACCTCTAGCCCAAGTCTAAACCCTTCAAAGTCCTCTTGATACTCGCAAAGGTTTATAGTTAAAAGGAGGAGGTTTGATCACTTGGCAAGCATATGGTAGAAGTAAGTTCCAAACCGGAATCGAGTGATATCACAAAAATACATCTTCGGCCGAGTGTTGAGTGATCTCTTGAGAGGAATATTATGCCTAAATAAATAATTTTTATTAGAAATGTTCTTAAGAAATCATGACGAATAGGAACTGTAATTGAAAAATTAAAAACATAATTTGAAAAAGAATCTTGGATTCCTGACACTCGAAGACAAGCTACAAAACTTCTTCTCTACCTATTCCATTTGGGTGTGTAAGCCACATTTAAAGAGTTTTGTTTGAGGAAAAGTAAAGATTCAAGTGTGGGGATATTTGATGTACACGAAATGCAACATATAAATACATCAAATAAGGCATAAAACTAACCCGTTTTTTAGTACTAAAGTTGGAAAAAGCACGTTTCTTTGTTCCTTTTGTATTTTCAGGATAAAAAGAGCTCAAACAAACAAAAGAAGCAAATAAGCAGCTAAAACCAACATAAATACAGAAAGAAGGAATAACAAGCCACGCCCGACCCCTCAGCAACACCCCAAAAGACAAAAACCAGACCACCGAAGACGAGCACGGGCCGTGTCCACCGAGCACGGGGCGTGGTCAAGCCTTGCACTACAAGACAAAACATTCAGAAGCTTCCACGCCCACCACGGGCCGTGTCCAGTGTAACACGGGCCGTGGTCAACTATAAGATTTGCAGAATCTGGATAGTACAGCGAACAGATGACCACGGGGCCGTACCAAGAGGCCACGGTTCGTGTGGGGCCCTCTGCAGACAAATGCAATTAATGAAGAAAGAGAAGGATGTTGGCCACGGGCCGTGTCCGCTGGACACGAGGCCGTGGCCGGGCTTCTGTTCAGGCTATAAATAGGGGTGCTTGGTTACCCACAAAAGCATCCCTTGGCAAACCACTTCTCTCTCACTTTGACACCACTCCACCACCATTACAACACCAACACCCACCACCATCATCCATCTTCCATCTTTAGAGTGTGTAGTAGTCTCGGGATCCAAGATAGATTGTAAGGGTTCTTGTCAAACAAAGGCCATGCTTGGCTAAATTCCTTACATCACTTGGTGAAGACTAATCTTTTATGTATTACTGTTAGTTTTTAATCTTTCGGCGCTTTTTATTTGGGTTTGTATTAATGACTTTAATAACTACTTTCTTATGTTGAAAGTAAATTTTCTTAACCATTTCTTCATGATGTCATTGATTTGCTCATTCGTGTCTTTACGGTCTATATAAAGCGCGTTAACTACTTGGAAAGGGGTTAGAAAAGTGGTTTGGTAAAGTTCTTGTCTCGTTCAGTGTATAGATCCTGCAAGGACTTGGTTCAAGCCTATTAGAGCCTCCTTCAATGTTCAACGAGTATTGGATGGCGGGGGCGCGAATGGCTTGAACCCCTCATATGTAAACTACTATTAATATTTTAAACCGGCTACTTGGGATTGTATCCCTGCTGACTCAAACCACTTAGCTGAGGTAACGTCACCTTCAAAAGAGGGGCCTACCGCTTTTTGCATTAATAACTTACTTAATTATCTTCCGACCTTTTGGGATTGTATCCCTGCTGACTCAAACCACTTGAGGGTAACGTCACCTTCAAAAGAGGGGCCTACTACTAATAACTAAGATAATCTCTTAAAAAGTCCGAAAGTGCGAAAACTATCAAAGGATACATAAAGGAGAAGTTGGATCCAAGTGATTCTATCTTGTCTAATTGTATTTCATTTTATTTTCTTTAACTTTTGATTTATCTTTATGTTTTTAAAACTTTTATCAAAAATTTAGATTGATTAGACGTTGACGATAAACCGGTATTAAAAGCTCTTGGGTCCTTGGACGATATCGGTATCTTACCAACGCTATACTACGCTCACGATGGGTGCACTTGCCCAAGTGTGTGTTTAGTGTTAAGTAGAATATAGTGTTTATAAATTTAAAACTTGACTATGCGTAAAATAGACTAAAAACGACAACAAAAATATAGTACGCTTAGCACACACCAATCCCCTCAAACGTTCCCATGGCGCACGACCATGCCAAACAGTGGCACGATCGTGCTTCTCGACAAAATTTACGACGACGACTAAAATGATCCCGACAACAAACTGATCTTTGACTGACTTGGGGGAGCACGGTCGTGCGTGGAGTTTGGCACGATCGAGCCAATCTTTAGATCTTCAGAAATGTGTTGAATGTAGTGCTGAGTGAGAGTGCCGGTCACCGTTGGCCTCGTACGGTCGTGCAAGGGTTTGGCACGGTCGTGCCATATCTGGCAGTTTGCTGGAATTGTCCCTTTTTGCTCATTTTTGCTCCAAAAGCCTCCGTTTCAACACTGGGCCGAAGCCCGGACCTGTATTTTCACAAACAACTCAAATGAGTACCAAAATCAATGAAAATACATCGAGTTCTCGTGTAAACGGGGTATATTTGATGTTTAAAAGATGTATAAATTCTTATACATCAGTAGGCATACACCTGATAGATGTAAAATGCTAAATAAACTACCCACAAAAATTGGGGAATAACTCCTTTGTGGGTTCTATAAGTGGTGAGTCACTTAATCATGATCGGTTTCCGAACCGACCCCAAAAGTACGACAAACATGTAAAACTGTAATCAAGATTATAAATATAATTGTCCCAAGTTTTCAAAGATTTTTCGTGCCTTGTGCATCTAGATCAATGTTTTCAAATGTTTTTCAAAATGAGTCAGTTATTTGTATTTACTAGTGGGAAATGACGTATTTTCCAAAGACTAAATGACAGGTACCTCACGAAATAGGCTAGAGCTACTTGGCATTAAATAAGAGGATCATTCAAATCCCTAGATTCCTTAAGTCTGTGGAACTTTGTTTTATGTATTCATTTATAGATCCGCCTGTGGACTCTTTTTACAACCGTCTGTATATTATTTTATTCGTACTTTGAACAATCGGTTTGTAATAGTAATTTCATACCAAGCCTTCCGCTGTGCTATATTGTGTTGTAATTGACTATGATGATATCAACTACGTCACAATACTACCCACCGGGCTCACCAGACTATGTGGAAATATCGGGGTGTGACAGGTTGGTATCAGAGCCAACATTGAGTGAATTAAACACTAGCCTCTTATGTTTAATCTCAATGACACAGTAGCACATTCTTTAGACTTCCGAGTCTAGACAAACGACCTATGATTACTCTTAATCTTTATTTGGTTTATATAGATATTTTTATTTTATTTTGACAGGCTTCCATATAAGATGCCGCCACGTGTCAGGAGAAGAGGGAAAGGTCCTATGAAGGGAGGACCATCTAGCCATGCGGGGCCTTCTCACCGTGTACGCCTTTAGAATCATTTAGCTCTGATCCCTATGACGATTGGAGACATTCATTGGAACCCGCGAGGTGATCCGTTTCACTAAGCACTTCGCCATCTTACCACTATTCCTTTGGGCCACAACAACCACAAGAGCCTCAACACTCTCATCATTCGCTGCATTTACCCCAATCCCACCATTCTTCCCATCATTTGCACTATCTTTCACCCTATTCTCCAGGTCAGTTTAACCCTAACGATTATATTATCGCACCAGCAGGTCATAACCTGTTGGGTCCTGAGGATCACTTCCTTGAAGATATGGATATGGATGAAGATCAAGATCCAGCCGAGCCGCCTTCAGGAACGCCCACGCATCCATCAACATATCCACTAGTTCTTCCTTCACAGGATCACCCTACCGAGGTCCTGATGAATTTGTTGAATGGTGGGGACAGTGGAAATTCGTGAACACTCCTTCCTCCCACAACACCCCAACCACAACCTCCATTGAGGAACCATATTTTCAAGCATTAACACCAACACCACCACCACTACCAGAACAGGAACAACCTCCGCCACCACCAGAACCACCGAGAGGAGGAGAAATGCACGCATGTTCGTGCGAGGGGGCACACGTTTTAGAACCCTCAAGGTTCTAGCAACTATCCTCCCATTCCTGAAGATCCACAAATGGGTGGACCTTCAAATCTTGCGCTGGAGATTGATGTCATACCGGCCACCTTTGCACCACAACCACCTGCGATGGGTTATGATAACCTAATCCCTACCTACCCAGCTACAACAGAGTATAATCCATTCAGCCACAAGCTCGTACGCAGTATAACTACCAACCCCTGCTTACGACCCATACGTTGAAGCAGTCAACTATAATGCTCTTTATCCATCGCCATTTCCTACAGTGTACCCAACTGGGTATCCTGTCTATACGTATCAACACCCTCCACCTCACCAACACCTTATACCTCAACCTCCATCTCAACAACAACAACCACCCCAGCAACAACAATTAGAAATTTTGCAAAGGGTGCAAAATGTGGAACGTAGAGTGGAAAGAGGTGAGAAAAAGAATAATAAGTTTCTTAAGAATCTTGCAAAATTCATCAGGGGTTTCCTTACTTTTATCTTGTATTTGTTATTTAAATTAAGTCCCTGCATGGACATTTTCTTTTAGTATTAGTCCCTGCATGGACATTATCCTTATGTTTTAGTCCCTGCACAGACTTGTTTTCTTTCAGTCCCTACGTGGACAATTTATGATATTTAAAAAGACCCGTTTAGGGCAGTTTTGTAACCGCTAGTAGTATTAATGAAAATCTTCTTTTGGAAATTTTGTATATATTGTTATATCATCGTACAAACAATCATTTCAATTTCATTTGATCTGCCAAGAAATTCCAAAAGATCCTCTTAAGGGTATAACCTAGCCTATGTGTCAATGTGAACATGGTTATGATGGTAAAACCCTCTTAAGACAATAAATCCTTGTTAGCATCTAGAACATGTTAACACTCCTGGCAAGTGTGGCTTGAGAAACCGCACCAGCCGTCAAAGTATTTGGGTTCTTCCAAGCTTTCATACAACCTAAATGATCAATGTGAATCATGGCTGGCATCACCAATAGAATGTTAATAATAAGACATTCATAAGTGATAATTACTCGTTCTTCCTACGGGACAAACTACATTGTTTTTCATAGATATGATAGTTGTAGTTTATAACTCTCTATCAAAAGGCAATGAACTATGTTCAACCCTTAAAACCTACGATCCAATAAGATCGTAAGTTATACTTCAAATTGTCCAAGTGACAAGGCCTTTGTGCCAACTAGATACTTTCCAAGTCGAGCCTTTGTGATATGTAAAAGTATCTATGCAACAATGGCAGTTCTGACATATGATCCCTGTCTAATATATGTAAAGGATTATATCATGTTTAAATGCCTTTGACAGTTCAATTGTAACCTAGGCTAACCGTAATTATCTCAAATTTCTCGTTCCTCAGAAATGTTACATCTTTTGGCCTATATGGTTTATTCATGCCATGGCTAGTTAATCACCAAACGTGATGATCCGCCGCATATAACCACTAAATAGATTATTGTTACTTGGTATATAGCATTCAAAACCTCACCATGGCTGGTTCAGACGAGGCACACAGTCACCCGGTTGAAGGGAATGATAATACAAGAGTAAATATCACTGGCGTTGAACTGCAAGCCGATAGACGCAGTGGTTTCAAAAGCCGTGGATAGAGTACTAAAGGAGTCGAGTGATACTCGCTCCAAATCACACTCAAAATCCCATTCAAAACCACTAACATCAAAGAAAGATGAATCTGAATATTCATCTAATCAGAAGAGTGAATCGCACAAACGGACTGTGTATGATCAGCACCACGTTCCAACAAAGGTTGTACCTACAAATATTTTATCTCTTGCAAACCAAGAGACTTCACTGGAGAAATAGGAGCCATTGACCGCATGAAATGGCTTGATGAGATGGAAACGGTGGTGGACATAAGCGGTTGCGCAAAGGAGGATGTAGTTAAATTTGTTTCACAGTCATTCAACGGCGATGCCCTAACTTGGTGGAAGGCTCTGGTTCAATCCACTGGAAAGATTCCTCTGTATAACCTATCTTGGGTCAAGTTTGTTGAGTTGGTTAAAGAAACATACTGCCCACAACACGAAGTAGAAAAGGTTGAAGCTGATTTCTTAACCTTAACGATGATGGACCTGGACTGCAGATTATATGTTACCGATTTCAATGATATGTCTAGGCTTGTTCCTTACTTGGTCTCTCCTGAACCAAAGCGCATTGCGCGCTTCATAGGCGGTCTAGCCCGTGAAATCAAAGGAAACGTCAAAGCTTCAAAAGCTACCACCTACAGGTCAGCTGTAGACTTGTCCTTGTCCCTCACACTGGATGTGATTAGGAGTAGGTCTAGAAAGACCTCAGATGAGGGAAAGAGAAACAGAGAAGATGATCAGACTCATCATTCCAACAAGAAGAAGAAAGGAAATTTTGGGTTCAGGAAGAACCCTAATCAATCAGGTGACAAGCCCTTGGGTAAGAACTGTAACAAGAGGCACTTTGGGAAGTGCACCTTAGATCCACAGGCCAAACCTTGTGGGATCTGTAAGAAAAAGGGGCACAAGACGTTGGAATGTAGGAATCTGAAAGATGCAACCTGTTATGGTTGCAATGAAAGGGGCATATCAAGACGAACTGCCCAAAGAATGCTAAGAAGCCTGAGGAGGCTAAGAAATCGAATGCAAGGGTATTTCAGATGAATGCCAAGGAAGCAGTGAAGGATGATAAAGTTATAACAGGTACCTTCCTCATAAACGATATTTATGCTAGAGTTTTATTTGATTTTGGTGCAGCAAAATCTTTTGTAGACCATAGGTTTAGTAAACTGTTGAACCTGCCCATCAAAACTCTAGATATTACGTATGAGGTAGAACTCGCTGACGGTACCATAGAAACTACTTCAACCCTTCTTGATGGATGCTATATATCTATTAAGAAGCATTTAATCCCGTTATCTCTTTTGCCAATGAAATTGGCTGGGTTTTATGTAGTTTTAGGCATGGATTGGTTAACACATAACCAAGCCCAAATTGCCTGTGATAAGAAACTGGTAAACATCAAAACCCCTTATGGTGAATCAATCATTATTCAAGGAGATACGCATTATGGATTGCCTGATAATGTATCTATACTTAAGGCATCCAAGTGCTTAAAGAGCGGACGTGTCATCTACATGGCACAGGTGACAGTGGATGAGCCGAAACCAAAGATAGAAGACATTCCTGTTATCTCTGAATATCCAGATGTCTTCCCGGAGGAGCTACCTGGATTACCTCCGAAGTGGCAGGTAGAGTTCAGAATCGACATCATGCCTGGAGCAGCACCGGTTGCACGAGCTCCATACCGCTTAGCACCAACCGAAATGAAGGAACTAAGAACCCAATTAGATGAACTTCTGGAAAAAGTTTCATTCAACGAGCTCATCACCTTGGGGAGTAGCCCATACTGTTTGTTAAAAAGAAGGACATTAATGCATCTGTGCATTGATTACTGCGAGTTACATATGGTAACAATCAAGAACCACTATCCATTGCCAGGATCGACGATCTGTTTAATCAACTTCAAGGGGCAAGTTTCTTTTCAAAGATTGACCTAAGGACGGGATACCATCAACTCAAAATTAGGACTGAAGATGTGCCTAAGACCGCGTTTCAAACAAGGTACGGCCACTATGAGTTCTTAGTGATGCCTTTCGGACTCACTAATGCACCCGCAGCATTCATGGATCTCATGAATAGAGTCTGCAAGCCATACCTGGATAAGTTTGTCATCGTATTTATAAATGACATACTTATTTACTCTCTTAATCAGGAAGATCACGAGAAACACCTTCGGTGCATCTTAGGACTTCTACAGCAGGAGAAGCTTTATGCTAAATTCTATAAATGTGAATTCTGGCTTCGCGAAGTCCAATTCCTTGGACATGTTGTGAGCGAGCATGGTATCCAAGTGGATCCCGCTAAAATAGAAGCAATCATGAATTGGGAAGCACCTAAGACACCTACTGAAATTCGCAGCTTTTTGGGATTAGCGGATATTACAGAAGATTTATCGAAAACTTCTCAAGAATAGCCACACCTCTAACTACTCTGACCCGCAAGAATGTAAAATTTAATTGGGGTCCTAAGCAGCAGGAATCCTTTGAGATCCTCAAACAGAAATTGAGCAATGCTCCAGTTCTGACCTTGCCTGAAGGTGTAGATGAGTTTGTTGTTTACTGTGATGTTTCACATACTGGCATGGGCTGTGTACTTATGCAAAAAAGGCAAAGTAATCGCCTACGCATCACGACAACTAAAGGTGCATGAAAAGAATTACACCACCCACGATCTGGAATTGGGTGCCGTTGTATTCGCACTTAAGTTATGGAGACATTATTTATATGGAACTATATGTGTGATATACTCAGATCACAAAAGTCTCCAACACTTGTTTAACCAGAAAGATCTCAATATGAGGCAACGACGTTGGAGGGAAACTTTAAACGAATACGATTGCGAGATTCGCTACCATCCTGGCAAAGAGAATGTAGTCGCTGATGCACCCAGCCAAAAGGAAAAAGTCAAACCTATACGGATTAATGCCAAGAGTATTACACTTAAGAACCACTTGAACGAAAAGTTGTTAACTGCACAGAAAGAAGTTATATTGGAAATTAACCTTCATGAAGAAAAACTAGGAGCAACATTTGATCAGTTGTCACCTAGGAATGATGGAATCCTCAGACTAAATGGTAGAATCTGGGTTCCTATCCATGGAGGACTTAGAGATATAGTCCTTCAGGAGGCTCATAATTCCAGGTACTCAGTTCACCCTGGGGGTGACAAAATGTATCAGGATTTGAAGGCTAACTATTGGTGGATGGGTTTGAAGAAATCCATAGCCACCCATGTAGCTAAATGTCTGACATGCTCTCAAGTTAAAGCTGGACATCAAAAGCCGTCAGGATTACTACAACAATTAGAACTTCCCACATGGAAATGGGAAATGGTAACCATGGATTTTATCACCAAATTACCTAAAACAAAACATGGGAATGACACAATATGGGTTATAGTTGATAGACTGACAAAGTCAGCTTATTTCTTACCCATCAAAGAGACTCGTAGCTCCAACAAACTAGCCCAGATATATGTAGATAAGATTGTGTCTCTCCATGGGGTGCCAATATCTATTGTGTCCGATAGAGATACTAGATATACTTCTCATTTTTAGAAAAGTTTCCAACAATCCTTAGGCACTCGTTTAAATTTTAGTACCGCTTACCATCCTCAGACGGATGGGCAGAGCGAGCGTACAATTCAAACATTAGAAGACATGCTCCGAGCATGTGTCATTGATCTAGCAGGTAGTTGGGATTACTACCTCCCCTTGATTGAGTTCTCCTACAATAATAGTTACCATACCGGCATTCAGGCTGCGCCTTTTGAGGCTTTATATGGGCGGAGATGCAGAACGCCCGTCTATTGGGCAGAAGTGGGGGAGGCCCAACTATCAGGACCTGAGATAGTCCTGGAGACGACAGAAAAGATTGTTCAGATTCATGATCGTCTAAAGGCTGCCAGAGATAGGCAAAAGAGTTACAAAGATAAAAGGCGTAAACCTCTAAATTTGAGGTAGGAGACAAAGTCTTACTAAAAGTATCACCCTGGAAAGGTGTGATGCGTTTTGGTAAGAAGGGCAAACAAAGACCAAGGACCATTCGAGATCATAGAACGTGTCGGTAGTGTGGCTTATAAGCTGAACTTACCTGAGGAACTTAGTGGAATTCACAATGTGTTCCACATCTGCAACCTAAAGAAATGTCTAGCCGATGAATCGCTAGCAATGTCCCACAAAGACGTACAAATAGATGAAAGCCTGAGGTTTGTTGAAAGACCAATATCAATTGAAGATCGACAGGTTAAGAAGCTCCAAAGAAAGCATGTACCGATTGTGAAAGTAAAATGGGATGCCCATAGAGGCCCTGAATATATACCTCGCAAAAACGTGTCCAATAATGTGAAGACACGTGTCCTAAACCCTAATTGGGTGAAAGGTTTACTTTAACGGGTAAAAGTGTCAACGAGCGAAACTAGTGCCTTCAAGTGGTTTACCGGGAACCGGGAACCTTAAAATGTTTATTTATACTCCCATATATGCCTAATATCAGCTTATGATGGCATTATACAAATTACAAGGCCCTAAATACGATTATTTAAGTTGAGGCGCCAAACTTGTCAATTTTAAAAATCTGGTTCGCTGACAGACCCCTTACGGACCGTAAGGGTCCCATGCTTATGGTCCGTAAGGACTAGCACTGGGCGGATTTTTGCTTGTTCACCACACATAAGCCTCCAAAACCACTTCTCTGGATTCATGGGGCTGCATTGCTCAACACTCGTTTAGGGACACCTGGAGACATCCTAAAACATCAGAGAACACCTTGCTTCATCTTGGAACCTCTTGATTTAGTATAAATAGGTGCAATGGGTGAACACTTGAACTTGCAGATTTTCTCACTTCTTCTCATTCTCTGTGATTCCTGATCAAAAAGGAAGCTCTTCTAAGTCCAATCTTTGTGCTAGGACCTGTAGTAAGTGTTCTTAGCCACTCTAGTTCAGTTTTTATGCATTTAAAGACCGAAAGTCAAAGTTGCCGCAAAACGGATTTGACCTTCGGTTTAGACCTAAACGGTCTAGCCATTGTTCGAGGCGAATATGGCTACGTGATCATAATTAGGTAGGTGTATCCCTCAAAAGGGCACCTCCTAATTACCACGTTTACTTAGTTAATTGTCGGGTCAAAGTAAATGAAATAAAAAGTCAAACTAGTCAGATTTTAAACAAAAATAAAATCTGATAATGTAAAGGTTATAAAACATGTTTTATCATTTTAATAATTTGGTAAACATTATTAGAACATGTCTAAACATGTTCAACCCGACAATTTTAAGTTTAAGCTCGGTTCACAACCGAAAGTCGCAAAAACTTGACTTTTACTTTGACTTTCAGTTCTGACCCGAATTAGCTTTATGCATTAGGATTCCTTTAGGACCATATTATGCTGTAGTATAACCCTCTGAGGTTATATTACACGGTCCCTTAGTAATCTGAGATTATATGCTTGTTTCCGTTATTATGCTTTATGTCGACTAGTATACCCTTTTTTGTCAAAATAAGGATTCTTAAGATAAATGTTCATACAAATGGACTAGGTGCTGATTAGTAAACATATTTAGAGTATTTTGATGTTTACAATCTGGTCATAAACTGAATTTATGTAATAAATTGAAATTTCGCCTTTATAAGGACTAAAATGCCCTTTAAGCATGTAAATCAAGTTTTTAACATAACTTTGACATAAAACTCTTTACCTACTGTTGCGATATCACATTTAGGATTTATTGGGATGTTGGGTCAGATTTTGTATTGACCTTAGTCTTGAGTTCTTGCATAAAGCTCATAAATGACGATAATACCTTTTTTTGCAAATAAAATGAGTTTTTCATATAATTAACATGAAAAACCTTTCGCTACTGATGTATTATGAAAAATAAAATATTTTGGCACTTCAAAGCTGGTCAAAATCTCAGAATCACTTTAACTTCGAAATTATCGTCATTTATCGATTTTTACGCTAATTCGGTGCATAGTATGGTTTTAAATCACATCTAGCGCCCAAGACTTGATGCCTACTGAATTTATAAATGATTTTAATTGTTTTTACAGTAGGGATAAGTCATAAACTCTGAATCTCAAATAAGTCCTTAAAACTATGCGTAAAATGACCAAAATGCCCCTTCGGAGCATAGGTTGGCCATAAATCATGAATCACATATATATGATATCCTACTGTTTTAATATCATAAATTAAAAGTTTTTACAAAATGTTTATGACCAGAACTTTAGTTTGCATACCAACCCAGTTTATAAACCTTAAAATGACCAAAATGCCCTTATGGGGCCTAATTCGGTTTTAAAACCTTTATGGGCATACATGTTGATATCCTACTGATATCATAACATAATTTAAGCATAATAACATATGGAATTTGTATATGACTCTTTCGGTTACCTGTTTGTGCTTATACGCGTTCGGTTCGGTTTATGTAACTGGTTTGCATTAACTAACCGGCACGGGTTTAACCTTGTCACCTAAACTTCAAAATCCGGAATGTATTTAGTTTACCCATATTATACAAGTTTTCATACTTGTTGGTTCTAAATTACATTCCTTTCCAGTCACCGCTTAATCTAGCGTTTTGTACCGTAAATCATTTTTTTAAACTAACCGGTCTAAGTCTTTGACTTAAATGAGACCCATTGGTATCCTAATAGGTTAATAAAACCTTCCTTTCAGATTAGGTAGCCCAGTAAAAGATACCTTCATAAAGTCTTAGTAACATACGGCTGAGTAGATTGCTTGCACTTAAAACTCAGGTAAATACATTTAACTTATTTTCCCTTATACGAGCTTGGGGTACGGTAAGTTATTGCCGCTTGGTTGGGTATGGGATCATTTAGTCGGATTGTGATTAATAAATCCGCATAACCCGTTTTTAATTTGTTTTGTTTGATAACATAAGCTTTGGGGGTTAATAACCATGTCCTGGATATCCTTGGCTCATTTAAGTTATTAATGGCCACGACCTATGCACGGGGTGTAGGCATACACCTGATAGATGTAAAATGCTAAATAAACTACCCAAAAAAATTGGGGAATAACTCCTTTGTGGGTACTATAAGTGGTGAGTCAGTTAATCATGATCGGTTTCTGAACCGGCCCCAAAAGTACGACAAACATGTAAAACTGTATACAAGATTATAAATGTAATTGTCCCAAATTATAAAAGATTTTCGTGCCTTGTGCATCTAGATCAAAGTTTTCAAATGTTTTTCAAAATGAGTCAGTTATTTGTATTTAACAGTGGAAACTGACGTATTTTCCAAAGACTAAGTGACTGGTACCTCACGAAATAGGCTGGAGCTACTTAGCATTAAATAAGAGGATCATGCAAATCCCTAGATGCCTTAAGTCTGAGGAACTTCGTTTTTTGTAGTCATTTATAGATCCGCATGTGGACTCTTTTTACAATCGTCTGTATATTATTTTATTCATACTTTGAACAATCGGTTTGTAATGGTAATTTCATACCAAGCCTTCCGCTGTGCTATATTGTGTTGTAATTGACTATGATGATATCAACTACGTCACAGTACTCCCCACCGGGCCCACCAGACTAGTGGAAATATCAGGGTGTGACACTCCACAACCCACAGAATAGTGCGCGAGTGGTGCAGCATGCATAGGGAATGGGATGAGTTTGAATCATCTAAATTCAAGGTGGGTTTGGAGTAAGAGAGGGTTAAGAAGCTAGTGATAGACCTTGAGGCTGAAAAACCAAATTTGATGAAAATAAGAGAACCGAAGAATGGTCTGCTATAAGTTGGAAGAAGAAAGCAAAGATGGAAGGATGCCTGGGCGCGTGATAATAATGAGAAGATTAGGTTGCGCAATGAGATCGACCAACTTAAGAAGGAGAAAGTCGATGCCCTGGCCGTTGTTGAGGAAGCCCGCTCACACCGAGAACGAAGCGAGAAAAAAGAGGTAGAAACAAGCATGACCCTTCTTCTTAGAGATAAAGAAATTGCTGGTCTGACCTCTATGCTCTTTGACCAGGAAACAATGAAGACGGAGCTTGAAACCTTGAAAAAAGATTTGCAACTTAGCAATGTGGAGAAAGCTGAGTTGACACACCGCTTGGCTGAGGGCCAGAAGAAGGTAGAAGAGACATAAGTTGCGTGAGCTACTGCTTAGAGCGAGACTTTAACGAACAACCTGACTTGGTTGCAGCAGTACGGCGTGGTAGATGTAAGTGATCTGACACTTCATATGCTAGCATAAATTTGAATAAGCACTGATTGTAATTGTATGCACTTTACAGATTGCAAATTCCATTTTGAACTCCACCGAGCTCAATGAAGCCCTGGCGAAGTTGATGGTTGCTGCTCGCAATGATGGCTATACCCAAGGATACGGTGAATGCTCTCTTCATTTATCCAATGCATTGAAAGTAGAATGGGATGTAAGCCGATCTGCAACACATGGGATGGATACCGATGCGGCCTTTGTTGCTGCCAAGAAAGCGTATGATCAACTCCAGATTCCAGTAATGGATTTAGTTGATGATGCGCTTCAACATGATGATTTTGTTAATAGGTTGAAGGATATATTTTTTGAAGGGAAAGAAACTGCGAAGACAAAAACTCCTGAATAGATGTTGCTATTATCATGTTGTGTTTGGACATGTGTTTATTTGTAATACTTCACTGCGCGGATGTACATGTAACTTTTTGATATATATTAGAATTACAATATGTGCATGAATACAATTACTTGTTTAGGTGATACAAATAAACGATGGTGTAAAACGCATGTATGAACCAAAGGTTAATCCTTTCGCGGTAATGTGTTACCACCATGTTCATGAGATTTAGAATACCCTTAGTGTTTTTGGGATCTCCAAAGTGATTGCATGCATTTGTAAAAAATATATAAAAGCATAAATGTAAGTAACGACTGTTATCTTCATTGATAAGGTGTAAAGCCAACTATACAGCCATTAAGATTACATGATAAATGGCAAAATGTAAGTAGTATTCTCCTACACTAAGAAGGCGCAAGGCCAATGCATTCAGAGAAAACTAAGCTTACATATAGCAGCGGCGCAACTGTTGGGCATTCCAAGTTCTAGGAATGTTAGTCCCATCCAGGCGCTTAAGGGTGTATGCACCCTTTCCCAGGACTTCGTTTATAATATAAGGTCCCTCCCACTTTGGTGCTAGTTTCCCGGCTTCTCGGTGTTGGATGCCTCGTTGTCGCGCAGGACAAAGTCTCCTGGTAAGAACGTACAGACGCGCAACCTTGCGTTGTAATACTTTTCTAATTTTGTTTTATACTTAGCTTCTCGGATGGCCACGTTCTCGCGCCGCTCTTCCAATAGGTCTAGGTCCATCTGACGCTGCGTCTCGTTATCATGTTTTTCCAATGCCAACAGTCGAGGTGATGGGAGGCCGATCTCGGCTGGGATCATTGCTTCAGTTCCGTAGACCAATCTGAAAGGTGTCTCCCAATTACTAGTCTTGGGCATGGTGCGATGAGCCGAAAGTATACTTGGGATCTCATCGACCCATCCTCTTCGCGCCGTCCCAAGGCGAGCCTTGATGCCTTCAACTAATTGTTTGTTGATGCTCTCCACTTGACCGTTGCCCTGTGGATGCGCAACGGAAGCAAAGACATGCTCTATATTCATTTCGTGCATCCATTTTTGAAGGTCATCGGAAGCTAAGTTCGTGACATTATCCGTGATGATACGCATTGGTAAGCCGAACCGACATATGATATGTTCCCAGATGAACTTGCGAATCACCAAAGCTGTCATTGATGCAAGAGGTTTGGCCTCGACCCATTTTGTGAAGTAGTCCACATCCACTATGATAAACTTTACTGCACCTGGCGCATCAGGAAATGGTCCGACCAGGTCAATGGCCCATTGTTGAAAAGGCCAGGCCGTGGTTACAGGGACTAACG
Source organism: Scalesia atractyloides (assembly GCA_947069175.1). Lineage (NCBI taxonomy): Eukaryota > Viridiplantae > Streptophyta > Magnoliopsida > Asterales > Asteraceae > Scalesia > Scalesia atractyloides. The sequence goes on from CAMTDV010000006.1 coordinate 40,456,756, forward strand.
GATTCTTAGGGCACAGGGTTTTAGGTGCGTGACGCTGACAAGATGGGCATTTGCACAGGATCTCCACGGCATCTAAATGCATGCCTGGCCAGTAATATCCTGCACTCATGATTTTAGCCACAACCATGCGCGGCCCGGCGTGGATACCACACAGTCCCTCGTGAATTTCTCTGATCAAGTACTTTGCATCATGTTTGTTAACACACCGTAGAAGAAGGCCCATATAAGATTTTCGATACAGGATCCCATCCGCCATCTCGTAATTTAAAGCCTTATACTGAATCTTTCGTACTTCAGCTTTATTTTCAGAAAGGGATCCATGTTGTAAAACATCATAATCGTAGACATCCACGATTGTTTTCCGACCTCTACTACGCTTACTTGCCTTAGCAGAACAGATGGATTTTTTAAGACCTCAATTCGAACTTCTTTAGCTAAATGTTGGAAACTTGTGGTTGCTAACTTGCTTAGTGCGTTTACATGCTTATTTTCACTGCGATTAACGTGCACGACTTTGAATTGTTTGAATTGGTTGAGCAAAGATTTTGCTTGCTCTAAATATAGAGTTGTGGCATCTCCTTTCGCATCATACGTGCCAATGATTTGCCCAACCACAAGCAGAGAATCAACATGTGCTGTTAAGTTTATTGCTCCCATTTTTATCGCGAGGCGGAAACCTGCCAAGAATGCTTCATATTCCGCTTCATTATTCGTACTCTTGAAGTCCAAACGGATGGCATAAGTGAATTCGTGGTTGTCAGGATTAACCAAACAGAGGCCTGCGCCGGCTCCATCACTATTTGATGTGCTATCGGTATGTAACAACCAAACTCTGTCATCAATGATAGGAACTGGATTTTGAATCTCTTCGCATTCTTGTATTTTGTCTGCTGGAACTTCTGTTATAAAATCAGTGAGAATTTGCCCTTAGATTGCTGGGCACGGCTTGTACACAATAATGTGTCCGCCTAATTCGATTGCCCATTTTTCCAGACGACCCGAGACATCTGGTTTTGAAAGTATTTAGCCGAGGTGATAATTTGTTAAGACCGTGATAACTTGGCCGGAAAAATACCTGCGCAGCCTGCGCGAGGCATGAACTAGTGCAAGACCAAGCTTCTCCATGACTGAATATCGGGTTTCAGGATCATTCAACATCTTACTCACATAATAAATAGTCGTTTGAACTCCGTTTCGCTCAACAAGTAATACTGCGCCAACTACCATTTCAGACGCGGATAGATAAAGAATCATAGGCTCTTTTTCCAGCGGAGCTGTAAGAGTTGGGAGTCGAATCAAACAATCTTTCATTTCTTGAAAAGCTTTCTCCGCTTCAAGCGTCCACTGAAACTTATCTTTCTTAACACAGTTGCACAAAGTACTAATAAAAGGATAAGATTTTGCAGCGCGATTCGCGAGGAACCGATTGAGCGCAGCTAATCGTCCTGCTAATCGTTGCATCTCTTTGATATTTGATGGCGATGGCATGTTCTGGATTGCTTCGACCTTCTCGGGATTAACTTTAAATCCATCTTTTGTAACGATAAAACCCAGGAATTTGCCTTCTTCCATCTGTGCAGCTTAGGTGGAAGCCGAAGAAGGCTCGGATTCAACTTCAGGTTGACTCTTCTTAAAGAATCGAATGTTCTTTGGATATTCGCCAACATTGTTTCTTCAGTATGGCTCATGATGATGAGGTCATCGATGTAAACTTCAACTGTAACTCCAATGTCATCCCCGAAAACTGTGTCCACCAACCTCTGATAGGTGGCTCCCGCATTACGGAGGCCAAAAGGCATTTTAGTGTAGCAAAAGATACCTTTCTCCGTGCGGAAAGCCGTTTTATCTTTGTCCTCTTTCTTCATCAAAACTTGATGATAACCCTTGTAACAATCAAGAAAACATTTCCATCGATAGGAAGCTAGTGAATCGACCTTTTTGTCGATTTCTGGTAAAGAGTAGCAATCTTTGGGACATGCTTTATTTAAATCTTTAAAATCAACGAACATACGCCAACCACAGTTGTGCTTTTTCACCATGACCGGATTCGCCACCCATGTTTGATACCTAACTTCGCGCAGGATTCCTGCTTCTAATAACTCAATGACTTGCTCGTTCATAGCGTTGGTTTTCTCTGAGCCAAGGCTGCGCTTTCTGTACTACAGGTTCTGCCAAAGGGAAAACGTTTAGACAATGTTCACGCGGCACACCGGTCATATCCGCGGGAGACCAACCGAAAATATCAATGTTCTGAAACAATAATTGTTTAAGCTTGGCACGGATTGCTGTGGGGATTGCAGGTCCTAGCAAAACTGTTTGAGCAGGATATTTATTGTTAAGAATCCACTTTTCTGGATCATTTGGTGATGGTTTGGCAGCTTTAACCAATGGTTCTTCAATAGACATGATTTCTTTGCGCGCATACATGATAGCTACCCCTGTCTTGGTTGGGAAACCACATGCTGCATGTGGTGTGGAGGTGATCATATTGAAGTCGCGCTGTGCGCGGCGCCCTAATAGAACATCATGACGAGAAGTCGCCGGCATCACCATAAAATTTACTTCAATCATGCGCGAATGCTTCCCATCCGAAAGAGTTACATGTAAAGTAACTTGTTCGAGAGGAAAAATAGCCTCATTGCAGAAACCAGTTAAAGGAAAATCAACTGGCTATAGGCGCGCCTTATCCTCTAGATCTAATTATCTAAAGCATTGCTCGTAGATAATATCCATTGAGCTTCCAGGATCAATAAACATGTAATCAGTTTGGTAGTGTCCGAAAATACCTGTAATCACTATTGGTCGTTCTTCCTGTAGTCCGCCAGGAACTATAGGAAAAACAACTTGTTGTTCACGCCAATTATCATTGCGAAAACGTTGGTGACTGCGCTTGCGCATTGATCCATCTTGAACCATAGAAACTTGCTTCATCTTTTTATTGCTTGGACCCTCATCTTCGTGCGTAATCTGACGAACTTCTTTTCGCATGCTCAGGAGTAGATGTGTGAGTTTACAACTTTTCAGAGCTTTTTTGATCTCTGTGCGCAAACTGATGCAATTATCAGTTGTGTGCCCAGTATCCTTGTGATAGTCACAAAAGAGATTTGGGTCTTGACCCTTCATATTCTTCATGGGTTGAGGTTGTTTGAACTGATAATTCTCTGTGCTCAGAACCTCTGTCGGAGACTTTGTTATAGGCGTCCATTGTCTTTCTCGATTCTCTTGTTTAATTGCCTTTTGACTTGTTATTTTATTAATGGTTGCGTGGGCATCTATTGGCGAATAAGGAGAATAGGACCCCTGATTTGTCTCTTTCCATCCTTTTAAATTTTCGACTACCCCTACTCAGATCTTGAGGAAGATTCTAAGGCAAGGGTGGCATGTTGGAATTTAGGTTGCGCTCAGTTTGGGCATAAACTTTGGCTGCCGCCATGAGTTTATCCCAACTCTTAGGCAAACCAACAGTGCCAGACAAAACCTTAATCATTTCATCGCAGCGCACAGCATACTTAAACTGTGTGTGAATCAAATCTTCATGAACATCACCAATCTCAAGGACCTCTTTGTTATAACGAGTAATGAAATCTTCTAAACTTTCATCATCTCGCTACCAGATGTTCATCACATCTGAGGAGTCTCTAACATAACGTCGTTGCTGACTAAAATGAGTTAAAAACTTATCCTTGAGATCATTCCAGGAAGTTAACTTACCAGTTGGAAGATTATCGAACCAGAGATGCGCAGCCCCAGTGAGGGTCTGAACGAATAAGTGACACCACATAGGTAACGTCCATCCACCAATGAGTCCTGCGTGGGTAAATAGGCGCAAGTGGTCATCTGGATCAGTCATTCCATTTAACTTTCCACCATTTAAGGGTAACTTCGCGCGCTCAAGCGGAGCCAACGCGATTTCCTTCACAAACTTTGATTTTTCTGCTGCTTCTGTTGGTCTGTATATCAGGTTGTAATCATGTTCAGCCTCTGGATTATAAACTGTGCGAACCTTGGGTTTATAATTAACATGATCCTTGGACAGACGGTTGAAAACACTTTCACTATCACCTTCTTCATAAGATTTGTCGTATTCATCATACTGAGTGTCCCGCTTCTGTGACAAGCGTGGGCCCAGACGAGAATGGACAGAAGCACGTTTTTGAGTTTGCTCCTTTTGATGTCTACCACCAGACGGCGTAGAGTCATATCTGGTTCTAGATTGTGAATACCCTCTGTCTATCCAACAGACACATGTGACGGTGCACGTGCTCTGTTTGGTGAATTATAACTCAGGACTCGAGGTGCTGGCGAAGCACGCACCTGAGCCGCAGGGGTCTGAGTTTAAGTGCTGGTGTCACACCTTCAATTTCCACTTGCGGAGTTTTACCGCGAGGCGTGTGAACAAACCAGAATCTGAGACACTAGTAACGTCGAACGACTCTATATGATTTGTTAATACGTTTTCCAAAATCATTTGTTTAACCATTCATAGTTAATTTTAGGTTGACTTAGTTTGGTTTCAATGTTTAGCGGAAGCATTAGTTTTTAAAGTTGAGCGGAAGCATAAAAATAAAGTAAAGGAACGGGCGCCAACACAAACGCCAAAACTAAAGAAAAACCCAAATAAATGTTTGTAAATGAGACTCGATAAAAAGATGTCTTGATCAATGCAAGTGAGTGCACCTAGAGCTCCTAGCGTCCTGAGAAACATGTAAAGAAACAAGTGTCAACATTAAAGAAGAGTGAGTTCACAGGTTTTCATAAGTTCATTTGTTCGGTCATAAGTTTGTTTCCCCCGTTATCCCTAACCCGGGATAACGATTTAGTTCCATTATTCCCAACCCGGAATAATACTGATGGTTCCATTATTCCTTACCCGGAATAATAATGATGTTCCATTATTCCTAACCCGGAATAATAACGTTGTTGGTTCCATTATCCCTAACCCGGAATAATATTGTTGTTGGTTCCATTATCCCTAACCCGGAATAATATTGTTGATTCGTAATTAAGTTCAATGTTAACATTAGGTAGCTAGCCTAAAGTTATGTCACGTAAGTGTTCGTGATCGAAGCTGACTGTTGTACCTCCGTGTTGCCAGGCCTATCACTGACCATGGCGAAGTTAGGCCAAATTAATCACCCGTTGACCATACCCGGTCGGCTAGCGCGACTAGCTCGGGTGGGGCTTGTCGGGCCCAGTAGTACTACTTATAATTTCCCCGCTATCTAACCCAATACAAACGATCCGAGAGATTGTCGAGGACTTGTGTGATATAGCTGCTTAGTGACCATAACGTACATTAACATTAACTTAGTTACCGAATAGTTTAATGACGTTAATTTCGTATAACGTAAAGAGATAGAGTTGTAGAGTGTATACATGTTTCTCCCCCTGTTGTTTAAAACCGGATAAAATTAGGGGCCGTGAACTCACCTTTAGTTGCTCGGTTAGTGTAACACAGATGTAGCAAATGATGGGACCGCTAATTGCGTCCTAACAAGTCAATTGATTTAGAGTTAGTGTGTGAACACACTGATACAAACCCTACACGTAATTAACACACAATGCGGTACACACAATAACAAATCCTAACACTCAATCATGCATGCAACTATCATCATACCAACCTAGTGATCAAAACAATTTATCATGAACACAATCCAACCCATGCAACACTTTGGTACACACATTCGCAAGTTATCAAGTTTCAGCTTATATACTCATAATTAGGCTGTTTTCGAGGATTTTTATAAAATAGTTCCAACGTTCCAAAAATTCCAATTATTTTACAGAAGGTGACAACTATACTTTAGAATTTTATATAAATTTTTCAAGTCCTAACACTTTACCAATTATTCATAAATATTAATATACTAGGCTGCAGTCAGATTCGTCGTTTTCTGACTGCAGTCCACGAGAGAATTTATTTAAAAATCACCTTTTGTCCAATTAACAAAATTCCAGTGGGAGTTTCCCGGAAATTTCCATATCTAGTTGCTATACAATTTTCGTGATTCGACTCTCTACATATTATTAGATCCGATTCAATAAACAACTAACAAATTTTCAGCATTTTCATAGCTTCAGTTACTGCACTTAATTTGCCACTTAAAAATACCAAACGACTTCAGAAAAATATGAATCCAGCGCCATTAGAAGCGTTTTTCAAAAATCTATGTTTTAGACTTCAGAAAATCCGTTTTTCGATAAATAATAACCAAGTTACAGCCATTTGAAGTTGGCTGTAAGCACCATTCAGCATCCTGATTTCAGCATTTTATCGCAATATAACACGCTTAAGCAATCGATATGTCAAATATAAACGATCAAGAACATATTTTACCATATATCATCATATACATCATACCCATGCAAACCCTAATCATAATATATGGTTTTTATCACACAAAACGCAGCCTAATGATTCTCGATTCTAACTAATCATCATAATCGCTAAACTTGCAAAATCAATCGAACTAACATCATAACACTTTCTACCATTACAGAAAAACATGATCCATAGTTCATAAACCCTAGTATGATTAGTGAAATAACATAAAACTCTAACCTTTAACAATGGAGACCAATGAACCGAGAACTAGATGGGAACCGATTCGAATGTTGAAGCTAGTTTGCGACCGAGAGGGAGAATGGGCAAGCTGCTGTTGCGACCGAGAGAAAGGAAAAGGAGAAGGCTGCCGTCGACTAGTTTCTTGATTAGGGTTTGTGTGTGTTTACAATTCTCATGCATGTTATCTATTTATAGTGTAAGGGAGGAAAGCAAAGAGGAATGGTTGGGCGATTAGCTTGCGGCTGCAAAGGGTTTGGGTGGGTCGGTTTGGGTTTAAAACTTGATCCCCAAGTTTTGGTTAACTCCTTGAGTCGCAAGGAAATGAGGTCGGCTCGTGTCGCGGCTCGGTTCGATTTGTCTATATATTTACTATATATATATTTTATAACTAAAAAAAATCACGAAATCAGAACATCACATAATAAGTCACCAATCTTATAAACGTTTAATACACATAGCACGTAATTCATTTGACAAGTTCACGAAGTTATCGTAATTATTTCGAGCTTGCAATTTAAGTCTCCGAATCAATTTAGCGTAGGAACGAATAACCGTGAAGTAGTGCGTTTAAGATGTCTGAAAAACCGGGATGTCACATTATCCCCATGTTGAAAGAATTTTCGTCCCGAAAATTGAGTAAACGCGGTTTAGAATGCAGCGTACATGTTTAGAGTGCCACGCACAAAGATTTTGTTCGTTAACAATGGTACACGAAATTACAAGAAATTCCCAAGTGCCACGCACAAAGATTTAGTTCGTTAACAATGGTACGCGAAATTACAAGAAATTCCCAGGTTGTCACATCATCCCCATGTTAAAAGAATTTTCGTCCCGAAAATTTAGTTGGTGGTATCATTAACTTGTTGCTCAGCTGCAAAGAGGTGTGGGTATTTGCTTTTCATTTGGTCCTCTCTTTCCCACGTGAACTCCGGTCCACGCTTAGAGTCCCAACGAACCTTGACGATTGGAATCTTGCTATGCCTTCGAGTCTTGATCTCACGATCCATGATCTCGATAGGTTGTTCCACAAAGTGCAGTTGTTCATCCACTTGAATCTCATCCAGTGGAATGACAAGGGTTTCATCTGATAAACGCTTCTTCAGATTTGACACGTGAAAAACGTTGTGAACTCCACTGAGTTCGGCAGGAAGGTCTAATTGATAAGCTACGGGTCCGATACGTTTCAAGATCACAAACGGACCTACGTACCGTGGGTTTAGTTTGCCTCGTTTCCCAAAGCGGATTACACCCTTCCAGGGTGACACCTTTAGCAGGACGCGGTCGCCTACTTGAAATTCGAGCGGTTTGCGTCGTTGATCAGCGTAGCTTTTCTGTTGATCTCGTGCCGCCGCCATGCGGTTTCTGATTTGTACAATCTTTTCAGTAGCCTCAAGTATCAACTCAGGGCCTGTGAGTTGACTGTCACCGACTTCTGCCCAACAGACCGGTGATCTACATTTACGACCGTATAATGCTTCAAACGGTGCTGCCGATATACTCGTATGGTAACTGTTGTTATACGAGAATTCCACTAAAGGCAGATGGATTTCCCAACTATTCCCGAAGTCTACCACGCATGCCCTAAGCATGTCTTCCAAGGTCTGTATGGTCCTTTCGCTTTGACCATCAGTCTGAGGGTGATAAGCTGTGCTCATATCTAAGCGTGTTCCCAACGCTTTCTGAAGTGACTGCCAAAAGTTGGACATGAAGCGAGCATATCTGTCTGAGATGATGGACGTTGGCACTCCGTGCCAAGAAACTACTTCCTTAATGTAGATGCGAGTCAACTTCTCCATCTTATCTGTTTCTTTAATAGCTAGGAAGTGTGCGGACTTAGTTAAACGATCCACAATTACCCAGATGGTATCGCAACCACCCAATGTTCGCGGGAGTTTAGTGATGAAGTCCATCAAGATCTGATCCCATTTCCACACCGGGATCTCAGGTTGTTGGAGTAGCCCCGATGGCTTCTGATACTCTACCTTGACTTTTGCACAAGTCAAACACTTGCTCACGTAGGTGGCTATATCAGCTTTCATGTTGGGCCACCAGTACGCAGCTTTAAGGTCTTGATACATCGTATCCGAACCAGGATGGACAGAGTATCGGGATTTGTGAGCTTCGTCCATGACTAGCTTTCTGAGGTCTCCGTAGAGAGGTACCCATATACGATTCATGAAATACCGGGCTCCATTGGGTTTTACTTCCCAATCGCGTTCCATTTTCCCACCGATTCGACCTTGATGTTTTCTTCTTTAACTGCTTCTAACTGCGCATCGCGTATCTGTTCGGGTAACCCCGAATGAATGGTGAACTGTAGTGCTCGTACCCGACGAGGTTTCAAGTGTTCCTTCCTACTGAGGGCATCAGCTACCACGTTAGCTTTACCCGGGTGATACCGAATGGCACATTCATAATCGTTCAAGAGTTCGACCCAGCGACGTTGTCGCATGTTCAACTCCTTCTGGTCAAAGATGTGTTGGAGGCTCTTGTGATCTGTATAAATCGTGCACTTTGTTCCATATAGGTAGTGTCTCCAAATCTTAAGTGCAAACACTACTGCTCCCAATTCCAGGTCGTGTGTTGTGTAGTTTTTCTCGTGAACCTTCAATTGTCGGGATGCATACGCGATGACCTTATCGCGTTGCATGAGTACGCATCCCAATCCCTGAATGGAAGCATCACAATATACTACAAAATCATCAGTCCCTTCCGGCAAGGACAGAATGGGTGCACTGCAAAGTTTCTGCTTCAGCAATTGAAATGCCGCTTCCTGCTTGTCACCCCAAGCATACTTGATGCCTTTCTGGGTGAGGGTGGTAAGCGGTTGCGCGATCTTTGAAAATCCCTCGATGAAACGTCTATAGTAACCAGCCAAACCCAAAAATTGGCGGATCTCCGTCGGTGTCCTGGGTGCTTCCCAGTTTTTGATAGCTTCAATCTTGGCAGGGTCGACATGGATACCCTTTTCATTTACGATATGCCCGAGGAACTGAACTTCCCGAATCCAGAAATCACACTTTGAAAACTTGGCATATAGTTTCTCCTGTTGAAGTAATTCCAGCAGTAATCGTAGATGTTCAGCATGTTTTGCTTCACCTTTAGAGTAGATGAGTATGTCATCGATGAACATAATGACAAACTTGTCGAGATATGGTTTACACACACGGTTCATGAGGTCCATGAACACCGCGGGTGCGTTGGTGAGACCGAAGGGCATGACCAAGAACTCATAATGGCCATACCGAGTACAAAATGCCGTCTTAGCGATATCCTCCTCCCTGACGCGTAACTGGTGATAACCGGACCGTAGATCAATCTTGGAGTAGTAGCTTGACCCTTGAAGTTGGTCGAAGAGATCGTCGATGCGAGGTAATGGGTATCGGTTCTTGACAGTAACCTTATTGAGTTCCCTGTAGTCGATGCACATACGGAAGGTCCCGTCCTTCTTCTTGACAAAAAGGACTGGAGCTCCCCATGGCGAAGCGCTAGGTCGGATAAATCCTTTTTCTAACAGTTCCTGAAGTTGGGTCGACAGCTCTTGTAGCTCGGCTGGAGCTAGGCGGTATGGGGCCTTGGCGATAGGAGTTGCGTGGTTCGCCAATTCGATTTCAAACTCCACTTGTCGATGTGGTGGAAGACCAGGTAACTCCTCTGGAAATACATCGGAAAAATCACGGACGACGGGGATATCTTCTATACGTTTCTCGTCCTTAGGTTGTTCAGTAACCAGTGCGAGCAAAGCGAAGGAGTTCTTCCTCCGAAGATACTTCTGCGCTTGCATGTAAGAGATGATGTTTGTGACGGCGCCTGCCTTCTCGCCTTGCACCGTCAAGATTTCGTCGTTAGAGAGCGGAATACGGATAGATTTTTCGAAGCAGAGAACTTCAGCTCGGACGTCGGATAGCCAGTCCATTCCGACTACCACGTCAAAACTACCCAGGGTAGTTGTCATCAGATCAATGGTAAAGGTGTGACCCGCGAGTTTGAGTTGACAGCCGGATACTAAATGGGTCACATCTACAGATTTACCATCGGCTAGTTCTATGACGTAAGGGGTCTCTAAGGGTTTAGGCGTGAGTTTTAGGTTCTTCCTAAAAGACTCAGATATAAAACTCCTATCCGCACCCGTATCAAAAAGCACTGTAGCAAAATGTTCATTAAGGGGAAACTTACCGGTGACCACGTTCGAGTCGTTTCTGGCCTCTCCGCGGCCCAGCGTAAATGCACGCCCTTTGGCACCTCCTGTGCCACCATTTCCATTGTTGTTGTTGTTATTGTTGTTGTTGTTATTGTTGTTCCCACCATTGTTGTTGTTGTTACGAAGCTGTGGGCAGTCTCTTTTGAAGTGGGCAGTGCTACCACACTGATAGCACCCCCGGTTAACACCCTGCTGCTGACCCTGGTGTTGATTTTGATTTTGTTGGGACAGGATTCCCCGCGACAATCCTTTGCCGCATGTCCCACTTTGCCACATCGTTGGCAGCGATTTCCGGCACAAGGGCCGTGATGATGAAGGTTACAACGATTACATTGCGGCTTTCGACCCACATAGCCGCTTGTTTTCTGGGTGTTGTTGGCGCTGATTATTGTGACCCCGATTGCTGTTGAAATTATTGAACCGTTTCTGGTTCCCTTGTTGTGCCTGGGCTGTCGAAGACTGTCGAGCAGACGAGTCTTCAAATTTTCTTTTATTATCAGGGACCACTTCAGTTGCACCCCGAGATGGCAACTTCTTTTGTTCCACCGCCTTACCGGTGAGTTTGTGCGCCAGCCTGATCGCTTGATGCTCAGTCACAGGGTTGCTAGCCATTACCATACCCTGGATCTCGGGGACCAGACCCCCAAGGTAAAACTCGAGTCGTTTCTCAACAGTGTTGGCCAGATCGGGACATAGGAATACCAGATCATGATGTTTCGCTGTGTATGCTTCAATTTCAGATCCCACCATCTTGTGGTTCCATAATGCTTGCTCCAACTGCTGAACCCTGTCCCGCGGACAGTACTCATCCTTGATTAGGGCCTTAAACTCGGCTCAGGCCATTGCGTTTGCAGCAATAAGTCCACGCGTTTGGACTTGTGCGTTCCACCAAGTTAGTGCCCCATCCTCCAACGTTGAGGCATCATACTTGACCTTGTTGGCCTCAAGGCAATTGCACATTTCGAACACTGACTCGGACTTTTCAATCCAGCGGACCAGTCCTATGGGTCCTTCTGCACCCGTGAATTTGCTCGGCTTCGCATCGAGAAACATCTTGTAGGGGTTAAGACCCCCTCCTGCTGCTGGTTGGTTTTGGAAAACTGCCAGAGCAGCATTCACGTGTTCTTGGATCATTGCGGCCAATTCTTCAGGTGACATGTTGAGGTTTCCGCGACGCCCAGTTGCCATTTCAGATAAACTAAAGAAAACAAAGCGGGGATTGGCGAGACGAGTCAGACTTCTACGTCTCCATCTCCCAAGTCGCTATCGTTGCCGTCATCCCCCGCGGCGTTTCCAGCTTCTACAGCCGGGTCTTCCTCCGGATCCTCCTCTGGATCCTCCTCTGGATCCTCCTCGGGATCCTCTTCTGGATCCTCCTCGGGATCCTCTTCTGGATCCTCTTCTGGATCCTCTTCTGGATCCTCCTCTACCGGCACTGGAGGGGCCGGTGCTGGTGCGGGTACTGGTACAGGTGCCTGATTTTGTTCTAGTTCTTGAATTCTCCAGCTAGACTCAAGGACTCTGTCTTCTAGCCAGTCAGCCCTTAGCTGCTCAGCACGAAGATCTCTTGCTAAAGTGTTACGAGCTATCTTACTCGCATGTTGCTCTTCCTCGAGCGATCCAGTCTTACCTGTTAATTGTCGTATCATCCATCCCTGTGCTAGGATGGTTTCATGCATTCTTTCTAGTTGTTCTTGTTGCGTTCTTATCATATCTCTAAGTAGGTCGTTCCCTACTTCTAACGAGTTAACGGTTCGACCGGCACAGCGATGGTCGGGCGTGAGGACGACTCCTCCCCTAGAGCGAGCCTTTTTCTCGCAGCTGAGCGTGTCTCCACGCCATGAGGTGGTGAGGGTTCCACCATAGGTGCCTTTCCCGGCGCCTTTGGTTGCAAAAGTTTGTCGGATGATGATGATGATGACATTGCCTGTTGGGTTGTGTAGTTAGTTACGAGTTGCATTCGTTTCAATTATGCATTCATATTTCACATAACATAGTTGTGGTATAACACATAACAAGACATAACAGTTCAGTGCCAAACTAAGTCTAGTGTCGTGTAATCAGCTATAGTTTAGGTCTACCTTTAATGCAAACCTGGTTCTCTATAGCTAGAGGCTCTGATACCAATCTGTCACACCCTCAATTTCCACTTGCGGAGTTTTACCGCGAGGCGTGTGAACAAACCAGAATCTGAGACACTAGTAACGTCGAACGACTCTATATGATTTGTTAATACGTTTTCCAAAATCATTTGTTTAACCATTCATAGTTAATTTTAGGTTGTCTTAGTTTGGTTTCAATGTTTAGCGAAAGCATTAGTTTTTAAAGTTGAGCGGAAGCATAAAAATAAAGTAAAGGAACGGGCGCCAACACAAACGCCAAAACTAAAGAAAAACCCAAATAAATGTTTGTAAATGAGACTCGATAAAAAGATGTCTTGATCAATGCAAGTGAGTGCACCTAGAGCTCCTAGCGTCCTGAGAAACATGTAAAGAAACAAGTGTCAACATTAAAGAAGAGTGAGTTCACAGGTTTTCATAAGTTCATTTGTTCGGTCATAAGTTTGTTTCCCCCGTTATCCCTAACCCGGGATAACGATTTAGTTCCATTATTCCCAACCCGGAATAATACTGATGGTTCCATTATTCCTTACCCGGAATAATAATGATGTTCCATTATTCCTAACCCGGAATAATAACGTTGTTGGTTCCATTATCCCTAACCCGGAATAATATTGTTGTTGGTTCCATTATCCCTAACCCGGAATAATATTGTTGATTCGTAATTAAGTTCAATGTTAACATTAGGTAGCTAGCCTAAAGTTATGTCACTTAAGTGTTCGCGATCGAAGCTGACTGTTGTACCTCCGTGTTGCCAGGCCTATCACTGACCATGGCGAAGTTAGGCCAAATTAATCACCCGTTGACCATACCCGGTCGGCTAGCGCGACTAGCTCGGGTGGGGCTTGTCGGGCCCAGTAGTACTACTTATAATTTCCCCGCTATCTAACCCAATACAAACGATCCGAAAGATTGTCGAGGACTTGTGTGATATAGCTGCTTAGTGACCATAACGTACATTAACATTAACTTAGTTACCGAATAGTTTAATGACGTTAATTTCGTATAACGTAAAGAGATAGAGTTGTAGAGTGTATACATGTTTCTCCCCCTGTTGTTTAAAACCGGATAAAATTAGGGGCCGTGAACTCACCTTTAGTTGCTCGGTTAGTGTAACACAGATGTAGCAAATGATGGGACCGCTAATTGCGTCCTAACAAGTCAATTGATTTAGAGTTAGTGTGTGAACACACTGATACACAACCCTACACGTAATTAACACACAATGCGGTACACACAATAACAAATCCTAACACTCAATCATGCATGCAACTATCATCATACCAACCTAGTGATCAAAACAATTTATCATGAACACAATCCAACCCATGCAACACTTTGGTACACACATTCGCAAGTTATCAAGTTTCAGCTTATATACTCATAATTAGGCTGTTTTCGAGGATTTTTATAAAATAGTTCCAACGTTCCAAAAATTCCAATTATTTTACAGAAGGTGACAACTATACTTTAGAATTTTATATAAATTTTTCAAGTCCTAACACTTTACCAATTATTCATAAATATTAATATACTAGGCTGCAGTCAGATTCGTCGTTTTCTGACTGCAGTCCACGAGAGAATTTATTTAAAAATCACCTTTTGTCCAATTAACAAAATTCCAGTGGGAGTTTCCCGGAAATTTCCATATCTAGTTGCTATACAATTTTCGTGATTCGACTCTCTACATATTATTAGATCCGATTCAATAAACAACTAACAAATTTTCAGCATTTTCATAGCTTCAGTTACTGCACTTAATTTGCCACTTAAAAATACCAAACGACTTCAGAAAAATATGAATCCAGCGCCATTAGAAGCGTTTTTCAAAAATCTACGTTTTAGACTTCAGAAAATCCGTTTTTCAATAAATAATAACCAAGTTACAGCCAGTTGAAGTTGGCTGTAAGCACCATTCAGCATCCTGATTTCAGCATTTTATCGCAATATAACACGCTTAAGCAATCGATATGTCAAATATAAACGATCAAGAACATATTTTACCATATATCATCATATACATCATACCCATGCAAACCCTAATCATAATATATGGTTTTTATCACACAAAACGCAGCCTAATGATTCTCGATTCTAACTAATCATCATAATCGCTAAACTTGCAAAATCAATCGAACTAACATCATAACACTTTCTACCATTACATACAAACATGATCCATAGTTCATAAACCCTAGTATGATTAGTGAAATAACATAAAACTCTAACCTTTAACAATGGAGACCAATGAACCGAGAACTAGATGGGAACCGATTCGAATGTTGAAGCTAGTTTGCGACCGAGAGGGAGAATGGGCAAGCTGCTGTCGCGACCGAGAGAAAGGAAAAGGAGAAGGCTGCCGTCGACTTGTTTCTTGATTAGGGTTTGTGTGTGTTTACAATTCTCATGCATGTTATCTATTTATAGTGTAAGGGAGGAAAGCAAAGAGGAATGGTTGGGCGATTAGCTTGCGGCCGCAAAGGGTTTGGGTGGGTCGGTTTGGGTTTAAAACTTGATCCCCAAGTTTTGGTTAACTCCTTGAGTCGCAAGGAAATGAGGTCGGCTCGTGTCGCGGCTCGGTTCGATTTGTCTATATATTTACTATAATATATATTTTATAACTAAAACAAATCACGAAATCGGAACACACATAATAACTCACAAATCTTATAAACGTTTAATACACATAGCACGTAATTCATTTGACAAGTTCACGAAGTTATCGTAATTATTTCAAGCGTGCAATTTAAGTATCCGAATCAATTTAGCGTAGGAACGAATAACCGTGAAGTAGTGCGTTTAAGATGTCTGAAAAACCGGGATGTCACAGCTGTGGTACCAGTGTGTGCACAGAGCTGAGCGTAAATAGCATTCAAGGCGCTTTGAGATTTTACATACCACGAGATCGGAGTCTCACCAGGTGGTAAAAACTGAAAGCAACAGTGGCATTTCGTTTTAAATCCCTGGAGTTACTGGAATGTTCACATGACCTTGATCATGATGAGCATCAGCTTCACCGGAAAACTCTTCTTCCACATTTCCGTCGATCTGAGCGCCATGAGCAACATGCCGTATCTCAGATCGAGGACCTAGTGGATGGGATGAACCATCAACCATGATACTGATGATTCAGGCAAACAAAACAAAAGATGAGAAGAAAAAAGTAAATCGTGGGCGGCAATGAAGAAACACCAGATCTAGTTGATCGAAATCAGATTAGACTGTTGTTGCGGTTCCTGCATAAAAAAGGTAAATCCTTCGATTGTTCGCCGTATTGCGGAAAGACCTCCGATGAACACTGCAAACCAGACACTGTAACTCGCCACGGGGAGAATGGGGGTTCTCTCCGTGACCACCCTCCGGCGTGAGAATAAGTACAGATTATCAGAATAGTTTAAGGGAAGTAAGAGAGAGTATGTGAGAGTGAATGAGATTACTTGTACCTGAAGACTTTTATTTATAGCTGGATTTGGGCGCCAAAATTTAGGAGAGAGTTAACGGAATCTTTTTCACCTCGTTATTTAGTTAACTTGCCATCCAAACACACGGATCATGGGCTGATCGACGGCTGGGGAGTTGCCACGTGGCATCTGTGATCATCCAGATTTATGCAAGGAAAATGCCATCATCGCGATCTAGATGAGTGCACCAGATTTGGCCACGTCATATTCTGTTGCAACCGAATGAGGTTTTGCACGATTGACATTTAAAAGCTTCTAGAATATCTTACAGCTATGATATCTTGATATGCTGCCACGTGTCCATTGTGTTGTAACAGAAAAATTCATTTTGTTGCTTTTAAGTTCCCTGCGCGGAAGTCATTTGAGAGGTGATAAACCTTCAAGCTTAACTGTTTTCTTGCGCGAGCCCGCGCAAGATAGTTAAATGATTGTTACTCTTCAATGTTCCGGCGCATGGTTTTAAGATGCTTATCTTTCGTTATCCAGTCTGCGCAAGGTTTGCCTTGTGTGCTTTTGGATGATGATACATAATGGTATGGTCACTTGCTTGGCGCAAGGTTTTGGGACCATACCCCTTCAATAAGAAACTTATTTTAAAAAAAAAATGAGTAAAATGGATGGTCACCATAAAGAAACTCGTTTACTCTTCCTAAATGATTCATTAATTTATAATCAAGTCCCCACTTAAACACCCAGAACATTAAACACCCATTGTCAAAATTCATACTTGAAACAATAAACTTCACAACAAAATGAATTCTGGAGCAACACTCAACCTCAACCCTGTAAACTTGCAAACAGGATCATATTTTGTGAATTCAAGTGAAGAACTAATCTACGGCATGGAATTTTATCTCGCGATTTCCAATTTATATATGTATCTTAGATTTGTTACGTTTAATACATGATACATAATATTAAAAATGTGCCCCTAATTTCCAATACTAATATAATCATTTGCAATGCACTTTTCATGTCTATCATGTAGCTTTTCGCAAGAACCTTTTCACATGACATAATCTTTTCGTGTGACTTGATAAGCTTCTCGCTTGCTTGACATTTCACGTGATATGACTTTTTGTGTGATTTGATATTTCGTGTAATTATGTGAAAAGTAACTTTACTGATAATCAAGTCCATGCGAAATGTTCCATCGAATATGATAAGCATCAAGTCACACAGTTTTATTCTTTACAATACTCTCCTTTGGCTGGTGCTATCAAATTTAACAGCGTCTTGCAACCCTTATGGTTAGATTTTCGGGACATTTTACACTTTTTTTTCTTAGAATGAGAAAAGACATACCATTGTGTCATAAAATGATGTGGCAACAAACGTGACGATGAATTGAGTTTTGTCCAAAAATCATATTCTTTAGATTTTAAATTTAAGAGTGTAGTCCAACATGCCTTTGAAATGATAATAATATTCTATAGACCATCAATCAACATGTTCATGCTCGGGAAAATAACACAACGCCTCATTCGCCACGACATTCTCCCACAACCTTTTATATCTGCACCTCACATGTCACTATCCAAGAATCATGTGGATAACACAGTTATAAAATTGTGGGTCATCATTTACATTTGGCTCACAAGATTCTATAAGCAAAAGACAGTCATTCTTTTTTTTAACAGTAAATTTCTTTTATTTGTTTCGTCGTCTGTATCTGTGAGACTTGAACCCAAAACCTCCCTCTCCCAAGGTGTTTAAAGGTTTTGACTTTGAGAGTGGGCCACCACCCCATTAGTATTCCATAGAGAGAGTCATTCAACTCTACAACTAGGGCTGTTCAAAAAACTCGTGGCTCGCAGTTCGCTCGAAAAAGTTCGTCTCGAAATTGGCTGGGAAAAGCGAGCCAGCTCGGCTCGCTTTCTAAACGAGCCGCGCCTGAGCCAAGGTAGGTACGGTTCGTGGCTCGCTCGTTATCGGGCTCGTTGGCTCGCTCGTTTGGCTCGTAATTATATTATATTTATTATATTTATATTATATTATATTATATTATATTTATTATTTATATTATATTATATTATATATATATTATATTATATTATATTATATTATATATATTATATTATATTATATTATAGTTTATACAAAAATCCTAATATATTTTTTGCCTTCTGTCGAAAGAAAATATTCATAATGCAATTTTCTATAAATATGAAGTATATGTTTAATTGTTATCTAAAGAAACAATTTTCTTTACATATGAAGTATATGCAATTTTCTTTGAGACAGGGAGATCCGTTATCCTCGTTCTTTTTCTTATAGCTATGGAAGTTCTTTCGTGTTGTATTGATAAAGCTAATAGTGGTGGAGTGTTTAAGGGGATTCAACTTCCCAATAACTGCCCCGTGGTTTCACACCTTTTGTATGCCGATGATGCTATCGTGATCGGGGAGTGGTCTAGGGAGAATGTTTTAAGCATGGTTAGGATCTTAAGGTGTTTCCGTGTTTGCTCGGGCCTAAAGATTAACATCGCTAAATCTAATTTATATGGCTTTGGGGTAGAAGATATGGAATTGGAAGCAATGGCGTCGGGGATTGGTTGTAAAGCGGACAATTTTCCGTTCAAGTATCTTGGCTTAACTGTTGGGGCCAACATGAATAGAATCGCGAACTGGAGACCGGTTTTCGAGGTTTTTGAGTCGAGGCTCTCTTTGGAAGGCCACGATGCTGTCCTTTGGTGGAAGGGTGACGCTCATAAAGTCGGTTCTCGAGAGCCTCCCCAACCACTATTTCTCTTTATACAAGGCTCCGGTCGGGGTAATAAAGGATCTTGAAGCCATAACCGTAAGTTTCTATGGGGGGGGGAGCTAATAACGTTAATAAGATGCAATGGGTTTCCTGGGATCGGGTTGCGTCCCCGAAAGAAGCTGGTGATATTGGGCTGAGAAAGCTATGTTCTATTAATAACGCGCTCCTCCTGAAATGGGGTTGGAGGTTTAAAACAGAAACGGAGAGTCTATGGGTTAGAGTTGTTAAAGCTTTACATGAGCATAGGAACTCTTGGGGTTTTCTCCCCGTCCGAGCCTCGCTGGGAGGGGTGTGGGGAAACATAGTCAAGGTTGCTTCCAAGCCGATCAGTGGGGATGTTTGTTTTCAGAATTTAATGATTGGCGAAGTGGGGAACGGATCGGATTTGTGCTTCTGGTTGGACCCTTGGCTGCAAAAAGAGCCATTAAAAAATTGTTATGCTAACCTGTTCCGTTTGGAATCTGATAAGAAATGTAAGGTTCGGGACCGCGTGGTAAGACCGGTGACGAGCCCAGACGCAAGGTGGCAGTGGAGGAGTGTTCCGGCTTCTAACGTTGAGATGGCAGAGTGGGCTAGCCTTTGCACGTTGCTGCACGACGTCAGCATCTCAGACAGAAAGGATATATGGGTTTGGCAGGGTGATCGAGTTGGAGACTTTAGTGTGGGATCAATCAAGAAATTGTTTGACAAGGATCTGGATACCAGCGTTAGGTTCGTTTGGGAGTGGTGTAACTGGATCCCGCTAAAATGCAACCTGTTCGCGTGGAAGGCTGAGCTTGAGAGGATTCCTACTAGAGTCGAGCTTCGTAAAAGAAACATTCCCATTTTGGACGATGTTGCCCGCTATGCAACTCCAGTCCGGAAACTGCGGTCCATTTGTTCACTGCCTGCAGTTTTTCCACAGGTTTGTGGCAGAAGTTCAGTAGATGGACTAGGACTCCTTTCTTGGTGGCGTTCTCCTTTAAAGACATTGTGGAAGCCTGGAAATTTTGCGGGTTAGATAGGAAGGCGAAGGAGGTTTATCACGGGTTGGTTCTGACAGTGTGCTGGTATATATGGAAGGCGAGGAACGAGTTAATTTTTTCAGGTAAGACCTCGAGTATTGAGGACGTTTTCAGCGATGTTCGTTCGGTTGGGTATCTTTGGTTTAAGAATAGGTGCAAGTCGGTTCAGGTTTCTTGGGACAACGGGTGTAAATATGTAATTATGTAATTGTGTATGTCGTTCTGTGTCGCCCGGTTTTTGGGTTGGCTGTGTTTTAACGAAGTTTTCCTTTCAAAAAAGAAACAATAATGATAATATCTCTTCCTTTTTTTCAGTTTTCAATGAACAAAATCTCTAAAGAAACAACAATAATATATGTTCCTTCTTTTCAGTTTTCAATGAACAATATCAAAAGACTTCAAGACTCTCCCGCTCGATTACCGATTGACGACTCGCCTCCCCTATTGCCTTTTCATCTTTAACCTTTAATCTCTTATTTTCCAATTATATATATTCTTTTAACTCGTTTACCCTAACTACATCTTAATACTTCTACGCAGGAGGCTTCGATCGGTAACCTGGAGTGGTGTTGTTGCTTCACTAATCAAATATTCTAGTTCACTATTTGCTTCTCCTTCAATCTTCCTCTTCTCAGAATAAGGTAACCAATTTGTTTTTTCATTTGACCTAAGTTTATTTTAGTTCAGTATTTCCTAATTTTATATTATTTTTTTTTGTGATTACTTACTAATGTTGGTGGATCAGAGGTTAAAGGTATGTTATTATAATTTAGTGGTGTATATTGATATTTTTTTTTTTCTAGCCAATAACCAACTAAATAACCATTGCCTAAGTATGTGATTTTGATTTAGAGTGTATTTTTTTCAGTGTTGTACTTCTACTCTTCCAGATTAATATATATGAAATACCCCAAAAATTGCAATGTTTGGCTTATAAGGTTACCTAATAGAAGTCTTGACAGTTGACTATAACTGATATAAAAGTGATGTATTATTGTGTTCTTATATGTAGGAACCAAGATGTCTTCTAACAAAGAATTTAATGCTGGAGCCAGTATCCCAAATAGCGATCCCGTTGAGTTAAGTGACGAAGACAGTGTCGAGCTAAATGCGGAAGCAAATGACAGGGTTGATGAAACTCAAGACTATGAAGGTGATGATCCAAAACGAAAGGTTTCATCTGGAGCTTGGAGTCATTTTACAACTGTTGAAGTGAAGGAAGATGGGAAGATGATTAAGAAACATGAGTGTATGCACTGCAAAAAAAAATATGCACCACAGAGTTCACGGACCACGTCACATCTCTTGCGACACCTGAAGAAGTGTGTGTTTGTGAAATGGCTAAAAGGTACAAAAGGTTTTATAATTTTCAATCAGCAATAATGAAAATGCATCTGAATTTAATGCAAATGGCGGTTATGATCAAATGAAATGTAGAGAAATGATTGCAAAAATGATCATAGCCCATGAGCTACCTTTTTCATTCGCCGAGTATCATTGGTTTAATAATTTAATGAAGTATAACCACCCTCTTTATCAAAAGGTGAGTTGGGCGACCATTAGGATATTGGATCACTCACATTTAAAAAGTTTTCAAAGTTATGGGGTCGGTGACGAGTTCAAAGCAAGGTTGGCTGCATATAAGGCAGAAAGATGACACAAAGGGTTAAAACATGTCATTCTTGACTAGTTTTGCTAAGAGAACGGATTTACATGATCTGTACTCATTTGTGTGTGTGCTGAGATAAAACCTCTTATTTAATGAAGAATCATCACTACGTATTGGGGTATATGGACGCTCATTGAGACTACGAGTCTAGTCTAAGTTGGATAGTGAATATCTTGGTGGGTTTAAAGTCAAGGAACTCCATTAAATTGCATGGAAAGACGTTTCAATGTGTTTCTATGTACTTATTGGTTCAAAAATGCACTTGGGGATGATTTAGGATGAGTGAAACTTGAAAATAAGTTGAATTGTACTTACAACAAAGTTTGGGATATTGAACTGGGGGCAACATTGACCAAGGCCTCTCAATTCTCGAACATTGACAACACCAAGGCATCGGGAGTCCCCAGTTCAACGCTAGGCTAACACCAAGCAAATGCTAGAAGCCAATAGAGTTGGCCAACGATGAGCTTTACATTAAGGTGTTTCAAACTCATAATAAACAAGACGTTTAAGTATAAAAAAACATGTGTCTAATGGTATGTATTTATTTAGTTTTCTTTAAAACACATTTAAGATGGTGAATGCATATACTTGATGATGGTTACAATGTTTGTTAGTTGAATCATCAAGAATTATAGTATATCTGTTGTTATAACTTATATGCACTAGTTATAGAATTATTAACATGTTATAGTGCATTCAGATACGAACAAATATATATTTACCATTAAATATATATTTTCTAAATATAAAAATGGATTGAGTGTATTTTTTTAATGACAAATTTCTTTTAATTCATGCCGTCTGTGGGACTTGAACACAAGACTTCCTCCTCCTAAAACCAGACATTAAAGACTTTGTCTTTGCTAATGAACCACCACCCTATTGGTAATTGAGCGTATATATGAGTAAACAAATATTTTTTATCTTGTTTCTTT
This sequence comes from Scalesia atractyloides, assembly GCA_947069175.1. Lineage (NCBI taxonomy): Eukaryota > Viridiplantae > Streptophyta > Magnoliopsida > Asterales > Asteraceae > Scalesia > Scalesia atractyloides. The sequence goes on from CAMTDV010000006.1 coordinate 40,479,480, forward strand.
TGATGATTTCCAAATCTTCTATTATCTAAAAAAACAGAAAGGTAATATATCATCGTAACAGGTTCTTTTTACAGTATGGTAATGATATTGATATTTATTTTAGTTCTTCCTATTTTTTAGGGTTTTACTGTTAGTGATCTCACTAATAAAGAGATTGTTTGGAAGTGTTTTTTTTTAATATGACATTAGGTTGAGATGGATGTGACATCTATGCTTACATTGTCTATTATAATTGGTCGGCTTACTTTACCCGTACCAAATTTAACGTCATTTCTGTATTTTAAGCATAACTATGAAATATATATATTGAAATGGGTCAACTCAGTGTTGACTAATATTAGTATAAGTTGGCAGGTTTGGAGTTGGTTTAACAAAGTTAATTTCTAATTAAAAACTTCCAACAAGCAGCTTTTGGTCACAAAATGCGGACGAGTGTCATTTTCCAGTTATTTAATTTCCAGAATAAAACATCAAATACGAGTATTTATAATAATTCTCAGTTTAGTCAATGATACTAAAATTTATGAAAGGAAATCTGTGAAGATCAACATTATTTAGGCTAGTCGAAGAAATAAAGGGCATGCACCAGCGCACGACTTGTCAAAGATATGATTGACTATTTGACTTTCACCGCATTGTATCTCATAACATACAAAATAATAATCCATCTTAATTCTTAACTAGTAATATACCCCGCACATTACCGCAGGAGTTTGATTATCCGTACAGACACCCGGCATAGCAACGGAAAGAAATAAGTAGAACCATGCGGAAAAAATATCGAAACGCCAACGTAAGTATCGAAAAAAAACTAAAATATGAAAAACTAAAAGCAAAAAAAATATTGGTTATGATAATACCGATACTGGGAACAATATTTTTTGGTTGGGGTGAGTCTGGTACATTGCGTTAGCGAGAAAAAAACACTAAACGAAATAAAAGTAAAGGGAATAAACATGTATATTAGGAAAGTTAAGATAGCAGGGTAACGGTTATATATGCAAAGTTAACTAACAGGAAAAATTTTATTAAAGTAGAGGGACTAAATATGTATATTAAGAAAGTTAAAGTATATGGACTAAACACGTAAATTAGAAAATTTAAGGGCTAAATACATAATATTTTTGTGGCACTCATAAGGGGACAAATGACTATGTCGAATTGTCCCACCGAAATAGCCTTTTAAGTAAGTATACAATATGTTTTGTATGTGAATCAAAAATAGGATTCACAACCATTTGAAATCCCAATTGACTTTCACCACAAAACACAATAGGTTGGCTTTCAAATATAAAGTCACAAGTGACATCAAGCGTAAAACGATACCTTCTTTGTTCAAATATGCATGGCATTGTACCTTACTGTTGGGATTGAACCCTATAAAAGAACAGATGATAGAAAGCCAAAACAGGTCTGCTCTATATGATCCAGAATAAACAGAGTTTAGATTCACTCCTTCCAAAGACCAGCTACCAAACCACTGATAGTTCAAACAACTGCCCAATGCCAAAGCTCTGCCAGTTGTAAAGTCTGCCGATTCACCAAACCTCTGATGGGTCCAAAGGTCTGTTGGAAGTCAAAGGTCTGATCATCCTTTGAAGAACATCTGCCAATACTTTCATCAGAGTCTATGCTTATCAGCGTTTAGGGTCATCAGTGCTTTGCAAACACTGTTTAGGTTAGGCAGTGGTTAGAGTTTGTTATTGTTGTTAGATGTCACTGTCAAAGATGATGTCACCTTTAACGATCAGTGGTTAGGATAAGTACTATAAATAGACAGTCTTGTACTGTTCTATCTAGCTTTTCACACTTTCACTTTATTGTACATCTTTTTCTGTGTAAGCTCGGTCTGAGGGAGAGTTTAGTGATTCATACATGTAAATTATCTGTTAATCATTTTAATCTTTTGAGTAATGAAAAACATGTTATGATGAAAACTATTCTCTCGTTGATTGTGTTATAAAGTTTTAACTGTTCTTCCGCTGCAAAATTCTTTATGATTTATCATTCTGGTATCAAATTAGTTAAAACAATACATTCAATCCAAACTCAGATCCTAATACTTGCTACTTAGCCTTCGTGTTACTTAAAGTGTTGTCCAAGGAGTTGTAGTACCATAATAGGAACCACAACACCCATGCAACTCTACATTGTCACTATGCTATAAAGCTCCTTGAAACATAGACCCCTTACATGCTTTCATTAACTTAACCTTTTTTGTTGATTAATGAACCAAAAAAGAAGGCAGTATGAAAGCTTAGTCAAGAAACATAAAGATAGATTAGGAATCAAATGCGTGATGTCCATTGACTGTTAGGGAATTTACTAAACAATGGATAATTTGAGAGGCATGTAAATTTTCAGATCAAATTATTTTAGTGGTTCTCCCGAATAAGTCAATTGGATACAACTCTGATTGAAAAATCGAACTATAGTATGCGTGTGTTGTAGGAATTTGAATGAACTAGATGAAATTATGACCAAAAAGCTGATTATGAATTTCAGGGTTAGGGATAGGTAACTGCCATTAGGCAGTTATCGTACTTTTTGAATAAAAAACCTCCAAAATGCCTTCAATTCCATTTCGAAAATAATGTCCAAAATCTATAAAGTTAAATTTCTAAGACATTTTTAATAATAAAATTTGGACGCCAGGGGCTCTACCCCTTATACTATGCTACCAGGGGCGTTGCCCCCGGACCCTCGCCAAGGAGGGGTTGCCCCCTTTGATTACAGGCTCCGTCAGAACACTTTGAAGTATAACAACTCAAACAAGTGTGCACTCCTGCACCTCCTAACTTGCTTGATGTCTATTACAATTCACTTTGGTCACCAAGTTAATCCCGATTACACTAAAATATCTAGCATTGACTCCATTCTACCAAGACCACATTTTTTTATGATCTACCCAACCGAGGAATTTATAAGAGCTCACTCATTGCGATCTCAAATGCTTACTTATAAACAAAAGGTAGCATTTGTTTGTGAGTGATTGTGAATGAATTCTCTCTCTTTCAATCAGATTTATGACCGGTCAACAATTATCAATGTCTTTTTCGAGACTAGCTACACAACCCTACAATACAATGTGGCTTTTATACCACATGTAAATCCATGCCCCAACTTTACGAGAATGTTGTTCACTTAAAGAACTCGTCCACACATCATTAACACAAATTATATATGTTAGGATAATATGCCAGTGTTGGCCTTATCAAACATCAAACATTTTAAGTAATAAGCACAATGGATTCCATCAAAATTCCATTCGTAAACTTATTTGGGCCTAAACTTATTCAAGACACAACTGACAAGATCCTCCAGATTCGCAATAATCTTCTAGCTGCTTAGAGTCATGAAAAGAGTTATGCTTATAAACGACGAAAGTTGCTCGAATTCAGTGTCGACGATCGAGTACTTTTGAAGGTATCGCCATGGAAGGGAGTCGTAAAATTAGGACAGAAAGTTAAGCTAGCACCACGTTATGTTGGTGCTATCAAGGTCCTTGAGAAAATCGGTCATGTAGCTTACAAGCTCGAATTGCGTGAAGAACTCAGCGGAATCCATCCAACTTTCCATGCATCGAACTTGAAAAAGTGCCTCGTTGATGAGAATCTTCACATTCCACTGGCAAATATACAAATCGAAGAGTCGATGCATTTCATAGAGCAACCTGTCAAAGTCATGGACAATGGTGAGAAGCGTTTAAAGTGAAGCCGAATTCCAATAGTTAAGGTTCGTTGGGAGTCAAAGTGTGGACCCGAATTTACATGGGAACGTGAAGACTCGATGGGAGCTAAATACCCTCATCTCTTTCAAGAGAATCTTACTGTCATTTTTCAAAGTAGGGGAGACTGTAACATCCGTCAGATAGTATCCCCAAACCCGATCCATTAGAAATTTTTGACCTTTATTCTGCATTCTATCCCATTGATAGATAACCGGTGATACCGAATTTATTCCATTTTTTCTTATGTTATATATATATATATATATATATATTGCATATACACATCAATATATTTTTATAGTTATATATATATATAAAACTATATGAAGAGATAAATATATAATGTGATTATTAAGACTTCAGGGCTAATTTGGTAATTCAACGAAAGTTGAAGTTCAAGGGTGACTTATGTATTTATCATAAAGTTCAACCTTGAAAACAAATATATATATATATATATATAATATATATATATATATATAAAGGACCGAAGACCTCAGGACTCGAACTCCGGTCTTCAAGGTCTGAAGAGACCAACAACAACACACCAAACTGCTCCACCGCGTCTAACCTTTTGATAACCGTTCTGACGTTAATAATTTTAAACTCACGTTTCAGTTAAATCTGAAATTGTAAACTTTGCCGCCCAAGGGGATAGCTTGAAACAGCCTGTTCTTCTCAAATCTCACCGGATCTCTACTTTTTTCCTTGAAATCGAGTTTCCAAAGACGAAAGACTTGAACCTAGATGTGATATTGTGTTGTGTACGTTATATTCATTCCAAATCGCCCGGATCGCAAAGTTATCGAAGTAAAATTTAAAAATCAATCAAAACCTTTCCAAAGATCATTGATAAGAATTGAGGATTTATAAATACAAGGCACCCCTATCTTTCTAAATGTTCATCTCAATAACACACCTCAATAACCCTGTATCGTCTCTTCAACCCGTCGCCGTAGATTTGGAACTCGCCGGAGCCAAATAGGGAACCCACAGAATCATCGGTATAATATAACTCTCTTTTCATTTTCTTATTCGATAACAAAACTTTTAGATTAATAATGGTTGTGTCGAAATCAGAGCTTGGGGTTTTTAATGGGAATCTGAGTGTCGGTATGGGTAATCATATCACAAAAACAAATGCTACACAGTGGACTTGTTGTAACATTGTTCGTTCAGAATTGGGGCAAGTCTCGGGTTCAAACCCGACTCCATGTTTTTCGTTGTATATTAAACATTTGTTCATATCAAGTAATTATATAAAATCAAGTCGCTCCATATTTTAGGAAATCAAAAATAGTCCAATGGTCATGACATCTTCTGAACACGTGGGTCACGGGTTCGACCCGGCCCCCATGCGTCTGGCATGTATATTTTTTGTTATAATCAAACGGATCAGTATGTTTGGGTTCTATATAAAAGTCAAGCGCAAACCGGTTCATAACACCAATGTCCCTAAGGTCCAGTGGTATAATTAAACAAAACTTAATCAGTTTATAATTCATTAAAATAAATCAGTTTATTATTAAATATAAAAAATCAGTTTATTTTTAAATAAATCAGAATATTATATTATATATAACTCAAAAATAAAATAAATGATAAAAATATTTTTACGATAATTATACGCATATACACAATGGTATATAGTCGGGAAAGCTTCTAACCTTCCAAGTGCTGACGATTTCTGATCTCACACGGATTTTCGGATCAGAAAACCGTTGTGATACAAGACGTGCCTTTCGTATAAACATAAAATGCACATCGATAAAATTAATCTTATAATTATTTTCCTTTCTGTTTAGTACGTTTTTTATATATTTGTTTTAGGATAATCGTCGTTGTTTCAAGTTTCCCAATCTCATGTGTGCGCTTATCTTTGCAAAGAATCGTTAACACAAACTTGTGAGTAGATCTTTCAATCCCCCCATTTCAATCACATGTCTTTTTGGGGTGTATCATGTGCAAAATTACAATACTTTTTTTGTTTTTAATTTCAATACGTGCAAATGCCAAATGTGTAGTTATGTGTTATGTTGTTCAATTATTTGGTTTGTTATTTTGGTGCATTTTCAATAAAAAATATAGTTACACATGGATCCATAGGCGTATCAGTTCCCTATTACCATGGGTTGTAATTGATGTTGTCATCACACGAGATTCGCTCCTTATTAAGCTTGAATCTTGCATTACAGTTATAGTAGATTACATTACAATACAGACTACATACATTACAGCTCATTTATTACATCATGATGTTGATTTGTTTGTTGTGAGGTATTCTTTCACTTACATTTGTTTCGCTACATACATGTAATTACCATTGGTTGCATGTACCAGTTTTCAAATACAAAAAGGACTTAACAGTTTTACAAAGTTACAAGATTTACTCACCAACTATTGTTGACCAAAAAATACATTTTTTTCACATGATACAGGTGATCAGGTTTGAAGGCAAGAGTTGGACACCCAGGATGGGCTTTTGATAAAGAAATTGGATTACTTGGATATTGAAGTTGAATTGTTTCTTTTGTTTATTTGTTTAAGTTGGATACTTGTTATTTGGATTATTTAATTTGGAGCAATAATAATATTTGAACTTTTATAATAGTATGTTATAAGCTTTGAACAACCAATCAAGCCCCAGTCACCTAGTCCGTTAACTTCTCCGCTAAATTACCCACCTCATGCCCCTCACGTCAGGGATAATTTCGTCATTTTAGCTAGACCGGGGAGTAAACTGTAGTGTTCACCCTTAAGGTTTGCTCCAAACATCAACTAATCCTAACATCCATCAACTTATCCATTAGTTAAATAACCCTAGGTAACTAGTCGTCTTCATCCCATAAGAAAAGCTAGTTCACCAACGCTAAAACCACCATCGCAAAAAGTCTTCACCACTACTAAATCCACAACTGCCACCACTAATATCACAATTCAAATTGCAATTAATCAATGTTAATACTAGAAATGTCATGCATGAAGAGTATTAAAGGTGGACGGAAGCTAATGTTTGGAGCAAACCTTAGGACGAAAATTGCAGTTTATTTCCTAGTCTAGCTGAAATGACGAAATTACCTTTCATGTAAGGGGCACGTGGAGGGTAATTAACAGAAGTTAACGGGCATTTGGACCGGGGACAAAATGTGGAGTTTTAAAGGTGGACGAATCCTAATGTTTGGAGCAAACCCTAGGGACAAAAACTGTGGTTTACTCTAAAACAAAATAAGAAATCAGTGTGGATTAATAACAATTTATTTTGAGGGTTAATATGGTGTTGACACAAATCAAATACACTATTTGTGTTCATGTTTTTGTACCCAAAACAAATTTTTGGTTCATGTGATGTTCGTGTATATTTATCGTGTTCATATCAAGTTCGACCAATCACCCCGTATAATGCTCTTAGATTTAAAAAGTGTCCTAAAAAACTCAGTATGTTAGGTTAACTAACATCACCCTTTTCTTTTAACCACGGGGTGTCAGCCCAGTGGCCAGCATCACCTATTCCAAACGGGAGGACGAGGGTTCGAGTCCAGCTCGGTCCGAATAATCCTACTGGGTAGTAACCGCCAGGCAGCTATGGGGCTAAGCTAGCTTAGGGAGAGAGAACCCTCCCGCGATCAGGGGTACCGTGCATTTACCCTCCCCCAAGTGTCCTAACACATATTTGACTTGACACAATCATATCCTTTCAAGATTATACCCCCTTCAATACCTAGAAAATGCTTTAGGACCACAAAGTCTTTCATACGAAAAGAATCACTCATATACTTTTTTTAAATACGTGAATGGCATTTCTTTCAAATAATAATACTTATTGATTTTCAGTCGGATGATAAATAAGTTTACGAAAAACGCTAATATAACATTTTGGCGTGTTTTGGTACCAGCTGAATCAATAAATAACATGAACGTGTCATTTTCAATAATATAATGGTCTTATGTGTATTAGGGTGTGAATTCTGTTGATTTGATGAGCTGATGGATTGCAGGTTGAGTTGTTCAATCGGAACACTACCCATAATTCTACATGTATTAAAAATATCAAACCATAACCCACATACAATTAAAATCGTTTAACCCTAACACAAATTGTTTCACCCGTTTATCAAAACGTGTCAAACATCAAACGGGTTAATCGTGTTTGGTAGGGTTTAGAAAAAAAGGGTTAAATTGGTCATAATGGGTTAGCGGATCAACCTATTTATCTCAACACGTTGGCGGGTCAACGTTTTAATTAAATAGATTAAATATGTCAACCTAAACACGTCACGTTTAGTTAAACAAGTCAACCTACAAACAACCCGTTTTATCACATGTGTTATATATGATAACTCAAATCTGATTATTTTCATGTCGTGTTTTATATCATGTTAGAAATTATCACACCTACATATGTTGTTTCAATTTAAAAGCTTAAAAAAAAGTTTATTATTTATGTAAAGATTACAGATTAGTTTAGTTGCTTACAGGAATTTTTAACTAAGAAATTTTGTTTTCTAATTAATGTAAAGATTACAGACTAGTTTAGTTACTTGAAGGAATTTTAACTAAAAAAAACTGTTTTCTAATTCTAATTTAAAAGATTCATTATTGCCATACATTTATCTTTCATTTTTTATATTACCTTAATTAAACTATATTATGATTTTGCATGGTATAAATTGTGTTGTGCTCGAGATATGTGAGGAGTTTCACCGAAGATTTTGCAAGTGTTTCATAACGATTGCTTATGTTTTGAGAGTCGCAAAGATATCAAATTTAAAGGGTTACGGAGGTGGGAATAATAATCGATTGGTATAGTTATATAAATCTACTCGTATCAGTGTACATCTTTTATTCTATACGTATGATGATGGTTAATGACTTGAGTATGAAAGATGTGGATAACAACTGGCAAGTAGTGTTTGGTTTATAATAACAATTAACAATCTTTCATCTAGCGGTATTTAGGCTTGTAAAACGATGTCCATTCTTACGAGGTTTTGTATTGAGTTAAATGCTAAAATGGTTTATAAGGTTGGTTATTTTTACTACGTTAGTTCAAAACTGAATCCTTTTGAATCGGGTCTCTATAATTTTATTTTTGTTGCCTTTTTTATCCAAAATTCAAATTGTGTCTGATTTTTTAGTTAAGCACATGTCTTTTTGTTGTTTTACTCCCTTTTAATAAAGGACAAAATGATCTTATAATGTATTATTATAACATATTAAAAAATGAAAAAAATAAGATTGACCTTATAAATAGAAACGTATAACAAAGTCAACGAACATCCATCTTCCTAATTTCCCCCAAAAGTCATGCGATGGAACCCTAACACAATCCATGGACGATTACGATGATTTGAAATATGCATGGATGATTACCTGTTCAAATCATCGTCCATGGATTGTGTTATGGTTCAATCGTAGGACTTTGGGGAAAGGAAGATGGATGTTCATTGATTGTGTTATACGCTTCTATTTATAAGGTCAATCTTATTTCTTTTTGTTTTTTAATATGTTATAATAATGTATTTAAAGACCATTTTACCATTCATTAAAAGGGAGTAAAACAATATAAAGTCATGTGGTTAACTAAAAAATCAGACCCAATTTAGATGAAAATATCAACAAAATTAAAACCAAAATAGACTATATTTAAAAGGTTTCATTTTAGATTAAAGTGGTAAAAATGACCTAACCAAACCTCAAAAGACTATTTTAGCATTTAACTCTTTAGTATTTGAGTAACAAAGTGGATCACCATATAAATTTAATAGTAGTATATTAGATTACTTTTGCAAAAAAAGAAAATTAAACCAATAATAATAATAATAATAATAATAATTCAAACATTGTTCCACGTCACCCCTTTCCCTCGTCTATGATCAAATTATTTATTTACTCACTTTTCAAAATATTCGACTCTTTTTTAAACCTTTTTATTATTATGGCCACGCAACTTTACATGTTTTCTTTTTCCTTTTTACTTCACTAGTTTGTGGTTTTTTTTTTTTTCAATTTTGGTAAGATGATTTGGTTTTTTCTTTTTCTTTTTTGTTAAACCAAAAGGGTTAAAACCTTTTTAAAATATTAGATTTATTGAGAATCACTTAAACGAAAAGGGTTAAAACCTTTTTTAAATATTAGATTTGTTTTTTCCTTTTCGTTTAAAGTGATTCTCAAAATTTTGTCCTTTTCTACTGGATTACCGGATGAGTAAATTTTGTACATCAAATATTCCAACTATGTCGTGTGTAATAAGATTGACATTTTTTGACATGATTTCAGATTTCCTGTCAAGGACTCTAACACACCCTCTGGGCCAAAAAGACGAGTTACTTTTTTTGCTTGACACCACAAGAAGAATTAAGTTGGATGAAGCCGACATGAAATAAAAATTGGATCGATGAGTTCCACCTAAATTGACAACATTTCACAAAACAATGGGCCATGAAACATATGTCAGATGGTGTCTCAACTTTAGATGTACATAACTTTTGAATGGATTTTGATCAAAAGTGAAGTTACAAACACCAAACCAACCCTCATAAAGGTTTCGATGGGTATAAAACACATCTGTTTGATCTAAAATTTATCATTTAAAACTCCTAATTAGTGGTTATCTATCAATTTTCTTCACACACAGATTTATAGTATATAATGAACTTATCTTTTGAAAAAAAGGCTAAAATATTATGATATGAACTTTTGGATTGTTATGGGGATAGAATCAAATCAAGGCTAGATGATGACAAGAAAAACCTAGAAAATATGTTAGAAGGATATGTGATAAGTATGCAATTGCAAATAGTCAAAATAAAATACTACTACTTGTTCGTTCATCATGAAAAGATTTTAGAACATAGTCTTTTTCACATAAAAATATTGAATGTTTTGGTCATGACAGTAGTAGAAAAAGTGATGAGCTGGTTCTCGTGGCCACATAACCCCACCAATTGTTGGTGGGACCCATACGTTTTGTTGTTTGCCTAACCTGGCCACATACTCCTAGATTTTAATTTATAAATTCTTATATAATATATGATACCAATTTATACCTATTTTTATTAATTTGATGGCCGAAAATTAACAATTCTCAAGAAGATGTTAGAAGCCTAAAAACGTGTTTGTTCATGGTACCTCTTGCTTATTATTATTATTATTATTATTATTATTATATTATTATTATTATTATTATTTTATATTATCAAGCAAACTGTTTCACAAAACATAATGATCCATAAAGCGATAAACAATAACAAATCATACCCTAACAAATCTCACAATTAGGAAGGTAGGGTTTGGGAAGAGGGAAATGTAGAAAAACTTTATCTTTATCTCTGAGATGAAGAGTCTGCTTTTAGAGAGACCCTCAGTTCCAAATTAAATAACAGACAAACAAATAGATCTAAATATGTAGAAATAAAAAGCTAGAAAAAATACAACAAATTATGACAAGTAAAAATAGAAATAAATATAACAACATATAGACATAAATACAAGAAGACAATCATTTACAAAATTCACCAAAAATCTAGGCTCCCCAGACAATGCTAAAACATATCTTTATTCTACTTTATAGTTCTTAACCTCAATTCTACTTCTCCACAAACTTTTATTCTAAACCATGTCCTTAGACAGGTGAACTCTGGCAAATTATGCCTACCCGTTCATCCCAAGTCTATTTAGGTTTATCTCTATTTTTCCTTCCCTCCACATTGAGTATTCCCACAGTCCCAATAGGTGTTTTCGTCTACCTCCTCTTCACATACCCAAGTCATCTTAGTCTCCCTTCTTTTATTTTATCCGATATACTAGTCACTCCTAACATTTTCCTTAAAACATTAGTTCTTATACGGTCTGACCTAGTGTGCCCACATATCAACCGCAACATCCTTATCTCTACGGCCTCCATCCATCTTACGTGCTTGTATCCTCTTGATATCCTAACAAGTTGCCTCATATAACAAACATGGTAACTGCAACCCTATAATATTTCCCCTTTAATTTTATTAGGAACCTTCTATTGCATAAAACACATGTGACTGCTCTCCACCTATACCAACCAATTTGGATGCAAGGTGTAACAACTCGAAAATTCGTTGTTATCTTTTCATTTAGTTTTCCCTTTTATTTACCTTTGTAATCCCGAGATTCGGTTAATAATAAAGTTTATGTTAATTACTTATGGTGTTGTACGTTATTATCGCATCCAATCGCTCATTAAATCGCATCGTTAATCTCATCACATCGCAAATCGCAATGTGGTTTTATGTTATTTATGTGTTATTGTGTGTTTGTGGTTATAATTACAATCGCTATGCATCGCTCTCGCACTCTCGAATCGCTAAATCACACTATTATACCAACTATAACGCTTAACGCTTTAATTTAACGCTTAATATAACTATCTAATGCGAACCGAATAACCAAACGAACCCTTAACGCGAAATCGGCAAACGAAACTTGGTCACCAGGCCAAGTTTGGCCGAACTTGACTACCACAAGTTCGCCCGAACTTGCCTGATAACCAGCACTCCCTTGTTTCCCTCAAGTTCGCGCGAACTTGTACATAAATGTACAAGTTCGGCCGAACTTAGCTTTATTTCCCTTGAAATCTATCATGTTCGCGCGAACTTGCATGGAAATCATGCAAGTTCAGCCGAACTTGTTGTCAGCTCTTGAGAATCTTGACTTCTCCTATAAATGCTCAGCTCATCCCTCTCATTTGCACTTGCTGACCAAGTTCGCTCAGAGCTCCCTCATTCCAAATCTCTCGTGTTCTAAGTAAGAAACGACCCGATTTCGACTACAAAAACGTTTATCAACAACCAACAAAGGTTTACAACGATTTTGCACAAGGATCTACCTTCGTTTTCATCAAAACCCATTCTTTTACGAAAATCTCTTCATCTTTTTCTTCAAAATTTCTATTTTTAACTTAGATCTACACAATACGAGTTCGTTTGTTGTTAGTAGAGGCTTCCCAAACACGAGATCTGCAAGATCTCGGCTTGTAAGTTCTAGATCTAAGAAAACCTTTGATAAATATCGATTTTGACACAAAATACGGACTTTTGAGGATGTTTTGTTCATTTTATGATATGAAACGAAGCATCTATCATTCAAGATCCCAGATCTGGAAGCACAAGGACGTTTATGTTGGTTTACACAAGCCGGACTAACCCGAACGAACCCCGAGTTCGCCCGGATTAGCCCACGCTTTTGTAAAACGGCTAAAAACTGCTCTAAAAGACCTCTCCAACCCAAGTTTGCTCAGTAGCACAGGGTTGGAGGGATGAACACTCGATTTACTCAACAAACGACGTGAAAACGCAAGATTTTGGACCCGAAAACATCAAGTTCGCTCGATAATCACCAGTTCCCCAAGTCAAGTTCGACCGAACTTGGGTACTTTTCTCCAAGTTTTCTTGCAAGTTCGCCCGAACTTGCATAGTTTCTTAGGAAACTATACAAGTTCGCCCGAACTTGTCTCCTCAGTAAGGATTCTCCACAAGTTCGCCCGAACTTGACAAGATTCTTAAGAATTCCTCAAGTTCGACCGAACTTGGCTCATAACTCACCAGAATTACACAAGTTTGCTCGAACATGTGTGTTTACACACAAGTTCACCCGAACTTGGCCACTGCTCAACTCAAACTTCACCGTTTCGGCTTTTCGGAAGACTGATGTACTTCTGTTCATCTACAGGCTGAACCAGCATTCTCCACAACCCTCCTTAGAATCTCTAAGCTAACTAAAACGCACCCACAATGAGTATACTTGACCCATTTTCGCTTTAACACACTTTTTGGGTGTTACATACGTTCCTATATCAAAAATAACCACACAAATCAAAACTGTTTTATCACACGCGAATGATCAGATTTTATATGCTCTATACGTGATAATAAAAACATGTGACTAGGACTTTGTGATATCCCGGTTTTTCAGATATCTTAAACGCACTACTTCACGGTTTATTCGTTCCTACGCTAAATTGATTCGGAGATTTAAATTGCACGCTCGAAATAATTACGATAACTTCGTGAACTTATCAAGTGAATTACGTGCTATGTGTATTAAACGTTTATAAGTTCGCTGAGTTATTATGCCATGTTTCGAATTCGTGATTTTTAGTTATAAAAAATATATATATGATAAATAGATATTTTTAGTTATAAAAATATATATATGATAAATAGATAGACGAATCGAACCGAGCCGCGAAACGAGTCGACCTCATTTCCTTGCGACTCAAGGAGTTGAGCGAAACTTGAGGATCAAGTTATAGACCCAAACCGACCCACCCAAACCCTTGCGGCCGCGAGCACCCAACCGCAAACCCTTTTTCTTTTTTTTTCGTTTTCTTTTCCTTCTTGCACTATATATGCATGTGTTATGTTTCAAAAACAAAACACACACACACAAACCCTAGCTCTAAACAAAGTCGACGGCAGCCTTCTCCTCATCCCTTCTCTCGGTCGCGACAGCCGCCTTCCCACTCTTCCTCTCGGTCGCAATCTTCTCCTTCATCCGATTCGACTCCCATCTCATTCCCGGTTCATTGATCTTCATTGTTAAAGGTTAGGGTTTATCATTGTTTGCAAAGTCATACTAGGATTTATAAACTCTTGATCATGCTTGAATGTAGTGGTAGAATCATTATTATGAAGGTGTATGATGTTTAGTTCGATAAATTATGCTAGTTTGCGATTATGATGATTAGTGGAATCAAGAATCATTAGGCTGCGTTTTGTGATAAAAACCATATATTATGATTAGGGTTTGCATGGGTATGATGTACATGATGATATATGATTGATAAATCTGCTCTTGATCGTTTATAGTTAACGTATCGATTGTTTAAGCGTGTTATATTGCGATAAAATGTCGAAATCAGGATGCTGAATGGTGTTTACAGCCAACTTCAACTGGCTGTAACTTGGTTATTATTTATCGAAAAACGGATTTTCTGAAGCCTAAAACGTAGATTTTTGAAAAACGCTTCGAATGGCGCTGGATTCATATTTTTCTGAAGTCATTTGATATTTTTAAGTGGCCAATTAAGTGCAGTAACTGAAGCTGTGAAAATTCTGAAAATTTGTTAGTTGTTTATCGAATCGGATCTAATAATCTGTAGAGAGTCGAATCACGAAATTTGTACAGAAACTGGAGATGGAAATTTCCGGGAAACTCCCACTGGAATTTTGTTAATTGGACGAACGGTGATTTTTAAATAAGTTCTCCCGTGGACTGCAGTCAGAAAGCGACGAATCTGACTGCAGCCTAGTATATTAATATTTATGAATAATTGGTAAAGTGTTAGGACTTGAAAAACTTATATAAAATTCTACAGTATAGTTGACACCTTCTGTAAAATAATTGGAATTTTTGGAAGTTGGAACTATTTTATAAAAATCCTCGAAAACAGCCTAATTATGAGTATATAAGCTGAAACTTGATAACTTGCGAATGTGTGTACCAACGTGTTGTATGGATTGATTTGTGTTCATGATAGGTTGGTTTGATCACTATGTTGGTATGATGATACTTGCATGCATGATTTGAGTTTTAGGAATTGTTATTGTATGTACCGCATTGTGTGTTAGTATGTATAGGGTTTGTATCAGTGTGTTCACACACTAACTCTAAATCAATTGACTTGTTAGGACGCAATTAGCGGTCCCATCATTTGCTACATCTGTGTTACACTAACCGAGCAACTAAAGGTGAGTTCACGGCCCCTAATTTTATCCGGTTTTAAACAACAGGGGGAGAAACATGTATACACTCTACAACTCTATCTCTTTACGTTATACGAAATTAACGTCATTAAACTATTCGGTAACTAAGTTAATGTTAATGTACGTTATGGTCACTAAGCAGCTATATCACACAAGTCCTCGACAAACTCTCGGATCGTTAGTATTTGGTTAGATAGCGGGGAAATTATAAGTAGTACTACTGGGCCCGACAAGCCCCACCCGAGCTAGTCGCGCTAGCCGACCGGGTATGGTCAACAGGTGAATAATTTGGCCTAACTTCGCCATGGTCAGTGATAGGCCTGGCAACACGGAGGCACAGCAGTCATCTTCGATCGCGAACACTTACGTGACATAACTTTAGGCTAGCTACCTACATGTTAACATTGAGCTTAATTACGAATCAACAATATTATTCCGGGTTAGGGATAATGGAACCAACAACGTTATTATTCCGGGTTAGGAATAATGGAACATCATTATTATTCCGGGTAAGGAATAATGGAACCATCAGTATTATTCCGGGTTGGGAATAATGGAACTAAATCGTTATCCCGGGTTAGGGATAACGGGGGAAACAAACTTATAACCGAACAAATGAACTTATGAGAACCTGTGAACTCACTCTTCTTTAATGTTGACACTTGTTTCTTTACATGTTTCTCAGGACGCTAGGAGCTCTAGGTGCATTCACTTGCATTGATCAAGACATCTTTTTATCGAGTCTCATTTACGAACATTGTTTGAGTTTTCTTTAGTTTTGGCGTTTGTTTTGGCGCCCGTTCCTTTACTTTACTTTAATGCTTCCGCTCAACTTTAAAAACTAATGCTTCCGCTAAACATTGAAACCAAACTAAGACAATCTAAAATTAACTATGAATGGTTAAACAAATGATTTTGGAAAACGTATTAACAAATCATATAGAGTCGTTCGACGTTACTAGTGTCTCAGATTCTGGTTTGTTCACACGCCTCGCGGTAAAACTCCGCAAGTGGAAATTGAGGGTGTGACAGATTGGTATCAGAGCCTCTAGCTATAGAGAACCAGGTTTGCATTAAAGGTAGACCTAAACTATAGCTGATTACACGACACTAGACTTAGTTTGGCACTGAACTGTTATGTCTTGTTATGTGTTATACCACAACTATGTTTTGTAAAATATGAATGCATAATTGAAACGAATGCAACTCGTAACTAACTACACAACCAACAGGCAATGTTATCATCATCATCATCTGACAAACTTTTGCAACCAAGGGCGCTGGGGAAGACACCTATGGTGGAACCCTCACCACCTCATGGCGTGGAGACACGCTCAGCTGCGAGGAAAAGGCTCGCTCTAGGGGAGGAGTCGTCCTCACGCCCGACCATCGCTATGCCGGTCGAACCGGTTAACTCGTTAGAAGTAGGGAACGACCTACTTAGAGATATGATAAGAAAGCAACAAGAACAACTAGAGAGAATGCATGAAACCATCCTAGCACAGGGATGGATGATACGACAATTAACAGGTAAGACTGGATCGCTCGAGGAAGAGCAACATGCGAGTAAGATAGCTCGTAACACTTTAGCAAGAGATCTTCGTGCTGAACAGCTAAGGGCTGACTGGCTCGAAGACAGAGTTCTTGAGTCTAGCTGGAGAATTCAAGAACTAGAACAGAATCAGGCACCTGTACCAGTACCCGCACCAGCACCGGCCCCTCCAGTGCCGGTAGAGGAAGAAGAAGAGGATCCAGAAGAGGATCCAGAGGAGGATCCGGAGGAAGACCCGGCTATAGAAGCTGGAAACGCCGCGGAGGATGACGGCAACGATAGCGATTTGGGGGATGGAGACGTAGAAGACTGACACGTTTCGCTTATTCTATTTGCTTTCCTTCAGCCTATTTATTTTCCTACTTATGTTTAAACTTGAGATTTTATAGTAAACTGATATGTTTGGTTGGCATTTTGTAAGACGTTGAAATTTTATTTAATCGAATATTCCTTTTGACTGTTTAATTTAGTTAGGTTATCATAATTTGAGGAATTATTTAAGTATGGAATAGGATAACTATATTGAATATATAGACTTATCGTTGTGTTTTCTTACGAAGATCTAAAATGGCAACTGGACGTCGCGGAAACCTCAACATGACGCCCGAAGAATTAGCCGCAATGACCCAAGAACACGTGAATGCTGCTCTAGCAGGTGTTCAAAACCAACCAGCAGGTAACCATTATTAAATTTTCATGGGAAAATCTAATAGTTGGGCTAGTAGAATATCTCGCTGACTACCTGTCCTCTGTCAGCAGGAGGGGTCTTAACCCCTACAAGATGTTTCTCGATGCGAAGCCGAGCAAATTCACAGGGGCAGAAGGACCCATAGGACTGGTCCGCTGGATCGAAAAGTCCGAATCAGTGTTCGAAATGTGCAATTGTCTGGAGGCCAACAAAGTCAAGTATGCTGCCTCAACGTTGGAGGATGGGGCACTAACTTGGTGGAATGCACAAGTCCAAACGCGTGGACTTATTGCTGCAAATGCAATGGCCTGGGCCGAGTTTAAGGCCCTAATCAAAGAGGAGTACTGTCCACGAGACAGGGTTCAGCAGTTGGAGCAAGCCTTATGGAACCACAAGATGGTGGGATCTGAAATCGAAGCATACACAGCGAAACATCACGACCTGGTATTCCTATGTCCCGATCTGGCCAACACCGTTGAGAAACGACTCGAGTTTTACCTTGGGGGTCTGGTCCCCGAGATCCAGGGTATGGTAATGGCTAGCAACCCTGCGACTGAGCATCAAGCAATCCGGTTGGCACACAAACTCACTGATAAGGCGGTGGAACAAAAGAAGTTGCCATCTTGGGGTACGACTGAAGTTGCCCCTGATAATGAAAGAAAGTTTGAAGACTCGTCTGCTCGACAGTCTTCGTCAGCCCAGTCACAGCAAGGGAACCAGAAACGGTTTAATAATTTCAACAGTCACCGGGGTCACAATAATCAGCCCGCCAACAACACCCAGAACACAAGCGGCTATGTAGGTCGAAAGCCGCAGTGCAATCGCTGTAACCTTCATCATCACGGCCCTTGTGCTGGGAATCGCTGCCAACGATGTGGCAAGGTGGGACATGTGGCAAAGGATTGTCGCGGGGAAGTCATGTCCCGACAAAATCAAAATCAACACCAGGGTCAGCAGCAGGGTGTTAACCGGGGATGCTATCAGTGTGGTAGCACTGCCCACTTCAAACGAGACTGCCCACAGCTTCGTAACAACAACAACAATGGTGGGAACAACCACAACCAC
Source organism: Scalesia atractyloides (assembly GCA_947069175.1). Lineage (NCBI taxonomy): Eukaryota > Viridiplantae > Streptophyta > Magnoliopsida > Asterales > Asteraceae > Scalesia > Scalesia atractyloides. The sequence continues at coordinate 40,498,250 of CAMTDV010000006.1, forward strand.
AATAACCACAACAACAACAATAACAACAACAACAATGGAAACGGTGGCACAGGAGGTGCCAAAGGGCGTGCATTTACGCTGGGCCGCGGAGAGGCCAGAAACGACTCGAACGTGGTCACCGGTAAGTTTCCCCTTAATGAACATTTTGCTTCTGTGCTTTTTGATACGGGTGCGGATAGGAGTTTTATATCTGAGTCTTTTAGGAAGAACCTAAATCTCACGCCTAAACCCCTAGAGACCCCTTACGTCATAGAACTAGCCGATGGTAAATCTGTAGATGTGACCCATATAGTATCCGGCTGTCAACTCAAACTCGCGGGTCACACCTTTACCATTGACCTGATGACAACTACCCTGGGTAGTTTTGACGTGGTAGTCGGAATGGTGGCTATCCGACGTCCGAGCTGAAGTTCTCTGTTTCGAAAATCTATCCGTATTCCGCTCTCTAACGACGAAATCTTGACGGTGCAAGGCGAGAAGGCAGGCGCCGTCACAAACATCATCTCTTACATGCAAGCACAGAAGTATCTTCGGAGGAAGAACTCCTTCGCTTGGCTCGCACTGGTTACCGAACAGCCTAAGGACGAGAAACGTATAGAAGACATCCCCGTCGTTCGTGATTTTTCCGATGTATTCCCAGAGGAGTTACCTGGTCTTCCTCCACATCGACAAGTGGAGTTTGAAATTGAATTGGCGAACCATGCAACTCCTATCGCCAAGGCCCCATACCGCCTAGCTCCAGCCGAGCTGCAAGAGCTGTCTACCCAACTTCAGGAACTATTAGAAATAGGATTTATCCGACCTAGCACTTCGCCACGGGGAGCTCCAGTCCTTTTTGTCAAGAAGAAGGACGGGACCTTCCGCATGTGCATCGACTACAGGGAACTCAATAAGGTTACTGTCAAGAACCGATACCCGTTACCTCGCATCGACGATCTCTTCGACCAACTTCAAGGGTCAAGCTACTACTCCAAGATTGATCTACGGTCCGGTTATCACCAGTTACGCGTCAGGGAGGAGGATATCGCTAAGACAACATTTCGTACTCGGTATGGCCATTATGAGTTCTTGGTCATGCCCTTCGGTCTCACCAACGCACCCGCGGTGTTCATGGACCTCATGAACCGTGTGTGTAAACCATATCTCGACAAGTTTGTCATTGTGTTCATCGATGACATACTCATCTACTCTAAAGGTGAAGCAGAACATGCTGAACATCTACGATTACTGCTGGAATTACTTCAACAGGAGAAACTATATGCCAAGCTTTCAAAGTGTGATTTTGGATTCGAGAAGTTCAGTTCCTCGGGCATATCGTGAATGAAACGGGTATCCACGTCGACCCCACCAAGATTGAAGCTATCAAAAACTGGGAAGCACCCAGGACACCGACGGAGATCCGCCAATTTTTGGGTTTGGCTGGTTACTACAGACGTTTCATCGAGAGATTTTCAAAGATCGCGCAACCGCTTACCACCCTCACCCAGAAAGGCATCAAGTATGCTTGGGGCAACAAGCAGGAATTAGCATTTAAATTGCTGAAACAGAAACTTTGCAGTGCACCCATTCTGTCCTTGCCGGAAGGGACTGATGGTTTTGTGGTATATTGTGATGCTTCCATTCAGGGATTGGGATGCGTACTCATGCAATGCGATAAGGTCATCGCGTATGCGTCCCGACAATTGAAGGTTCACGAGAAAAACTACACAACACATGAGCTGGAATTGGGAGCAGTAGTGTTTGCACTTAAGATTTGGAGACACTACCTATATGGAACAAAGTGCACAATCTATACAGATCATAAGAGCCTCCAACACATCTTTGACCAGAAGGAGTTGAACATGCGACAGCGTCGCTGGGTCGACCTCCTGAACGATTATGAATGTGCCATTCGGTATCACCCGGGTAAAGCTAACGTGGTAGCTGATGCCCTCAGTAGGAAGGAACACTTGAAACCTCGTCGGGTACGAGCACTACAGTTCACCATCCATTCGGGGTTACCCGAACAGATACGCGAAGCGCAGTTAGAAGCAGTTAAGGAAGAAAACATCAAGGTCGAATCGGTGGGAAAAATGGAACAAGATTGGGAAGTAAAACCCAATGGAGCCCGGTATTTCATGAATCGTATATGGTTACCTCTCTACGGAGACCTCAGAAAGCTAGTCATGGACGAAGCTCACAAATCCCGATACTCTGTCCATCCTGGTTCGGATAAGATGTATCAAGACCTTAAAGCTGCGTACTGGTGGCCTAACATGAAAGCTGATATAGCCACCTACGTGAGCAAGTGTTTGACTTGTGCAAAAGTCAAGGTAGAGTATCAGAAGCCATCGGGGCTACTTCAACAACCTGAGATCCCAGTGTGGAAATGGGATCAGATCTCGATGGACTTCATCACTAAACTCCCGCGAACTTTGGGTGGTTGCGATACCATCTGGGTAATTGTGGATCGTTTAACTAAGTCCGCACACTTTTTAGCGATTAAAGAAACAGATAAGATGGATAAGTTGACTCGCATCTACATTAAGGAAGTAGTTTCTCGGCACGGAGTGCCAACGTCCATCATCTCGGACAGAGATGCTCGTTTCACGTCCAACTTTTGGCAGTCACTCCAGAAAGCGTTGGGTACACGCTTAGATATGAGCACAGCTTATCACCCTCAGACTGATGGTCAAAGCGAAAGGACCATACAGACCTTGGAAGACATGCTTAGGGCATGCGTGGTAGACTTCGGGAATAGTTGGGAAATCCATCTGCCTTTAGTGGAATTCTCGTATAACAACAGTTACCATACGAGTATATCGGCAACACCGTTTGAAGCATTATACGGTCGTAAATGTAGATCGCCGGTCTGTTGGGCAGAAGTCGGTGACAGTCAACTCACAGGCCCTGAGTTGATACTTGAGGCTACTGAAAAGATTGTACAAATCAGAAACCGCATAGCGGCGGCACGAGATCGACAGAAAAGCTACGCTGATCAACGACGCAAACCGCTCGAATTTCAAGTAGGCGACCGCGTCCTACTGAAGGTGTCACCCTGGAAGGGTGTAATCCGTTTTGGGAAACGAGGAAAACTACACCCACGGTACGTGGGCCTGTTTGTGATCTTGAAACGTATCGGACCCGTAGCTTATCAATTAGACCTTCCTGCCGAACTCAGTGGAGTTCACAACGTTTTTCACGTGTCAAATCTGAAGAAGTGTCTATCAGATGAAACCCTAGTCATTCCATTGGATGAGATTCAAGTGGATGAACAACTACACTTTGTGGAACAACCTATCGAGATCATGGATCGTGAGATCAAGACTCGAAGGCACAGCAAGATTCCGATCGTCAAGGTTCTTTGGGACTCTAGCGTGGACCGGAGTTCACGTGGGAAAGAGAGGACCAAATGAAAAGCAAATACCCACACCTTTTTGCAGCTGAGCAACAAGTTAACGATACCACCAACTAAATTTTCGGGACGAAAATTCTTTCAACATGGGGATGATGTGACAACTTGGGAATTTCTTGTAATTTTGTGTACCATTGTTAACGAACTAAATCTTTGTGCGTGGAACTCTAAACGTGTACGCTGCATTCTAAACCGCGTTTACTCAATTTTCGGACGAAAATTCTTTCAACATGGGGATAATGTGACATCCCGGTTTTTCAGACATCTTAAACGCACTACTTCACGGTTATTCGTTCCTACGCTAAATTGATTCGGAGATTTAAATTGCACGCTCGAAATAATTACGATAACTTCGTGAACTTATCAAGTGAATTACGTGCATGTGTATTAAACATTTATAAGTTCGGTGAGTTATTATGCCATGTTTCGAATTCGTGGTTTTTAGTTATAAAAAAATATATATATGATAAATAGATATTTTTAGTTATAAAAATATATATATGATAAATAGATAGACGAATCGAACCGAGCCGCGAAACGAGTCGACCTCATTTCCTTGCGACTCAAGGAGTTGAGCGAAACTTGAGGATCAAGTTATAGACCCAAACCGACCCACCCAAACCCTTGCGGCCGCGAGCACCCAACCGCAAACCCTTTTTGTTTTTTTTTCGTTTTCTTTTCCTTCTTGCACTATATATGCATGTGTTATGTTTCAAAAACAAAACACACACACACAAACCCTAGCTCTAAACAAAGTCGACGGCAGCCTTCTCCTCATCCCTTCTCTCGGTCGCGACAGCCGCCTTCCCACTCTTCCTCTCGGTCGCAATCTTCTCCTTCATCCGATTCGACTCCCATCTCATTCCCGGTTCATTGATCTTCATTGTTAAAGGTTAGGGTTTATCATTGTTTGCAAAGTCATACTAGGATTTATAAACTCTTGATCATGCTTGAATGTAGTGGTAGAATCATTATTATGAAGGTGTATGATGTTTAGTTCGATAAATTATGCTAGTTTGCGATTATGATGATTAGTGGAATCAAGAATCATTAGGCTGCGTTTTGTGATAAAAACCATATATTATGATTAGGGTTTGCATGGGTATGATGTACATGATGATATATGATTGATAAATCTGTTCTTGATCGTTTATGGTTAACGTATCGATTGTTTAAGCGTGTTATATTGCGATAAAATGTCGAAATCAGGATGCTGAATGGTGTTTACAGCCAACTTCAACTGGCTGTAACTTGGTTATTATTTATCGAAAAATGGATTTTCTAAAGCCTAAAACGTAGATTTTTGAAAAACGCTTCTAATGGCGCTGGATTCATATTTTTCTGAAGTCATTTGATATTTTTAAGTGGCCAATTAAGTGCAGTAACTGAAGCTGTGAAAATTCTGAAAATTTGTTAGTTGTTTATCGAATCGGATCTAATAATCTGTAGAGAGTCGAATCACGAAATTTGTACAGCAACTGGAGATGGAAATTTCCGGGAAACTCCCACTGGAATTTTGTTAATTGGACGAACGGTGATTTTTAAATAAGTTCTCCCGTGGACTGCAGTCAGAAAGCGACGAATCTGACTGCAGCCTAGTATATTAATATTTATGAATAATTGGTAAAGTGTTAGGACTTGAAAAACTTATATAAAATTCTACAGTATAGTTGACACCTTCTGTAAAATAATTGGAATTTTTGGAAGTTGGAACTATTTTATAAAAATCCTCGAAAACAGCCTAATTATGAGTATATAAGCTGAAACTTGATAACTTGCGAATGTGTGTACCAACGTGTTGTATGGATTGATTTGTGTTCATGATAGGTTGGTTTGATCACTATGTTGGTATGATGATACTTGCATGCATGATTTGAGTTTTAGGAATTGTTATTGTATGTACCGCATTGTGTGTTAGTATGTATAGGGTTTGTATCAGTGTGTTCACACACTAACTCTAAATCAATTGACTTGTTAGGACGCAATTAGCGGTCCCATCATTTGCTACATCTGTGTTACACTAACCGAGCAACTAAAGGTGAGTTCACGGCCCCTAATTTTATCCGGTTTTAAACAACAGGGGGAGAAACATGTATACACTCTACAACTCTATCTCTTTACGTTATACGAAATTAACGTCATTAAACTATTCGGTAACTAAGTTAATGTTAATGTACGTTATGGTCACTAAGCAGCTATATCACACAAGTCCTCGACAAACTCTCGGATCGTTAGTATTTGGTTAGATAGCGGGGAAATTATAAGTAGTACTACTGGGCCCGACAAACCCCACCCGAGCTAGTCGCGCTAGCCGACCGGGTATGGTCAACGGGTGAATAATTTGGCCTAACTTCGCCATGGTCAGTGATAGGCCTGGCAACACGGAGGCACAGCAGTCAGCTTCGATCGCGAACACTTACGTGACATAACTTTAGGCTAGCTACCTACATGTTAACATTGAGCTTAATTACGAATCAACAATATTATTCCGGGTTAGGGATAATGGAACCAACAACGTTATTATTCCGGGTTAGGAATAATGGAACATCATTATTATTCCGGGTAAGGAATAATGGAACCATCAGTATTATTCCGGGTTGGGAATAATGGAACTAAATCGTTATCCCGGGTTAGGGATAACGGGGGAAACAAACTTATAACCGAACAAATGAACTTATGAAAACCTGTGAACTCACTCTTCTTTAATGTTGACACTTGTTTCTTTACATGTTTCTCAGGACGCTAGGAGCTCTAGGTGCACTCACTTGCATTGATCAAGACATCTTTTTATCGAGTCTCATTTACGAACATTGTTTGAGTTTTCTTTAGTTTTGGCGTTTGTGTTGGTGCCCGTTCCTTTACTTTACTTTAATGCTTCCGCTCAACTTTAAAAACTAATGCTTCCGCTAAACATTGAAACCAAACTAAGACAATCTAAAATTAACTATGAATGGTTAAACAAATGATTTTGGAAAACGTATTAACAAATCATATAGAGTCGTTCGACGTTACTAGTGTCTCAGATTCTGGTTTGTTCACACGCCTCGCGGTAAAACTCCGCAAGTGGAAATTGAGGTTGTGACAGACTTGTTTTCGTTAACTTGCCTCCTTAGCTAGTATGGTACTATAGTGTGGCTTACACCCGACGAGGTCTAGTTAGGATGGACGCGCAAGCCTTCTCACGGTAGTTAGCATGAGAAATGAGTCTATGTTATGTTAAGTGTTTTGGTGTATCATGATATGTAATTAGATTGTTTCGCAAACGCTTTCTCGACTATGCTAGTATTATTCAAACTCGTATGCTCACCTTTACTTAATTGTATTGACTTGTATTTTAACGTATGTAACAGGTTGAGCATTTATAGCTTGGATGCCTTGGATGTTGCATGCGTAGTTTAGTTTGTTTTATTTAGTTTGTTTTAGAATGGTTGTAATAAAATCTACGGGAATCAAATTGGATTGTGTTTAAGAGATTTTGTTGGTATGTAATGGTTATTTTGAAGGTTTATGAGTTTGATAGTATGGGATATTAAATGTTGATGTTTATCTTTTGAAATGGCTGTTATGGAAATTCTCTTGACCAATCTGATTCGCCTAGTGCCACTAACCCGATGATTCCGTCATCGGTTGGGGTGTGACATATTGGTATCAGAGCGCCATAACTTAGGATAATAGGTAGAATTGCCATGATTCGACCTAGTAGCATGTTTAAGTACACGAATGACCTATCTTTGACTTAAATGATTAAACTACTTGTCATAAATGCTTAAATGTGCCTTTCCTAAGGCTAATACAATAATACACGCTTGGAAACGCTCGCAACACACCAAACGAGTGATCAAGTCGAGAATAGGTGTGAAAACCGAGAACTCTCGACGAGATCATTCACTCCGCGAATTCTCTCGCACGAGATACCTTCGTTGAGTTAGGAGTGACATTTAAACCTCGAAGAAAATCTCCATTTCTATCTAGGAATGAAGTTGCTAAGTTAGGGGTGAAACCCGCATCTTAGTAACTAATTCCGCAATTCGATTTTCAATTTCACCAACCCTCGGTTACGCCGATGGTTTGGAACACGTATTAACTGGAAGGGTAAACGTCGTTAGCCGCTTGCGGTGAGAACGTTTATCTATTAGGCCAAAGCGTGGGTCCAAATGCAAAGGGTAGTCGAATCACTTTGGCGTGTCAAATGCCTCAAAACCCCGGACACTCCCAATTGATTTAAGCATATATCGTCGATTTACGCATCATCGAGTTTATTATTATTTATGTGTTTCAAATTTTGAGAATTTTCGCTTTACTCGATTTCTCGCTTTGATGATTTATCATATCATCGATTTCTGGATTTATCGCATTTAGGCTCCATCGAATGTATGCACAAATCGCACAACTCTCGTAATCTAAAACGCTAATTAATACACCAACCAAACTAATCGCTTAACCCGCTTACGCCTATGAGGACGTGTGCCTCATACGCGGTATTATCTCTCTTATCTCGCTATTATACATTTTCCCGCTTATATCTCGCATCTCATATCGCGCTATGCATTGTTATTATTAGAAGGTGAATACTTGCAAATATGTGCTTACGTGCCTATGTGCTTACGTGCTTATGTGCTTACGTGCTTATGTGTCTATGTGGATACGTGCTTATGTGTTATAGGTGCCTTGTATGAATAGTTATAATAAATATCTAAACATACCTCTATTATAATCGAATTTCATCTAATCTAAATCCTTCGTGTAGATGTCTTCTATGGGATCGCACACCGGAAGGAATCTCCAGCGCAGTAACGCCGACAAGCGCATCGCCTCTATGGTAGCCAAGGAAATGGCTAAGGTGATCCCATAGATTGTCAGCGAAATTCAAGTGGTTAGCAGCAACTCTTCAGTTGACTCCAAGGGAGATGCCCCGAAACCCCACTTCAGCTTTAAGCAGTTCAAAGCATGTGGACCGCTTACTTTCTCAGGCACCGAAGGACCAAGTGCCATGTTCCACTGGTTTGACTCTATCGAGGTCACATTCCGCCAGAGTGGGTGTCCTGAGGCTCTGCGCACTGCAAACGCTACCGGCGTGTTTCAATCAAGGGCTCTCGACTGGTGGACAGCCGAGCGCAACAGGCGTGGGAACGACGAAGCTTACGAACTCACTGGGGAGGAACTTAAGGAAATTATGATCAAGGAATTCTGTCCTCCCTACGAGATCCAGAAACTGGAGAAAGAATTCTGGAATATCAAGCAAGATGGTCCCGATAACGCTGGTCTCACCGCTCGCTTCAAACAGTTGAGCATCATCTGTCCCGGTCAAGTGGATACGACCGAGAAGGCAATCAAGAAATACCTCAATGCTCTCCCTGATTGCGTCGCTGACTTTGTTCAAGCATGACGCCTTGCTACTATCGAGGAGACCTACTAGCTAGCCGCCGAGATTAATGACAAACGAGTTCAGTCTGGTTACTTTAAAAGCAGCAAGGTCGCTAATCTGGCACTCACCGAATCAGCAGCTCCTACTATCGAACAGCCCGAGAGCCAAAGAACAGTCGCCGTGGTCGCAAAAGGGAAAACCCGAGCAAGAACTTTGCTCTTACTGCTCCAGCGAACCCTCAGCCACTCCAGTCAGCAGCACCAAACGCACCGCCAGCAAAGCGTGCGTACACTGCTCCGCACCTATGTGCCCTAAGTGCACCTATCATCATGCCGTTGGTGGCAATTTCCGATTCTGTACCAACTGTAACATCTAAGGCCACTTTATAGTCAGCTGCCGTAGTGGTCCTCGCCAGCCAGCTCCTCAAGCTCTCCGCTTTACCTACTCTTCCTCAAGCCAACCAACAGCAAGCTCCAAAGGCACGAGTGTGCTTCGTGTGTGGTGATCCGAACCACTTTGCTAACGTTTGCCCAAACCGCACCGTGAAACAAGAGCCGCAGCAGCAGCAGCCACCACCGCAGCCTCAGTAACAACAACAAGCTGCGCGTGGAAGAGACCTTCAATCTCAATCACCGCCAGGCTCAGAATGACAACAATGTTGTCAATGGTACGTTTCTCGTTAATGGTATTTATGCTTCATGTTTATTTGATACTAGTGCCGATAATTGTTTTGTATCGTTAGAATTCGAAAAGGTTTTAAAATGTAAGCGCGCCAAACTCCCAGAGACTTTCGATGTGGAAGTCGCCACCGGAAGAACCGTTACTGTTAATTCCGTCTTACGTGGTTGTAATCTCGATCTCAACAACCATGTCTTCTCGATCAATCTCATACCTATGCAATTAGGTAGCTTCGATATCATAGTAGGCATAGATTTTCTTCGTGAGAATCATGCTGAAGCTGTATGCTTCGATAAAATGATTCGCTTCCCCCTTCTGAATGGTGATCAACTTCATGTTTATGGTGAAACGCCCTCAAAGAAGTTGATGCTTACACAAATGCTTGCAAAAGCGATGTGTTGCTTTCCTCGCTCATATCGTGAACCCGGAGAAAGAAAATAAGACTTATAAAGATGTTCCCATTGTTTGTGAATTTCCTAAAGTCTTTCCCGACGATTTACCAGGTTTACCCCCTACTCGAGATGTTGAATTCCGTATCGATTTGATTTCAGGCGCTACTCCCGTTACTAAAGCTCCTTATCGCCTCACACGATCCGAAATGCGCGAGCTATTGAGCCAACTTCAAGAGCTTCTTGATAAAGGTTTCATACGCCCGAGCACTTCGCCATGGGGCGCACCTGTCCTTTTCGTGAAAAAGAAGGATGGATCGTTCCGTATGCGCATCGATTATCGTGAACTTAACAAACTCACGATAAAGAACCGCTACCCTCTTCCTCGTATCGACGACCTATTTGATCAGCTTCAAGGTGCTACTTGTTTTTCTAAGATCGATGTTCGTTCTGGTTATCATCAGTTATGCGTGTTGGAAGAAGACATTCCGAAAACCGCCTTTCGTACTCGCTATGGCCATTTCGAATTCGTGGTCATGCCTTTTGGTCTTACCAATGCACCCGCGGTTTTCATGGATTTGATGAACCGTGTGTGTAAAGCTTTCTTAGATCGTTTCGTCATTGTTTTCATCGATGATATCCTTATCTGTTCGAAGTCGAGAGACGAACACGCGCGCCATCTCTGTTTAGTCCTCGAACTTCTCCAAAGAAATCGCCTTTATGCTAAGTTCTCTAAATGTGAATTCTGGCTCGAAGAAGTCCAATTTCTCGGCCACATCGTTAATAGTCAAGGAATTCACGTAGACCCTGCAAAGATTGAAGCCGTCAAGAGTTGGATTACACCAAAGAATGCTTCCGAAATCCGTTCATTTCTTGGATTGGCGGGTTATTACCGTCGATTCATCGCCGACTTCTCGCAAATCGCCGTTCCGCTTACCGCTTTGACTCATAAGGACAAACCTTTTGTTTAGAATTCCAATCAAGAGGAAGCTTTTCAAACTCTCAAGCGTATGCTATGCAACGCTCCCGTTCTCGCTTTACCCGACGGAAACGACAGTTTCGTTGTTTACTGCGATGCCTCGAACCTTGGTCTTGGTTGTGTTCTCATGCAACGAGACAAGGTTATCGCGCATGCGTCTCGCCAACTCAAGATCCACGAGAAGAACTACACAACCCACGATCTCGAACTCGGTGCAGTTGTTTTTGATTTGAAGATATGGCGACACTACCTTTACGGTACTAAGTGTACGGTCTTCACCGACCATAAGAGCTTACAACATATCTTTAACAACGTCGATGGGTTGAACTTCTCATCGAATACGATTGTGAGATACGCTACCATCCCGGCAAAGCAAACGTCGTCGCCGATGCTCTCATTCGACGAAGCTATGTGTATAGTATTCGTGACTCTCAAGCTTGTGCTAAACTTGAAACCCTCATCCGTGCCGCTCAATTCGCCTGCTTTAACGAGAATACCCTTCAAGACCAATTGAAATGTGGTGCCGAAACTCAGTTTGTATCTAAATCTGATGGTATTTATCACTATCTCGATCGTATTTAGATTCCCAGTCGTGATAATCTTCGTAAGTTGCTGATGGACGAAGCTCATAAATCACGATATTCCATTCACCCCGGTGCTGACAAGATGTACCAGGACCTTCGTCCTAAGTACTGGTGGCCGGGCATGAAAATGGATATTGCCTTGTACGTCTCAAAGTGATTAACTTGTTCGAAAGTCAAAGCCGAACATCAAAGGCCCTCTGGTTTACTTGAACAACCTGAAATCCCGATGTGGAAGTGGGAGAGTATAGCTATGGACTTCGTTACTAAACTTCCCCGCACTTCATCCGGTCACGATAGCATTTGGGTTATCGTTGATCGTCTCACCAAATCTGCGCACTTTATTGCTATACGAGAAGACTTTAAGGTCGAACGGTTAGCCCGAATCTATACCGACGAAGTTATATGTCGACACGGGACGCCTCGTGACATCATCTCTGACCGAGACGGTCGTTTTACCTCGCGTCTCTGGGAGACTTTTCAATCCGCTCTCGGTACTACTCTCAATCTCAGTACCGCTTTTCACCCTCAAACCAACGGTCAGATTGAGCGTAAGGTCCGCACCCTCGAAGACATGCTTTGTGCGTGCATCATAGATTTCGGTGGTAACTAGGATACGCATTTACCTTTAATCGAATTCTCATACAATAATAGTTATCATACCAGCATTCAAATGGCTCCTTTTGAGGCACTGTATGGAAGAAAATGTCGATCGCTTATTGCATGGCACGAGATCAGAGAAGCACAAATCACCGGTCCCGAGCTAATTCAAGAAACGACGGACAAGATCCTCCAAATCAGAGACAATCTCTTGAAAGCTCGGAGTCGTCAAAAGAGTTACGCTGATAAACGCCGCAAGCCCTACAGTTCGAAGTGGGTGATTACGTTCTCCTAAAGGTTGCACCTTGGAAGGGAGTGGTCCGCTTCGGAAAGAAAGGAAAGCTAGCGCCTCGATACGTTGGTCCCTTTAAGATTTGGAAAGAATTGGTAAAGTTAGCCTATCGTCTCGAATTACCGGAGGAACTCAATAATGTACATCCGACTTTCCACGTGTCTAACCTCAATAAATGCTTAGCCGAAGAGAATCTGCATGTACCTCTCGAAGATTTGCAAATCAACGAGACTCTCCATTTCGTGGAAAAGCCTGTGGAAATCATGGACCGAGAGACCAAGAAACTCCGACGTTCTCGCATCCCTATCGTGAAGGTCCGATGGGAAGGCAAACGCGGCGCCGAGTTCACTTGGGAATTGGAAAGTGATATGAAGGCCAAGTACCCGCATCTATTTGTTACAGCTACTACCTAATTTCGGGACGAAATTCCCTAAAGTAGGGGAGACTGTAACAACTTGAAAATTCGTTGTTATCTTTTCATTTTATTTTCCCGTTTATTTACCTTTGTAATCCTGAGATTCGGTTAAGTAATAAAGTTTATGTTAATTACTTATGGTGTTGTACGTTATTATCGCATCCAATCGCTCATTAAATCACATCACTAATCTCATCGCATCACAAATCGCAGTTAAATATGTGGTTTTATGTTATTTATGTGTTATATGTGTTTGTGGTTATAATTACAATCGCTATCACATCGCTCTCGCACTCTCTAATCGCTAAATCGCACTATTATACCAACTATAACGCTTAACGCTTTAATTTAACGCTTAATATAACTGTCTAATGCGAACTGAATAACCAAACGAACCCTTAACGCGAAATCGGCAAACGAAACTTGGTCACCAGGCCAAGTTCGGCCGAACTTGACTACCACAAGTTCGCCTGAACTTGCCTGATAACCAGGACTCCCTTGTTTCCCTCAAGTTCGCACGAACTTCTACAGAAATGTACAAGTTCGGCGGAACTTAGCTTTATTTCCCTTGAAATCTATCATGTTCGCGCGAACTTGCATGGAAATCATGCAAGTTCGGCTGAACTTGTTGTCAGCTCTTGAGAATCTTGACTTCTCCTATAAATACTCAGCTCATCCCTCTCATTTGCACTTGCTGACCAAGTTCGCTCAGAGCTCCCTCATTCCAAATCTCTCGTGTTCTAAGTAAGAAACGACCCGATTTCGACTACAACAACGTTTATCAACAACCAACAAAGGTTTACAACGATTTTGCACAAGGATCTACCTTCGTTTTCATCAAAACCCATTCTTTTACGAAAATCTTCATCTTTTTCTTCAAAATTTCTATTTTTAACTTAGATCTACAAATACGAGTTCGTTTGGTGTTAGTAGAGGCTTCCCAAACACGAGATCTGCAAGATCTCGGCTTGTAAGTTCTAGATCTAAGAAAACCTTTGATAAATATCGATTTTGACACAAAATCGGACTTTTGAGGATGTTTTGTTCATTTTATGATATGAAACGAAGCATCTATCATTCAAGATCCCATATCTGGAAGCACAAGGACGTTTATGTTGGTTTACACAAGCCGGACTAACCCGAACGAACCCCGAGTTCGCCCGGATTAGCCCACGCTTTTGTAAAACGGCTAAAAACTGCTCTAAAAGACCTCTCCAACCCACGTTTGCTCAGTAGCATAGGGTTGGAGGGATGAACAATCGATTTACTCAACAAACGACGCGAAAACGGAAGATTTTGGTCCCGAAAACATCAAAGTTCGCTCGAGAATCACTAGTTCCCCAAGTCAAGTTCGACCGAACTTGTACCCAAATGGGTCAAGTTCGACCGAACTTGGGTACTTTTCACCAAGTTTTCTTGCAAGTTCGCCCGAACTTGCATAGTTTCTTAGGAAACTATACAAGTTCGCCCGAAGTTGTCTTAACTAAAACGCACCCACAGTGAGTATACTTGACCCATTTTCGCTTTAACGCACTTTTTGGATGTTACATACGTTCTTATATCAAAAATCACAACACAAATCAAAACTGTTTTATCACACGCGAATGATCTGATTGTATATGCTCTATACGTGATACTAGAAACATGTGACTAGGACTTGTTTTCGTTAACTTGCCTCCTTAGCTAGTATGGTACTATAGTGTGACTTACACCCGACGGGGTCTAGTTAGGATGGACGCGCAAGCCTTCTCACGGTAGTTAGCATGAGAAATGAGCCTATGTTATGTTAAGTGTTTTGGTGTATCATGATATGTAATTAGATTGTTTCGCAAACCCTTTCTCGACTATGCTAGTATTATTCAAACTCGTATGCTCACCTTTACTTAATTGTATTGACTTTTATTTTAACGTATGTAACAGGTTAGGATTTATAGCTTGGATGCCTTGGATGTTGCATGCGTAGTTTATGTATTTGTTTTAGAACGGTTGTAATAAAATCTAGGGGAGATCAAATTGGATTATGTTTAAGAGATTTTGTTGATATGTAATGGTTATTTTGAAGGTTTATGAGTTTGATAGTATGGGATATTAAATGTTGATGTTTATCTTTGAAATGACTGTTATGGAAATTCTCTTGATCAATCTGATTCGCCTAGTGCCACTAACCCGATGATTTCGCCATCGGTTGGGGTGTGACGCAAGGTGTTACCCCTCAGTAAATTTATAGTATGACCTAAAAACTTAATTCCTTTATAATTCTCACAATATTAAGAATCTTATTTGTTGCTATATAGTTTTACTACACAATACTCCATAATTCTAATATGTTTTTACAAATTTAAAAATAAGATTGAACAGGGTGGTTAGCCATTAAACTCCTTTTCTCCCAATAACACTTTCATACCTCAATCGATTGATCTGATTGTCATAGTGAATTACCTAAAAAATAACTTCATACAAATTTCAAGCATTTTAAGCTTGAATTTATGTTATGCGAGTAAAATTGAATTTATAACGAACTTTATTGATATTATTGCATTAAAATCACGTGTCAAGATATTTGGTTAAAACTTGTGAGATTACCCGCGCGCTTTTGCGGGAATTCAATAAATAGTTCGTTATAGTAATGACACTCGCTCTAGGAACAATATGAGAAAAAAAACCTAAAATATAGTTTAATAAAATTTATTTGGAAGCGTAAGTGAATTAGATCATCAATAATATGTTTGAGATTTAAAAAAAGAAAAGAAAAATAAAAAATCGAAAAAAGGATCACAGACTTACGATTTAAGAATAGTTAGGGAAAAAAGTAAAAGAAAATAAAGTCAAAAAATTAAAAAAAACGAAAAAAAAAGTTTTATATCATTAAACATATATAATATATATATATATATATATATATATATATATATATGTAAACTGTTTAGCTACAAAGCCAATTTTTCTTACAAAGTGTAGGAAGCCACCACATAATAACATGTGACAAGTAGTTATTTTAATGCAAAGGACAATAATTTAATTTGATATTTATTCTATTTATGGTTATATTTATTATAGCTAACACTTAAGAAATTTAAGGAAACACAATATCACATTAAAAATCGAATTGCTAGTTATATTAGGATCGACATTCAAATCGCAATTCATCTTCTTCAAAAGGGGTTCGCTGAAAAAAAAACATGGTGTCACAGTGTGTTTTATCACTATAACACACTGCTATGAACACATCTACGTTGTGTTTTAGGAGTCAGTAATTGGTTCGTCGTGTTGTGTTTTAGCAATCAGGTGCTGGTTCGTCGTTGTGTTTTATCACTAAAAACATCTACTATGACACACCTAGTATCCAACATCAAATGTAGTAAAACACAGTACTATGATCAAACTTTTAAAAAACACGTTGTCTTCAACAAACACACATACTGAATACATGTATTTGCAAGATCTAATCACAATGTAACTTTAACACATCAATCCTTAAAACAATATCAATGTAAAAAAAACACCTTTACCAAGTTAGTCACTAGTTCGCCACATTGTGTTTTATCACTAAAACACACTACTATGAAAACATCTAGTATCCAACATAAGTGCAGTAAAACACAGTACTATGATCATTTCTTACGCTTATATTTCATGCCGAATTGGTAATCTTGACTCATGATTCTAACTAATTTTAGTATGCAGTTTGATTATAGATAGTGAGTTTTAATAGAGAAAAGCAAATGTGCTAGATTATAGGAGGTGTGTTATTTTTGGCAGTTATTTGATTGATTTAAAACATGGTAAATAACCAGACTACTCATAATCTATTATAACAATTAATTAATGACACACAAATACTACAAAAATGCCACCAACTTAATCTCAACCATTAAATACACTCATCCAATGGCCATGATCGCTTCCTACACTTTGTAGGAAAAACACGCTTTGCAAGAAACCTCACTCTATATATATAGCATTATTAAATTAAACATCATATAAATACTTAATAAATAAATAATATAGATCATATGCACAAAATCCCAAAATTATGAATTAACCAAGTTCCTAATTGTATTATAGATAATGAATTTTTATTGAGCATCAAACTATTCTTATATAGTTTTTTTTTTCCAAAGAGCATTCACAATCAAACCTCCTGCTCTATCTCTATAATTACACTAAAAAACATTACATTTTCTTTCTCATTTTC
The DNA here is from genome assembly GCA_947069175.1 of Scalesia atractyloides. NCBI lineage: Eukaryota > Viridiplantae > Streptophyta > Magnoliopsida > Asterales > Asteraceae > Scalesia > Scalesia atractyloides. Next base: position 40,515,138 of record CAMTDV010000006.1, read on the forward strand.
AATTAAATAATATTTTTATACTTTTATCATTATCTTTTCTCTCTCCTCCACTTACAACCACTTTCAAAAAATATTAAAAAATTATAAAGGTGAACAGTATCTCCTCCAAATTTACTGATGAACAGTAACTTTTTCTTTGTTTTCTCTCTCTCCTACATTCACAACAATTTACAACCACTTTCACAAATATAGAGGCTACACTCACACGAAAATAAAGGATCTATTGTGAATGCTCTAAGTAGATAGGAGCTTCACCCTAAGGAATAAGGAAGTCAAACCCAACCAGAAGGCTATATGGTTTGGATACGTTTGACTTCTCAATTTAGATTTAATAATAATAATAATAATAATATAATATAATATAATAATAATAATAAAATAATAATAATAATAATAATAATAATAATAATAATAATAATAATAAGTCAACACAAAAACTTGCTTAATATGGAGTTCGTATATGTTGGGGAGAACTGAAACATAAATTGTTTGTGTTATGGTCTTTGTCTATCTAGCAATTGATTCTAAATACTTTTGGATATGTATCATCAAATAAACACACGTACAATGTACATTTGAGTTATTTTATTTTCTACTTAGCATTCTTTATGACAAAAAAGAAAAAAATGCATTTATATATGCTGAACAACAATGATCACCGAAGTCATTTTAGATTACTGAGTCCTTTTAATTCGACATTTGAAGTTCTTCGCACTTGTATGGTATGGCATGTTGAGACATATGCTTAAGTACATGTGTTAGTGTAGGGTCTAATCCATATATAGATTCGATTTTTCTTATAACCATATGTCAGTTTGTGTGTGAACTCAAACTAACTAAGCATGTAAATTTTGAACTTTATTTAGTCAACTAAGCAGGATTCACTAAGGAAGCTTTAGTTATGATCACACTAACTATATGGTCATTGCGAAAAGTGTGCTTGTTAGATCTAACATATATCTCATAGACATTTAGAAGATTTGAAGATAGACTAAAGGATACTATGGATAGAAATCAAGGGCAATAAACGTTCTATAAGTAACTCATCAATTTCAAAAGCTTCCAATAGACTTTTCAGTTAATCCCACAATCAATTTTCAAATATTAATCAAGACTTGATAGTAATGATGAAAATACAATATATTATCCACTTTCTTTAGTAGAGATTAGGTGGTAGTGTATATTTCCAAAGGGTTCATGAACTTCATAAACACTAGCAAAACTCAATATATCTCGATTTGTTCACTTTAGATCATGAATTGTCCCAAGATCTATTAGTTGTTTAATAGTTGGTTTGATTAGGCTAATATCAATATACTTGTTTGATTTTGTATTACATTAGAAGTTTGATTTTTTTAAAATCCTTGTTTCTAGTCTTCACGTGTTTGTGAGACATTTTTTAGTTATACAAACATAATCTTCAGTTGTTGACTAATGGCCTTTGCATTACTACACTTGCAACTGTGTAGACTGTAAGTGCACCTTTTGGATGATAAATGTTGGATGCTACTACTTGTAGATTCTTCAAGGTCTAATGTGTAAATCTACCAAGTTTATGTTCTGACAAATAAATTCGGATATCATATGTTTAACTAGTCCGAATTTTTTGGTTATGTTGGTAGAACTTAATGTTGGTAGAACTTAATGTGGTAGAACATAATGTGGTAGAACATAATGGTAGAGTTTGATATAGTTTGTAAGAAAGTAGAGTTTGTTGGATCGTTTGTATTGTCCGAATTTGTATATGTTAACAAATACGGACCTGGCTTTTCTTGTAAGGACTTTTATGTCCGCATTTCCTCTTGTATTTATACTCTGTGTGATGAATGCAAGATAGAACTTTTGGAATTTATCTTTATGTGCAAGTTTTCTCCATGTGAAAAAAAACCCTAGAAACCTACTGTGTGTTAGTATGTGAAATTTGTGAATACTCAGTGGATTCACAGATTGTCGATCATCATCTCTCGTTCTCTACACCTTCTACATCGCATGCTTGCAGCGGTTTGCGTCACGTGGTGGATTCCGCACACCGCGTGACTTGGTGTCTCGGTTGTTCGAGATCCGTAGGTGGGCTTACAAGTGGTATCAGAGCAGGCTCTTTATTGAGAGGCTCTTACCGCTGTGAGTGTCAGTTGAAGGTTAGATTTATTGTTCGGTTTTGATAAATCTAGTGGGTTTTCTACTTTCTAGGGTTTCTTACTTCTTTTTTCTCATGTTTTCATGGATTCCTCATCTATTTCTTGATTCCTCTTGATGGATATAGATTAGGTTCTATTGTTGAGTGATTGTTCTTGATTGGATTGTTTAGATTAGGGTTCAGAGAGTGTCAGATCTTAAAATTCTCTATTGTTTTCTGAAAAAGTGATAGTCTGCTGAGGTAATCAATCATCATTTTCATCTAGGGTTTTTACACAGTCCGATCTTAATCATCTGTCCGTATTTGTTACTTCCAAATTTATTGATGATCAAGTGTGAAGTCACGCTTGGGAGATAAACTCGGTTGTTGTTTGATATCTAATCCAAATTTGGTGAAGGTATCTGTCCGAATTTGATACTTTGATTAATCCATATTTAATCAAGGTGTTGAATTCGAATTTGTTTGTTCGATTTTGGTTTAAAAATCCGAATTTGTCTGTTCCAATTCAAGTTTGTAAGTCTAGTGCGAACTTATTAGTTATCAAAATTTGTTCCAAGCATTGGTTTTAAGCCCGAATTTGTTTACATTGTTAATCAGGTCCGAATTTATAAAGGTTTCATAAGTCCGAATTTAATTGATTCTCTAATCCGATTTTGTCAGTTTCAGTTGTTCAAACTTGATAAGTCTCTTTTTTTCCGAATTTAAAAACTCAAAATATCCGAATTTGTGGGTTGCGATAATCTGACTTTGTGCGTTTACTAAGTCCGAACTTTTTGAGGTTGAGTCTAATCTAGTCCGAATTTTAGAAGAATTCGAGTTTGTTATATCAGGTTTGATCTGGGTTTGTAGTAAGTGAGTGTTTTCTCTCCAGACTTGAGGGTTTCTTGGCTACTGTTAACTGTTTCTGAAACCAAAATCTTCTGTTACTAAAATTTTGTGAACATGGCAAGTAATTTAACTACAGTTGTTCAAAACATTATGTGACATTTGTGCCTTTACAACCATCATACAATTCTAAAACAATTTCAAATCCAATGAAATCTTGTGTTTCATTCCCGGGAATTGTATAACTATATGTGACATTCACACATTTCAGTCCATGTACAATTTCAACCCCTCAAAGTTTTTCTAAAGGTTATATGTAAACTGTTACGCAAACGTAATTAGTTTAATGTGACGTACACTCCGGGAAAATGACATAAGCTAAAAATACCCTAAATACCCTTTACATAACTTAGAAATAAGTTTTGAAGGGTTCGGTATGGCAAAAACATGATTATTCAACTTCAGGGACTATTCTCATAAAACTGCGAAAGTCTGCCGATTCTCATATTTATGAATACAGACCTTGTGTAGACATCCAAAATTTTTGTAATTATTTAAATTTTGTATTTTAATGATACGAATGCAAAAATATCATTCGTTGCGTAATTTCGGTTCGTTTTCGTGTTCGTCGTAACTAAGCGAAAAACGCAACCATACAACCGAATAAACCGACATCCACGACATTTTTTTAGCATAATTCAAGTTATACATACTTTAGCACCAGGGGCCAAATCTGTCATTTTTTAAACTTCCCGCCCCTGCCAGAGCCTCACGGACCGTAAGAGGTGACCCCATACGGTCCGTAAGGGATGCTTAGATCAGCAGAAACTTGGCAGCTTCATATTCAAAGCCTTGGTCCCCATGAATTCGAAATTTACAGCTTTGTTCCTATATTTGACAAGTGTTAGGACCTCCCCTCTGACTATGACACATCAAGTGACACTTGTGATGATCTTGTGGACTCCTAAACACTATAAATAGCAACCAAGTTCAATCATTTTTCCTTGCTCATTTCATTCTTCTTTCTCCTAACTCTTTGGAGCCTGCTTCTAACTTTGGAGGCCTCCTATTCTGAGTTCTTTTAGTGTTCCCAACACAAGTAAGTACTCTCCCTAAGTCTCTTTTATTTCTTTTAGTTATTTGAGCTAAAAGCCAAATAGTTTGACTTTCTGTTTGACTTTCGGTTCTGACCAAGATTGGTCAAGTCAAAGTTCAATTGAACTTCGCAACGTGATCGTAATCATGAAGGTTATAATCCCTAGCGATTGCACCTTCTGATTATCACGTTTACTAGTCGAAGTGACGAGTTAAAGTTTCGGTCAAAGATGCGCATAATGTGCATTTTACGACAAAACTATTTTTGGGTATCAAGAAACCAATTTCGATACCAAATCAGTTTTATAAACTTAGTTAGACATGTTTTAACATGTCTAACTCGTCAATTCAAGTTTAGTGATTTATTTGGGTCGTAAGTCGAGCGGTCTTGACCACCGTTTTGACTTTCGAACCCGACCCGTTTGGTCGATCTTAGGATCCGACCAAACAAATATTGTGACCATAGTTATATAGGGAATAACCCTCTGATGTTATACCTTATGGTCACTTTGTTTTGTTAGTTATATGATAAGTCGTTCCTATATGCCTAAAAATGACCAAAATGCCCTTTTTACGCATAAATCCATTATAAGCATATGTAATCAACATTCTGACATATAAACTGATGTAATGACATTTTCAAACATGTTTGGGCATTTAAGACTTATCATAGGATATGTTTAACCATCCGAACACGTGTTTACGCAAATGACACGTTAAAGTAGCATAAACTACCTTACCGGGTCATAACGGGTCTAAAAGCACTTAGGATTCATTCCAAATCAGAATGTTGAGTTCGTTAAACCATTTCATATGAGTTCCAACACTCATTTGGTTTACAAAACCTCATTCTATCCGATTCCCCCGATTACGTCCCGTACTTTAACATAGTTACCCGATGTTAGGACACACTTGATTCCTTGATCTTTTGGGCTTTGTTTACACATTCATAAAAGGCTTATACGCAATCCCAAGTGAGTACATGGTCCCCTCTTTTATGTTTTTCAAATGTTTGGGGTGATTTATATGTGCCTATTCACTATTTTCATGATTTCAAAGCTATATGATTTCGCATACATAATACTTATCCTTTTAATGAATTGAAACCGTTATCTATGGCTTAAATAATGATTTTCAAAGTTTGTAAGACTATTGTTGGTGCGTATTTATTCTTATACATTATTAACATGATCAAGCCGATTGGTAGTACGTATAGTGCTATAGGACTTGACACCCCATTCCCGTTTTAGTGAATGTCAGAAATCAAGTTTAAACCAAATAGATTTTGCCTTCGTGGTAAATCTATAGTCACCAAAATATAGTTTAATATACTCAGGTTTGAATGTATTGCCAAACGACCACAATGTGTTATTACAAAGGTTTTTTAATTAAGCCATAAAAACTTATCTTTTCTTGATTTCCTAAACCAAAGTATAGTTTGATATACTACCAAATCACAATCAAAGTATATTTTGATAAACTACCAAAGCATAGTTTGATATGCTGCCAATGTGATATTGTAAACCACAGTGTAGTTTGATATACTAATAAATCTTTTAAACCAAAGTATAGTTTGATATACTAAATGATTCTTTTATTCATAAACCAAATCATAGTTTAATATATTACCAAAGTAGAGTTTGATATACTACCTAATCTTTTAAACTAAAGTGTAGTCTGATATATGTGACACCTCGAAAATTTCGTCCAATAAAATTCCGACACGTGTCCCGAAAATTCTTGGTTATCATGTAGCCGAGAGGGACCAACGACGCCGTCATGTTATTCTAATAACCTCTGAACGAGCATCGAGGAAAGTCGGGGGACCAAAGTGGTGAAAATGCCAAACATTAATAGTCTGGAGGTCCTTACGGACTGTAACCACTTCCGGTTACGGACCGTAAGGTTAAATAAACCTTGGTTTCAATAAGGGGTTACGGACCAGCAAGCCTTTATGGTTACGGTCCGTAACCAATTAAAATCTGTGGGCGCCAGAGGTCCTTACGGACCGCAAGGCAAAACCGTTACGGTCCGTACGGCGGTGCCAGTGACAGAAACATGGCAGCCTGTTGTGCCTGCCACCTTGCTCGCCATTGCCACCCTCCTCCTACTTGTGCCACGACCCTAGCCACTTGTACTCGTCCTAGATCAGCTCCTAACACCTGGAGTGATCCCATGCTTCATCCTTGGCTATAAATAGCACCTCCAACTTCATCACAACTTGCTCATTCTCATATTCATCTCTATCTTGTTCTCTAGAGATTCCCAACTGAAGGGAGCCTCCAATCTAGTCTTATTTTCGTGCTAAGGACTTTAAGTAAGTGTCCTTTCCTCCCTCTTTCAGTTTTATTAGGCTTTAAGCCGAGGTCAAACATTTACGTAAAACACTTTGACTTTGGGCTAAGACCATAATGGTCCAGCCAATGTTCGTAACAAACATGGCTACGTGATCGTAATAAGGTAGGTGTTAACCCCTCAAGAGGGCACCTCCTGATTACCACGTTTGCTTGGTCAATTGACGGGTCAAAGTTATGTTAATAAAAAGTCAAACGGGTTAATTTTGAAATAAAATCATAATTAGCAATGTAGATGTTATAAAATCTGTTTTGACACTCTAATAACTTGGTAATAATTGTAATAACATGTGGGAACATGTTTGGCTCGACAATTCCAGGTCCAAGGTCGGTTCGCAACCGAAAGTCGTAAAGTTTGACTTCTACTTTGACTTTCAGTTCTGACCCGATTTAGCCACATTAGCTACTGTGCCTAAGTTGCATTATGACCATGTTATATTATACTATAACCCTTTGGAGTTATAGGACATGGTCATGTAGTAATCCGAGTCATTATGCAAGTATCCAATAAATATGCCTAAAACGCCCTTTTCACGTATAAAATAGTTTAAACATTAAACTTGACATCAAAACTCATTACCTACTGATGTAATATCATTATTAAGGTTATTTGGGATATTTATTCAGGTTGCAAACTGAGTTTAATCTCTAGTTTACACATTATGTCCTTAAATGACGATATCGCCCTTTCGGCACTTAAAATGAGTTTTAAACATTTTTATGAACCAAAACCTTATGCCTACTGATGTAGTATATATATTAACATATTTTGGTCATTCAAACCTGGTCACAACAACAGTTTCATTTAAATATCGTTTAAATCGTCATTTAGCGACTTAATCGCCGTTTCGACGCATAATATGGTTCAAAGCCATATTAGAGTACTGAGACTTGTTGCCTACTGAATTCAAAACATATTTTCAAACTTATTAATAGTAGGTATATGTCCCAAACTCAGACTCCCAAATAAGTTATCGAATTATATGTGAAATGACCAAAATGCCCTTTCGGGACATAGTTTGGTCTTAAACTATAAACCACACATATAATTGATATCCTACTGATGTAACATCATAAAATAAGTGTTTTACAGAATGTTTATGAACTTAACATCGGTTTTACATATAAACTCGTTTATTTATGTTTTAAAATGACGAAATTGCCCTTTTAAGGCATAAGTTACTTTTAAAACCATAACGGGCCGTCATATCAATAACCTACTGTTATAATAACATATTTTAAACTTACTGGCATATGGAACTTGTGTAGGACTCACCCGGTTACCCAGTTTCGCTTATATGTGTACGGTTAAGCCTACGTGACTAGTTTATGCAATTTAACCAAAACGGGTTTAGCCATACCAAAATACTCTCAAATTTCAGAATGTAAAATGGTGACCCATATTATACAAGTCCTAGCACTTTTCGGGGCCAAAATACATTCTTTTCCGGTCACCGTTTGATCTAGCGCTTTGTACCGTTATCTTTATTTTAAGTTAGCCGGTCTAGGTCAATGATCAAATAAAGACCCGCTAGCTAACTAATTGGTTAATAAAACCCTCCTTTCCAGACTAGAGACTTCCGGTATATTGTCACCAAGCTAGTTTATTTTGATTACGGCTGTGCTCTGCTTATTTTCTTATTAATAAGGACTTTGCAAGCCAGGTAAATACTTTAACTTATTTTCCCTTATACGGGCTTGGGATACGGTATACTAATACCGAATGGTTGGATATGGGATCAAAGACCAATGAGCCGGGAATTCAAATAATCCATTCTAATTCGTATTGCTTAATATTAAACATTTAGGGGTTAAAACGATCGTGTCCTTGATATCCACGGCTCATTTAATTGCAAATGGCCACGACCTAAGCACGGGGTGTAGGCATACACCCGTCAGATGCTAAATTAAAATTATGACCATTAGGGGTGCCCCTATTAAAGGTGTTAAAGTGGTGTGTCGATTAATCATGATCCCGGCATAGTTTTCGGGCTCTAAATGTCTTATTAGCATGTAAAACTGATAACATGAAAATTATTTATCCCAAGTTATCTATTAAAACTAAGTACCATTGCATACACTAAATGTTTTCAAAATATTTTCAAAATGAGTCGGTTAAATGTATTTACCAGTGAAAACTGACGTATTTTCAAAAGACTAAGCGCAGGTGACAAGTATACGTAATTAGGCTGGAAGTGCTCGGCGAAACTTAAGAGGAATTGCAACCCTTTACTTAGAAGACCTTAGTCTGTTAAATTTCCTTTTGTAATTACATTTCGATCCGCCTGTGGATCTAGTTACAAGCGTTGTATTTATTATTTTAAACTTTGAACATTCGAACATTTGTAATAGTAATTATCCAGACTTCCGCTGTGTTATATTGTATTGTGTGGTAATGATGATATCAACTTATGTCACGAATTTCCCCAACCGGGCCCACCGAGTTACACGTGGAAATTAGGGGTGTGACAGGTTGGTATCAGAGCTAACTCTCGAGTGAATTAAACACTAGCCTTTTTGTTTAATCTCGAGAATACATATTAACACATATCTCTTAGACTTTCGAGTCTAGACTTTGACCTAGGTGTAACCATTTCCATCTTATTATTCTAGCTTGTATTTTGTTTAACTTGTTTTTGAAACAGGAACAATGCCGCCTAAGTTTAGACGTGGAGGAAAGGGTAAAGGACCCATGAAAAGAATCATCGTATGCCCCGGAAGATAGACTGTTACGAACCATACTTGGCATTTGTGGCACGCAGGAAGAGCTCATGCAGCTGGGGGGGGACCCTCAATGACTGGACCATCTTTCACTGGACCATCCTTCAGGCCACCAGACAGACCCTCTTTAGCTGGAGCAGCCAACTTACCTGAAAACAACCCTTACGAAGGATCTGGAGATTCTTCATCCCCCTTTGAACCTTACCGACATTCGATATCACATGAATACTCCCCACCTCATTCACATTCTCAGCATTCCTACCATTCTCACCATTCCCATCAATCTCACTATTCACACTCCCATTCCCAACAAGAATACTTCAACTCCTATTTCGATAACCCAGTCAACCAACCCGCACCAGAAACCCCTCCAATTGACTCACCCACACATATGGAGGAAGATTCCGACCCAGAGGAATTCCCGCAAACCGGATCGTATGGTCATCCTATTGAGCTGTCTAGCGGCTCGAACTCCGTGGCAGGATCTCCATTTAGAGGGCCCGATGAATTTGACCAAAGATGGCACAATATGTGTTCGTCAACACGCCCTCATACCATAGCACTCCCCAACACCAAAACCCATCACCCCATCCTCACCAAGAGGATGTTGAAATGCAACAGGTGGATCAACCTTAGCCACCACCTGAATCATCATCACAACCATGCCAAAGACGTGGAGCACGTATGTCAGTACGTGCTGGTCAAAGGTCGGGTTCGCTACCACCTTTACCACCCTCTTACCCCATCATACCCGAGGACCCACAAATGGGTGGACCCTCGAACACATCACCAGTGGTGGAGCCTCCACCACAACTAGCTGTTGAGCCTCTGCCTCAACTACCTCTACCACCGCTGGATTTTGCCAATCCAATACTTGCATATACAGGACCATCAGGGTTTCACACTACCGACCCTCCTGGCTTGTATAATTACATTCACCACTTTTTAGAGCAAGATCCTTATTATGATGCAATTATTCATAGTAACCTTTATCATTCCTCTTACCCTTCCTACCCACCCCCTTATACCTCTACCGGGTATCCACCTTATGGATATCCGTATCCAGTTGCGCCTCAGCCGCAACCACCCTCAGCCGCAACCCCAACCACAAGTACCACTCCAGGCCATTAATGAGGCCTTGGATCAAGTAAGGGAAATGCAACAACAGGTCAAAAATCAGAGAAGAAACAAATAAATTTATCAAGAAGCTTTACAAAGCCGTAAAAGGAAGGAAGGATGACTAACTTTGTATTTTTATATATGTAAGTTAAATTCCAAAAGTCCCTGCGTGGACATTGTTATTTCTGTTAAGTTCCTGCGTGAACTATTTTTGTTATTTTAAGTCCTATGTATTAGGCAATTTTGTAATGTTCCTTTTAGTAAAATTTCCTTATAATTATTTACTTCATCCAATCAATCATCATGATTTTATTCAAGAGTTATTGATCCGCTACATTAACCCAAAAATCCATCAGCCAATGGCTATAATAGATTGGCAAATGAAAATTTCGGAAGTAGCCTTCTGTCTAGCAAAGGTGAACAATGTTCACCTTCCGAATTTATCATTTCTCTATGTCAAACCCTATCGCCTAAGTGATTAAGTTAGATCCTGGCTAAAATATTCAAACACTCAATAGTAGTATAAAGCCAGTGAGCAAAAATACAGTAGTGACGCATGACGCACTAACTGATATATTCTGGACTATGTCCAATCTATAAATGCCTATGATGGTCCTTTGAGACCTAGGTTATATATAAGTATACCACATTTAATATTTAAAATTCTGTTTGGTCATAGAACCATGTTGTGAATAAGGGTACGCCATAACATCTAATCAAAATTCATCTAAGAATTTAAAAGTAAAATTTGCAACAATGGCGGAATCAAACGAAGTAAATAGCAAACGCATCGATGACGACGCCAATGAGAATATCATCATAAGTAAGAATGACTTGAGAGAACTTATTGCCACAGAGATTGGCAAAGCCTTAAAGGACAAATCTGATCACCGATCAGAGTCAAGCGCTTCTCGCTCTAAGCCCGTCTCTAAACCTAAAACTCAGCCTAGCCACTCAAGGACGAAAAAGAGTGAGGCACACTCCTTGAATGTGAGGAGTATAGCAAAGAGTGATGAACATCCTAAGAAGCCGAATGTCGATAGCGATGGTTGTTCCTACAAGTACTTTGTGTCTTGTAGACCCCGTGATTTTAATTGGGAAAAAAGAGCTGTTTAGTGCTTGAGATGGTTGTATGAGATGGAGACGGTGGTGGATATCAGCGGCTGCACTGATAAAAATGTGGTTAAGTATGTGTCTCAGTCATTCAAGGGTGATGCCCTTATCTGGTGGAAAGCCTTGGTTCAATCTACAGGCAAAGTTTATCTCTACCACTTAAGTTGGTCCAAGTTTGTGGACTTCGTGAAAGATACCTACTGTCCGCCCCATGAGGTAGAGAAAATTGAGTCAGATTTCTTAAATCTGACTATGAAGAACATGGATTCTCAGAAATTTGTTACCGACTACAACTCTCTCTCAAGGCTAGTGCCTTATTTAGTCACCCCGGAGCCCAAACGTATAGCACGTTTCATTAATGGGCTAGCTCCTGAAATCAGGAGTATGGTTAAGGTGGTGCAGCCTGGCACCTACAAATCTGCTGTAGAACTATCCCTCTCCCTCACACAAGATTATGTGAGGCAAATGTCAGTTAAGACTGACAATGATGGGAAGCGAAAACGGGAGGATGGAAACTCCTAGAAATTTAACAAGAAAGGAAAAAATGGGTTTAGTAAGGATAATCAAAAGTCGAGCGACAAACCCACATGCAAGACGTGTGGAAAGCAATACTACGGACAGTGTCGCTTAGATTAGAAACCGAAAGAATGCAAAATCTGTAAGAAAACAGGGCATAGGTCTCATGAATGCCGTAACATTAAGGACGCTACTTGCTTCCGGTGTGGTGAGAAAGGCCACATCAAAACGAATTGCCCTAAAGCTACTACTGAGGGTAAGGCCAAAACTACCGAAGCTAAGAAAGCCACTGCTAGGGCCTTCCAGATGAATGCTAAGGAAGCAGTGAAGGATAACAATGTCATAACGGGTACGTTCCTTATCAACGACACTTTTGCTAGAGTTCTTTTCGATTCGGGCGCTGATAAATCGTTTGTAGATCATAAGTTTAGTGAACTATTAAACTTGCCCATAAGAACTCTATACATAACCTATGAAGTAGAGCTCGCTGATGGAACAATAGAAATCGCTTTATGCATTCTTGACGGATGCTCCATATCCATCAAGAATCATTCTATCCCTGTCTCTCTTTTACCTATGAAGCTAGCGGGATTTGATGTAGTCTTAGGCATGGATTGGTTATCACATAACCAAGCTCGCATTGCATGTGATAAGAAACTCATCGAACTCAAATCCCCGTCTGGTAAAATCCTCACCATTCATGGAGACAAACACTTTGGACTGCTGGATAAATCCGTTTTGTTTAAGGCATCTAGATGTATGACTAAAGGATGTGTCATCTACATGGCGCAAGTCATCGTTGATGAACCAAAACCAAAGATTGAAGATATGCCTATCATTTCCAAATACCCAGACGTGTTCCTAAAAGAATTACATGGCCTACCTCCTGATAGGCAGGTAGAGTTTTGAATTGATATCATACCTGGAGCAGCTCCCATAGCTAAAGCTCCATACCGTTTAGCACCAACCGAGATGAGAGAATTGAGAACCCAACTGGATGAACTCTTAGAGAAAGGTTTTATTCAACCTAGCTCTTCGCCTTAGGAAGCTCCTATCCTGTTCGTCAAAAAGAAGGACGGATCAATGTGAATGTGCATTGATTACCGTGAACTCAATAAGATAACGATCAAGAACTGTTATCCTTTGCCCAGGATCGATGATTTGTTTGACCAATTGTAAGGTGCAAGTTACTTCTCGAAGATTGATTTAAGGTCAGGATATCACCAGCTTAAAGTTAGAAATGAAGATGTTCTGAAAACTGCTTTCAAGACAAGATATGGACATTACGAGTTCTTGGTGATGCCTTTTGGGCTCACTAATGCACCTGCAGCATTCATGGATCTCAAGAATAGAGTCTGCACGCCATAGTTAGATAAGTTTGTCATTGTCTTCATAGACGACATACTTATATACTCTCGTAATCAATCTGATAACGAGAAACATTTAAGGTGCATTCTCGATATACTATGTCAGGAAAAGTTGTACGCAAAATTTTCTAAGTGTGAATTCTGGCTACGTGAAGTTCTGTTCCTTGGCCACATAGTAACTGAACATGGTATCCAAGTAGACCCAGCAAAGATAGAAGCAATAATGAATTGGGAAGCCCCAAGGACACCTTCCGAGATACGTAGTTTCTTAGGATTGGCTGGTTATTATCGAAGGTTCATTGAGAACTTCTCACGAATAGCCGCTCCTTTGACATCTTGACCTGTAAGGATGCTAAATTCAACTGGGGACCAAAGAAACAAGAATCTTTTGAAAAATTAAAGTATAAGTTAAGCAATGCCCCGCTGTTAACTCTTCCAGAAGGTGTTGAAGAGTTTCTGGTTTATTGTGATGCTTCGCACACTGGTATGGGATGTGTGCTTATGCAGAGAGGCAAGGTGATTGCCTATGCATCACGACAATTGAAAGTGCACGAGAGAAACTACACCACCCATGATTTGGAACTGGGTGCAGTAGTATTCGTACTTAAACTTTGGAGGCATTATCTATACGAAACAAAGTGTATTATCTACACCGATCATAAAAGCCTCCAAAATTTGTTCAATTAGAAGGACTTGAACATGAGACAACGACGTTGGATGGAAACACTCAACGACTATGATTGTGTGATTCAATATCATCCAAGGAAAGTGAATGTAGTCGCTGATGCGCTTAGTCGCAAGGAAAGAGTCAAACCTTTAAGGATCAATGCCAAGAGCAATGAATTGAAGAATAGCTTAAATGAAAAGCTATTATTTATACAAAAAGAAGCCATGTCAGAGGACAATATCGCAAGAGAAGGATTAGGTGCCACCATTGTTCAGTTAGCATCTGGAAAGGACAGAATGTTTAGGCTTAATAATAGAATCTGGGTTCCGATCTTTGGAGGAGTTAGAGATGTAATCCTCCAAGAAGCACAAATTCTAAATATTTGGTTCACCCAGGAAGCAACAAGATGTACCAAGATCTTAAACCCAATTATTGGTGGATGAGTATGAAGAAAGATATAGCTAATCATGTAGCAAAGTGCTTGACGAGTTCTCAAATTAAGGCCGAACACCAGAAACCGTCAGGACTTCTACAACAGCTTGAAATCCCAGTGTGGAAATGGGAAATGGTAACTATGGACTTTATCACTAAGTTACCTAAGACCAAGCATGGCAATGACACAACTTGGGTTATTGTGGATAGATTAACCAAATCCGCTCACTTCTTGCCAATAAAAGAGACCTATGATTCCGATAAGCTAGCTAAGCTTTATGTCAATGAGATTGTGTCCTTGCACCGTGTGCCGATATCCATTATATCTGATAGAGACACAAGATACACATCTCACTTCTGGAAAAGCTTCCAACAATCTCTAGGTACGAGATTAAAATTCAGTACGGCTTACCATCTGCAGACGGACGGACAAAGTGAGCGTACCATTCAAACCTTGGAGGGCATGCTTCAAGCTTGTGTGATTGAATTAGGCGAAAGTTGGGATGATCACTTACCCCTAATTGAGTTCTCTTATAATAATAGTTATCACACAAGTATTAAGGCCGCTCCTTTTGAAGCCTTATATGGAAGAAAATGTAGGACGCCTGTATGTTGGGAAGAAGTTGGAGAAGCCCAACTATCTGGACCTGAAATCGTCCTCGAAACCACGGAAAAGTTTGTACAAATCCGTGATCGACTTAAGGCAGCTCGTGATAGACAAAAGAGCTATGCTGACAAAAGGCGTAAACCTTTACAGTTCCAAGTTGGGGACAAGGTTATATTAAAAGTATCACCTTGGAAGGGTGTAATGCACTATGGGAAAAAGGGCAAGTTAAGCCCGAGATACATCGAGCCATTTGAAATAATCGAATGTGTCGGACCCGTAGCTTATAGGCTTAAGCTACCTGAAAAGCTCAGTGGAATCCATGATGTTTTCCACATCAGCAATTTAAAGAAATGCCTCGTGGACGAGTCGTTAGCAATGCCTCATGAAGATATTCAAATTGATGAAAACTTGCGTTTCATGGAGAAACCAATTGCGATCGAAGATCGGCAGGTTAAAAAGCTTCGTAGGAAGCACGTACCTATTGTGAAGGTCAAATGGGATGCCCGTCGAGGTCCCGAATATACTTGGGAAGTCGAATCCAATATGCGACAAAAGTACCCTTATCTATTCGAATAAATCTCGAGGTCGAGATTTTTATTAAGCGGGTGAGGATGTGACACCTCGAAAATTTCGACCAATAAAATTCTGACACGTGTCCCGAAAATTCTTGGTTACCATGTAGCCGAGAGGGACCAACGACGCCGTCATGTTATTCTAATAACCTCTGAATGAGCATCGAGGAAAGTCGGGGGACCAAAGTGGTGAAAATGCCAAACTTTAATAGTCTGGAGGTCCTTACCTCGTAACCACTTCTGGTTACGGACCGTAAGGTTAAATAAACCTTGGTTTCCGTAAGGCGGTAACGGACCGCAATCGTTTATGGTTACGGTCCGTAACCAATTAAAATATGTGGGTGCCAGAGGTCCTTACGGACCGCAAGGCAAAACCCTTACGGTCCGTAAGGCGGTGCCAGCGACAGAAACATGGCAGCCTGCTGTGCCTGCCACCTTGCTCGCCATTGCCACCCTCCTCCTGCTTATACCATGACCCTAGCCACTTGTACTCGTCCTAGGATCAGATCCTAACACCTGGAGTGATCCCATGCTTCATCCTTGGCTATAAATAGCACCTCCAACTTCATCACAACTTGCTCATTCTCATATTCATCTCTATCTTGTTCTCTGGAGATTCCCAACTGAAGGGAGCCTCCAATCTAGTCTTATTTTCGTGCTAAGGACTTTAAGTAAGTGTCCTTTCCTCCCTCTTTCAGTTTTATTAGGCTTTAAGCCGAGGTCAAAGCGTTTATGTAAAAACACTTTGACTTTGGGCTAGACCATAATGGTCCAGCCAATGTTCGTAACAAACATGGCTACGTGATTGTAATAAGGTAGGTGTTAACCCCTCAAGAGGGCACCTCCTGATTACCACGTTTGCTTGGTCAATTGACAGGTCAAAGTTATGTTAATAAAAAGTCAAACGGGTCAGTTTTGAAATAAAATCATAATTAGCAATGTAGATGTTATAAAATCTATTTTGACACTCTAATAACTTGGTAATAATTGTAATAACATGTGGGAACATGTTTGGTTCGCCAATTCCAGGTCTAAGGTCGGTTCGCAACCGAAAGTCGCAAAGTTTGACTTCTGCTTTGACTTTCAGTTCTGACCCGATTTAGCATGTAAAACTGATAACATGAAAATTATTTATCCCAAGTTATCTATTAAAACTAAGTACCATTGCGTACACTAAATGTTTTCAAAATATTTTTAAAATGAGTCGGTTAAATGTATTTACCAGTGAAAACTGACGTATTTTCAAAAGACTAAGCGCGTGTGACAAGTATAGGTAATTAGGCTGGAAGTGCTCGGCGAAGCTTAAGAGGAATTGCAACGCTTTCCTTAGAAGCCCTTAGTTGTTAAATTTCCTTTTGTAATTACATTTCGATCCGCCTGTGGATCTAGTTACAAGCATTGTATTTACTATTTTGAACTTTGAACACTCGAACGTTTGTAATAGTAATTATCCAGACTTCCGCTGTGTTATATTGTATTATGTGGTAATGATGATATCAACTTACGTAACGATATTCCCCAACCGGGCCCACCGGGTTACATGTGGAAATTAGGGGTGTGACAATATACTACCTAATCTTTTAAACCAAAGTATAATTTGATATACTACCTAATCTTTTAAAGCAAAGTATATTTCGATATACTACAAAATCCTTTTATTCATAAACCAAAGTATATATTGATATACTACCGATTCTATTATTTCAAAACCAAAGTATATTTTTTGCATATACTACAAATCTTTTTATAGCAAAGTATTTTAGATACGGAATTTTTATCAAGGATTCAGATATTTTTGAAACCATTTAATCTTTTCTCTTAATATCCAAAGCGATGAATCTAAATCACAAAACCTATGCTACTCACAGGCATTTTTATGCTAACGTTATATTTTCACATATGTTTCAGGTACTATTATTTGGTGATTTGAATGCATACTTCGCATAGGATGGACGCGGGCCTTAGTGACTTAAAACTTGAAAGACGAATTGGATCGTATTACATTTCCATTATTCCAAAACAATGTAACATATTGATTCAATAAAACAAAACTTTAAATACCATGTGTTGTGAAACAATTTCTTGTAACGTGACTCCCGATGTTTCTGCCGTGGTTTGTTGTATTACGCGATCGGGGTGTTACACATTAAACATAACAATGAAGTCAAAAGTAGCAATAAACCTCCGTGCTTTTAAAGGAACTTGATTATCCAGAATGGAAAGGACGATTTGAGAGGTACATCAAGGCAAAAGATTTAGGGATGTGGTTCTGTATTACATCGGATCATGGAGAACTACATGTTCATTCTTAACAATTGCAACCTATCTGGCCTTGACTGATGATCAAATAAAATACTAAGAATGTGAAGAAAAGGCAATGTCGTTGATTACAATGTCTTTACTGCAATCAATCCTTCACATGTTCAGCAATAATAATTCATCAAAGGAGATGTGGGATTTGAGTGAAAGATAAGAAGGAAACGAAATGTTTAAGAAAAGAAGACTTGATCGATTGAAGACATAGTTAGTGGTGTTTAAGGCAATGAAAAACGGATCTTTAGATGACTTGGTCAATAGATTCTATCATCTTTTAGGTGAACTTGATCGTAGCCAACCAAGATTGTATACAGAATTTGAGAAAGTTGAAAATTCCTAAATTGCTTACTGAAGCAATGGAACATGTTTACGGCTTTAATCAAAGAAAGTCCACTATACGAAGGACTTACACTTGAGCAGGCCATTCAGAAAATTAAAGGTTATGCTTGGTCTTTAGATGATCAAGATTCCGAATTCGAGAAGCTTCAAGACCCTACTTTGTATAGAGCTAAACAAGTTGAAAAGGGAACTAGTACTGGTGTTATTTTTCTTTCAATAACAGTTCTCAAGGAGAATTCTTGAATCAATAGTGGAAGTGTTGCGAGTGGAACTCATACTTCACAAGGAACTATATCTTCAAATGTTAATGTTAGACAAAGTATAAATGTTCCTCAGCTTGATCCTAAATGTATAAAACTCATTGAAGAAAACATGAGTCTTCTTGCATCATTTATGACTGTGTATGAGAATTTTGCTATGGGAAAGCTTGTTGAACCTTCTAGTTTCGACGAATATTTTGATCAGACAGACCAAGAAGAAATGGACGAGTTGGATTTACATTGAATATGGCGTCATTAGTTCGAAGGGCTAAGAAATTTCTTCAACGACCTGGAAAGAGTTTTATCAGCGGTAACAAAAACACTCGTATGGGAGTAGTGACCAAAGTAAAATGCTACAACTGTGGTATCTAGGGTCATTATGCAAGAGAATGCCGCAAACCAAAATGAGAAAGACAAGGCAACAACGGTCTAGGAAGTTCATCAAGATCCAACAATAACAGTCTAGCTTCATCTAATACACCTCCTGCCACTTCTACAACAACTTCATCGGATAATCTTATTTCTTCTCCACACAATGCATTGGTTGTTCAATCGCTTCAATCCATTAGCGATCCACAGGATTGGGGAATTGTTATGGAAGATACAGTTATTGCTATTGTTTCACAAGCGTTCATTGCAAAAATCGTTGAAGAGGGGTTTAGAGATATGTTCGTAGAAGCAAATGTGGAATAGTTAAAATGTGGTGGCAAAAGTTCTAAGTGAGAATCTGGAAATGGATAAAATTAATGAAGCTGAAGAATGCTTGAGAAAAGAGAATGAAGAAGAGGAATGCAGAAAGAAAGAAGAAAGGAAATAAGAGAATGATCGGTTTGAATTCAAGATCATGAATGAAGAAATGAAACGATTTACTGATGAAGTAATGGCAAAACAGGAAGCGGGAAATGCAGGTAACTCAGATCAAGCTTTCGTGGCTAACATAGAGGTACAAACTAAGCTTGCTGATAAAAGGTGTCCTAGATGCATTGATTTTGTCACTAAGTGTGGCAGATACGCTCTCCATAATAGTAATTTGATTATTGATCTATAGAAATCTAGAGATTTAGTTGTTGCACTTTCTAGTGCTGACAAGGAACATAAAGTAGGGTGATTGCCTTGAAAAAGGACATCTCTGATTTTGAAAGATGTTTGGCACAAGCAACTGTAAAAAATCAAGATTTAAAAGCTGAACATGAAACTTGTGAAAATTTAATCTTAGAAAAGAACAAGATAATTTTAGACAAAGATAACTTGATTTTAGATTTACAACGCAAACTTGAGAAATTCGAGAATTCATCAGAAGTGATGAATTTTTGTATAAACAGTCAACGTCTTAAAGACTCAGAAGAAGAGATGTATAGTGTTGGTTATCGAAAGGTAGTACCACCTTTTAACAACAACTATACCACAACACCATCAGTTGATCCTGAAATTGCAAACTCTGTTCCTGTTGCACCTCTGACAGTAGATCCTATCAGTGAGGAAAAGTCTGAATCCGAAAGTGATTCGGATTCAGAACAGACGAGGTCGTGTGATGCTAGAGAAAAGAAGTTAATTTGAACAATCTTGAAGATTTAGTTAACTCAAAAGTTTTAGAAGCTCTAAATCAAGTTCAAAATACTCAACAAAATTCAAAGCCCAACAAAAGGGGTAAAAGAATGATAAAAACATCAAGACTTTTTTTTGTAAAAGGCGAAAACTTTAACATTGAACTTGAAAAGATCGAAAAGAGTTCAAATTCAGATTTTGTAAAACAAACTGTCAAAAATTCGAACAAAGCATCCTCGTCCTTTAGCAGTTAAGATGAGCAACAAGAAAAGCTTGAGAAAGTTGATAAACGACGATGCTATAAATGTCGTTTGAAAGGACATTTAGTTGTCGATCGTCCGAAAGACAAAGGTAAAAGTAGTGTGGATCCTGATTTTGATAAACCTTTTGTCACCAAACCACAAAATGAACCTAAAAATGATGAAAAGGAAGGGGTAAATCTCAAAAGGTAGAAGAAACTAAGGTTGAAAAACAAGAAAGTAAACCTGTTTTTAAACCAAAGGTAAAAAATCAACAAGAAAAGGATCAGGAAATATATCTTTTGGATAATGGCAGTGGTCATAGTTCAGATCATGGATTGGAAAGCTCTTCCGCAAAACGTGAGGGCGTCAGAAAACTCCAGATCAACAACCGATTCAAGTAAGTTTCCGACCACAAGAGCAAGATAAACAAATGGAAGGTTCTTCAATTACTACGTACGACCTCATGCTCAAAACCATTTTTTGAAAACCGAAACGTGCCACCGACCAGATTCCATGGTCAAAGACAACATTCGGGTTTCCACCAACGAAATGATAACGAACAACCAAGGTTTGATAGATTTCTAAACCTCGTACAGTCAATACTTTGGATATCAAATTTCTGGTAATCGTTTTGGTGGAAATTCTGGATATAATAACCATTCTTAGCCACCACACAATCCTTGATTTGCGGGTGGATAGTCTAAACAATTTCCAAGGTGGAAATGTTCGAACAAATAGTGGAAATGGTTATATCAAGGAATTTTCACTTGTTGATGAATACGGACGACAAAGTCCCTTACGGCTTGGGTCCCCCATTCTAACTAATTTCCTATTTGGTAATGCGGGAAAAACTAAAGAGGGCTATCTATATTTGGTATATTGATAGTGGTTGTTCAAGGCATATGATAGGAAATAAGGAATTGTTAACAAATGAATCTATTTGAGGTGGTTATGTAAATTTCGTGGGTGAAAAGGGTGGTTACACATGGGTGAAGGTTCTGTGTCGAACGACAAGATCACCTTGCACTAGGTGAACTAAGTTGAAGAACTGAAGCACAACTTTCTTTTGGTATCTCAGATCTGTGATAACAAGTATCCAATGCATTTCATGGATAAGTCTTGTTTCGTGCTTAAGCTAGGGTTTGTAGTTCTAGTAGATTGGATCGTGATGAGGGCACCAAGAGTGAACAACAATTATCTAATTGATATGCGCCTAGTTGTGAACTCTTAGGACCAAAGACGTGTCTACTTTCTAGGGTAACAGAAGATCAATCTTTCCTTTGGCATCGAAGAATGGGCCACGTGCATCTACGCAAAATGAATCACTTTATAAAGAACAACTTGGTGTTGGGTGTTCCTTTACGTAGTTTCAACATGCATAGTAAATGTGAATTATGTGAGAAAGGGAAAATTAAATGCAAACCTCATAAGCCTAAATGCATTAAGGTTAATAAAACATGGATTTGTTTGGTCCGATTCATGTAACTAGCATTGGTGGCATGTCTTACTGTTTAGTTGTCACTGATGATTTTTCACGATATTCGTGGGTATTTTTCCTAAAATCTAAAGATCAAACTTTCGGCACTTAGAAAATTTATATAAACAACAAAAAAAAATTACTCACTTCCAATCAAACGAACTCGCACTGATAACGGAACAGAATTAAAAAATCAACTTATGGATGAGTTATGTGGTGATATGGGTATTGTTCATTAGTTCAGCGCTCCTTACGTTCCACAACAGAACGAAGTTGCTGAAAGGATGAATAGGACCCTTATAGAGGCTACACGTACCCTTCTCTCAGAATCTAAATTGCCTATATTCTTTTGGGCCGAAGCGGCAAACATCGCATGCTATGTGCTAATCAGGTGCTTAAAGTAAAAAAAAGGAAGATAAAACATGTTATGAACTTCTTGAAAAAAAGAAACCAAATTTACAAGGTTTCTAGCCTTTTGGGATGAAGTGTGTTATTTTACGGACAAAAGATACTCCAAAGTTTGGAGAGGTCGTGTAACATTTGTCAAAAACGGGTTTTCCAAACCCGCTCCGTTTGTAATCGAATATCAAGTTATAAATGTCTCGTTGCGTATTTATGTCCATTTTAATTTTTTTATGATGCATAATTAATAAACAAACTAAACTATAAAAGTTATAATTGATAAAAAGTAAAAATAAAATAATTAAAAAGAAAATGAGGCTGCCGGGACTCGAACCCGGGTCAGCCGGGAAGAACTCCAAAGACTTAACACACACACACATAACCACTCCGCCACTTGTTGTTTTCTGTCAACTCTAGGAAACAAATAAATCTTATAGTCATTAATGAAGCGACCTGATTACACTAACTGTAACCGAAATCGGTCACCAAACGTCTAAAAACGTTTGATTATACGCGGTTTACCGATTATAACCGCTACACCGACGCCTTCAATCAATTGAACTTTAAATGGACTTGAATTCAAGAGTGAATCGGTTTTAATAACCGAAAACTTGCATTTTCTGAATTACTTCAATCAAAGACCCCTCTCGCGACTCAAACACACTCTGCAAACCTTCAATTGCACTTTCGCACAACTTTCAGTTCGCCGGAGAAGCTATTTGGACTCGCCGGATCTTCGCCGGAAAACCGTGTTTTCCATCCAATCAGTAAGTCTCTCAATTCTTTCATTTCCTATCAGTTGTTTAAGCTATTGCTAACTCAAACCCTTCATTCGGAATCAATTTCAGACGTCAATATCAGATAATTCCCTCTCGCCGGAAAACCTCTAAAAATTCTTATCTTCCGCTGTAAAACGGTATAGACATTAAAACCTTCTGGTAACTCTTGTTTAGTACTTCAATTCCACAATTAGCTAATCAAAACTGTTAATTTGTCCGCTCAGTTGAAGTTCATAAAAACAGAGCCAACGACTTGCCGGAATTCTGAGATAAATCGTTCTCCGGTATGTTTACTTCTAAATATCGTCTCTGCCATTTCATATTAGTCTGTTGAATGTTTGCCAATCAAATTAAACAAGGAACAATAGAGAAATCGTAAACTGTAAATCGGTAACGAAGAAGACGAAGTAGGTTGATTATAAGTTTAATAAAATCTGGTTATTATCTCGGGTTAGACACACAGTCCAGCGGTGGACTGTGTGCACATACATTTCACACGCCTCGAGTTCGATCCTTGACACACGTATGCTCTGTAATAAAAATGTTTTGTTTTTCTAACTGAACCGGATCCTTGTCCCGTTAGATGTTAAGTATAATAAAAATCTATATATTAACCAAGTTAGACACACAGTCCAGCAGTGGACTGTGTGTAACATTAAGTCACAGGTCCCGGGTTCGAGACCTGTTGACGACACCGGTTTGACGATTTAAAACATTTTTGAAAATAAAAGAATTTTGAATAAACTGAGTTAGTATATAAATATAATTAAAAACATAATTATTTCAGGTTAGACACGTAGCTCAGTTGGTAGAGCTGCGTGCACGCGAACGGGAGGTCTCGGGTTCGAGCCTCACCCGGCGCATACATTTACACAATAAAACCGGTCAACAAGTCAAAGTCAATAGTCAACGGTCAATGCAAAAGTCAACATATTTTTATATTTTTATTTATTTAATTTAATTT
Source organism: Scalesia atractyloides (assembly GCA_947069175.1). Classification (NCBI taxonomy): domain Eukaryota; kingdom Viridiplantae; phylum Streptophyta; class Magnoliopsida; order Asterales; family Asteraceae; genus Scalesia; species Scalesia atractyloides. The sequence goes on from CAMTDV010000006.1 coordinate 40,538,987, forward strand.
AAAAATCAATTAAAAATACTTAAAAATAATGTTTTTAAAGATAGGAAATAGCCTTAAACTCACAAAAATATATCTAAAAATCCTATTAAAATTATTATTAAAATCCACTCATTTACTATATCTTCCGTTATTATTTAGGTTAGTTAATACTCGTTGTTCAATCCTTCAAACTCGTGCGCATCTCATCATCTTCAACCAAACGCACCCAATGTGAGTGAATCTCTACAAAATTCCCCGTTTTAATCACGTTTTTTAGGTGTATCATGTGTCTTATCATTTATTATATTTAAATCATTGTGCATACATCATATCATGAACAAATGTGTATTCAGCCTGTATCAACTGTTGTGTGGTTATTGTTTAGATTTAATTTATTATTTTCAGTACATGCAATTTCATAGGCCGCCGCTCCCCATTACATTATGAGCGTTGAGCAAGTTCCCCATTACATTATGAGCGTGAACCTGGCGTGCCAACATACGATCGGCTCCATTTGATTGAGCCTTGATCGCACAGACATTTATCATTTTCAGTACATGCAATACGATCGGCTCCGTTTGATTGAGCCTTGATCGCACAGACATTTATCATTTTCAGTACATACAATTATCATAGGCCGTTCGTTTCCCATTTTTTTTATTGTATGTTATTGTATGTTATAGTTTGTGGTTGTTATTGCTACTGTTTGATTATTTACATTTGCTCACTTATGATTATTGCACAATTTTTCCTTGATAAAATAACAAGAAAATCAATAATAAATGTTTATCTAACAAGGTTCACTCGCCAACTTATGTTGGCCCAAAAACCCCCATTTTTACACATGATACAGGTGAACCAGCTGCAGCAAGAAACACATAGGATTGGCCTAGAAGAATAAACTGGTTTAGAGCTTGGATTGTTTAGTTGGTTATTTTTCTTTGTATTTGTATGGACATGTTTGGATTATTGAGAATGTAATTTTGAACTTTAATAAATATGAAACATATTAGTAAATATCATGAGCTTTGGTGATAACCCAATTATGCCCCGACTCTTATTCCGCTGCGGGTCGGGTGTGACAGATTGGTATCAGAGCCATGACTATAGGGATATAGGATAGGTTATTAGACCCTTAGAGCCTATACTATAGTGGATTAGAAATTTTTAAGATTTTTGTGTGTTACATGCCAAATTTCATGATGTTTATATGTTTTATGTTTAATGTTACATTCAATGTTATGCAAGCATGTTCATAAGTATATATTATCATATAATGCCTATCATGAATCATATTCTCATAACATATCATATCCATGAAAGCACACATCACATCATTTTCATGATTGTTTTTACAATGATTTTTGTATTTTCAAATCTCATCAAAGTGAGTTCTCATGACGGGCATGTAGTAACTGGAAGGGTACAAGTACCGGTAGTCGGAACGTCCTGTCTAGGCTTGGCATTCGTATAAATCCAAAATAAAGGACCAGTTTGCCTACCTGGGGACTAACGATGAGATACGAAGTACCTATTAGGCCAAAGCATGCTATACCAAACGTCGTGTGAGCTAAACCCACTTTGAGTTGTCATTGTGTCTACACCTGGACACATTCCGACCATACATCTTGTAAACATATTTTGTGGTTTTCATTCGGGTGATGCGAGTGTTAAATCGCCAATACTAATGTGAATCCTACCAAGCCAATAGTCATGGGAGCCCACATGACTATACAGGTGAAGGTATGGGGGACATTTGAGGCCCAACATGAGCAAACCCCAGACATCCTATGGATGTAGTTGCATTATTGATATTTATGTTATTTTCTTTTTCTTTAAGACACATGACACCTAAAAAGACTCCATAAACTCACAATCTTCTTATGTATGTTCCTGTAGATGTCGGCTAGACAACAACGAGGGGGTAAAAGATCAGGAAGGCCTCACGAACGCTTGGCCGCACAAATCGCGAAACAAATGGCCGCGGTGCTTCCTGACATTGTGGTTCAAGTACAACAGGCTCTCGCCACAAATCCCACTAATCCTCCCCAGCAAGATGACCAGAACATCGGCAACCCTCCTACCAGCAAGTGCTCATATAAACATTTCAAGTCTTGCGATCCTCCAAAATTTGAAGGGACCGAAGGTGTCACTGCTCTCCTCCACTGGTTTGAGGAAATGGAAAACACCTTCCTCAACTGCGATTGTCCCGATGATCGCAAGGTACGATACGCAACCGGGAGACTATTTGGGGTAGCTCTTACCTGGTGGAATACTGAAAAGGGTAAGAGGGGAATTGATGATGCAATGGCCTTAACGTGGGAGGAGTTAAGGGAAATCATGACGAGGCGATTCTGTCCTAGAAGTGAGATTAAGAAGCTAGAGGACGAATTTCATTCTTTGAAGCAAAAGGAGGGAGATCATACTTCCTACAACAAGAGGTTCTTAGAGTTGAACCAAATGGTCCCTAACTTGTTCACCCTAGTTTATCGCTTAATCGAGCATTATATTCGAGGTCTTCCCTCGAAACTTCAAGATTCAGTTCTCAGCACTTCACCAGCAACACTTGAAGCTGCTTATGGAACTAGCTACTGAACTGACCGAGAATCGAATTCGCAACGGTAAGTTTAAAGAAGAGAAAAAGAAAGCCCCCGTTGAGGGCCAAACTTCAAACCATTCCACCTCCTCCTCTAAGTTTGCTAACAAGAGGAAACGTAACACCAGAAATTTCGCTGTCACACAAACCAATTTCCCTATCCCTGCTGCACCCATTACCCAAGTTGCCCCTTCACCTGCACCATACAAAAGACAATACTCTGGCCCATTACCAAAATGCAACCGTTGCAATACCACCACTTTCCTGACCATCCCTGCCAACATTGCACCGGCTGTGGTCGCGCAGGTCATACTGTTCAAACCTGTCGCATACCTCAGCGAACGAACCGCCACCAGCCTTCAACCCAAACCCACCAACAAATAATGGGTCAAGCCCAACAACCCCTACTATTACCACCTACCCAACATTTAGCCCAATCATACTACCAACCCAACTATCCCATGGTACAACCTATGTGGGCTTGCTACAATTGTGGAGACCCAAGCCACTTTAGAAACACTTGTCCAAGGTTGGTGAACATTATTCATGCTCAAGCCCAAGCCAACCCGGTGAATCAAGCTAACCAAGCTCCTCCACCTGCAAGAGGAAGAGCTTTCAACATCAAGCTAATCAGGCTAGAGCTGACGGCAATGTGGTTAACGGTACGTTCCTTATCAATGGTAGTTATGCATCCATGTTGTTTGATACTGGCGCGGATAAAAGTTTTGTCTCCTTAGAGTTTGAACCCATCCTAAACCAAAATCGTGATAAGCTCATGGAATCCATAACAGTAGAAGTTGCTGACGGGAAACCGGTCTCATTGAACTCTATTATACGCAATTGTACTCTTACTCTAAACGATCACAATTTTCTAGTAGACCTCATTCCAATGCAGTTGGGAAGCTTTGACATTATAATTGGTATGGACTGGCTCAGCCAACATCAGGCTGAAGTTGTATGTCGCGAAAAGTTTATACGCATTCCTCTTTCAAACGGTCAGACTCTACGAATCTTTGGAGAAACCTCGTCTAAAGGGCTCAGATTAATGTCCTGTCTTCAAGCTCAAAAATATCTTCGCAAGAATTATGTCGCGTTTTTAGCTCATGTCGTCAAAAAGGGAACCATGGAGAAGAAACTTGAAGACATTCCTGTAGTAAAAGATTTCCCGCAAGTTTTTCCTGACGACATTTCAGGACTTCCTCCCGTAAGAGAAGTCGAATTTCGCATTGATCTTATACCTGGTGCTACACCAGTTGCAAAGTCTCCTTATAGGTTAGCCCCATCTGAAATGCAAGAGCTAGCCAGTCAATTGCAAGAGTTGACTGACAAAGGATTCATACGTCCTAGCTCCTCGCCTTGGGGTGCACCTGTCCTTTTTGTGAAGAAGAAAGATGGATCGTTTCGCATGTGCATCAACTACAGAGAACTCAACAAGTTAACAATCAAGAATCGTTATCCATTACCTCGCATTGATGATCTTCTTGACCAACTTCAAGGTGCCAGCTGCTTTTCAAAAATCGACCTTCGATCTGGTTATCATCAACTTAGAGTACATGAAGAAGACGTCCCAAAGACCGCTTTCCGAACTCGTTACGGTCATTATGAATTCATGGTCATGCCATTTGGTTTAACCAACGCTCAGCTATCTTCATGGATCTAATGAACAAGTCTGCAAACCCTATCTCGATCGTTTTGTTATAGTCTTCATCGACGACATCCTCATTTATTCAAAGTCTAAGTCTGATCATGAGCGACATCTTCGACTCATCCTTACACTCCTAGAGAATGAAAAGCTTTACGCCAAATTCTCCAAATGCGAATTCTGGCTAAAAGAGGTACAATTCCTTGGACATGTAGTCAATGACAAGGGAATACATGTCGACCCCTCAAAAATTAAAGCGGTACAAGAATGGCAAGCGCCACGTACACCAACTGAAGTAAGATCATTCCTTGGCTTGGCTGGTTTTTATCGCCGTTTCATTTCAAACTTCTCTCGCATTGCTGTACCACTCACGGCTTTAACTCATAAGGGAAAACCCTTCATATGGGGACCCAAACAAGAAGCCTTCCAAACCCTTAAACAAAAACTCTGTGATGCACCAATCCTCACTCTGCCGGAAGGTTGTGATGACTTCGTGGTTTATTGCGACGCTCAGGGCAAGGACTAGGCTGTGTTCTAATGCAAAGAGGAAAGGTTATAGCTTATGCTTCGAGACAACTCAAGATTCATGAGAAGAACTACACCACCCATGACCTAGAACTTGGAGCCGTTGTGTTCGCTCTTAAGATATGGAGACATTATCTCTACGGTACTAAGTGTGAAATATACACTGACCACAAGAGTCTTCAACATATCTTCAATCAAAAGGCGTTAAACATGAGGCAACGAAGATGGGTCGAACTTCTAAATGACTACTGTGAAATTCGGTACCACCCTGGCAAAGCAAATGTGGTGGCTGATGCACTCAGTCGAAAGGGTTATGCGAACTCCATTCGTCTTCTATGTTCGCAAATCATAACTGACATTGAAGATCAAATTCGAGAAGCCCAACATGTTTCAGTAACGGAAGATGATGTACGAAAGGAGCTGTCCTGTGGAGCTGAGCTTAAAATTGAAACTAAATCTGACGGTATTATGTACTATCTAGATCGCATATGGATTCCTGACCACAACAACCTTCGTGAATTTCTTATGAGGAGGCTCACAAAACACGATACTCTATACACCCAGGAGCCGATAAGATGTATCAAGACCTTCGATACACCTATTGGTGGCCTGGAATGAAAAAGGATATTGCTGTTTTTGTTTCCAAGTGCCTTACATGTTCTAAGGTGAAAGCTGAACACCAAAGACCCTCAGGACTTCTGGTCCAACCTGAAATACCTGTATGGAAGTGGGAAAACATAACCATGGACTTCATTACTAGGTTACCTCGCACTTCTGGTGGGTATGACACTATATGGGTAATCATTGATCGACTTACAAAATCAGCTCACTTTATTCCTATCCGCGAAGATTTCAAGAACGAAAAGCTAGCTCGTATTTATATCAGCGAAATCGTAAGCCGACATGGTGTACCGTTAAGCATTATTTCAGATCGTGATGGTCGTTTCACTTCACGAACATGGCAAGCAGTACAAGCCGCTTTGGGTACGCGATTAGATCTCAGTACCGCTTATCATCCTCAAACCGATGGACAATCTGAATGCACCATTCAAACTCTTGAAGATATGCTTCGAGCATGTGTCATAGACTTCAAGGGAAATTGGGACGCTCATCTACCATTAGTTGAATTTTCGTACAACAACAACTATCATTCAAGTATCGGCATGGCACCTTTTGAAGCTTTATATGGTCGTAAGTGCCGTCTCCAGTATGTTGGCACGAAACTGGGGAAACTCAAATCACCGGTCCAGAATTGATTCAAGAAACCACAGACAAGATCCATCAAATTCGAAACAATCTTCTAGCGGCTCAAAGTCATCAAAAGAGTTATGCAGATAAACGACGGAAGCCTTTGGAGTTTAACATTAGTGATCATGTACTTTTAAAAGTATCACCGTGGAAGGGATTAGTTCGTTTTGGTCAAAAAGGCAAGATAGCACCACGCTACGTAGGACCTTTCAAGATACTCGAAAGAGTAGGACCTGTAGCATACAAGCTTGATCTACCAGAAGAACTCAACAGGATTCATCCCACATTCCACGTATCAAACTTGAAAAAGTGCCTCGCTGATGAGAACCTCCATATTCCTCTGGAAGATATTCAGATTGATGAATCTCTGCATTTTATTGAAAGACCAGTAGAGATCATGGACTTCGGAGAAAAACGTTTTCGACGAAGTCGTATTCCAATTGTTAGGGTACGCTGGGAGTCAAAACGGGGACCTGAGTTTACTTGTGAACGTGAAGACTCAATGCGCGAAAACTACCCGCATCTTTTTCCTACTACTACTACTTGAATTTCGGGACGAAATTCCTAAAAGTAGGGGATACTGTAACATTTGTCAAAAACGGGTTTTCCAAACCCGCTCAGTTTGTACTCGAATATCAAGTTATAAATGTCTCGTTGCGTATTTATGTCCATTTTAATTTTATTTATGATGCATAATTAATAAACAAACTAAACTATAAAAGTTATAATTGATAAAAAGTAAAAATAAAATAATTAAAAAGAAAATGAGGCTGCCGGGACTCGAACCCGGGTCAGCCAGAAAGAACTCCAAAGACTTAACACACACACACATAACCACTCCGCCACTTGTTGTTTTCTGTCAACTCTAGGAAACAAATAAATCTTATAGTCATTAATGAAGTGACCTAATTACGCTAACTGTAACCGAAATCGGTTACCAAACGTCCAAAAACGTTTGGTTATACGCGGTTTACCGATTATAACCGCTACACCGACGCCTTTAATCAATTGAACTTTAAATGGACTTGAATTCAAGAGTGAATCGGTTTTAATAACCGAAAACTTGCATTTTCTGAATTACTTCAATCAAAGACCCCTCTCGCGACTCAAACACACTCTGCAAACCTTCAATTGCACTTTCGCACAACTTTCAGTTCGCCGGAGAAGCTATTTGGACTCGCCGGATCTTCGCTGGAAAACCGTGTTTTCCATCCAATCAGTAAGTCTCTCAATTCTTTCATTTCCTATCAGTTGTTAAGCTATTGCTAACTCAAACCCTTCATTCGGAATCAATTTCAGACGTCAATATCAGATAATTCCCTCTCGCCGGAAAACCTCTGAAAATTCTTATCTTCCGCTGTAAAACGGTATAGACATTCAAACCTTCTGGTAACTCTTGTTTAGTACTTCAATTCCACAATTAGCTAATCAAAACTGTTAATTTGTCCGCTCAGTTGAAGTTCATAAAAACAGAGCCGACGACTTGCCGGAATTCTGAGATAAATCGTTCTCCGGTATGTTTACTTCTAAATATCGTCTCTGCCATTTCATATTAGTCTGTTGAATGTTTGCCAATCAAATTAAACAAGGAACAATAGAGAAATCGTAAACTGTAAATCGGTAACGAAGAAGACGAAGTAGGTTGATTATAAGTTTAATAAAATCTGGTTATTATCTCGGGTTAGACACACAGTCCAGCGGTGGACTGTGTGCACATACATATCACACGCCGCGAGTTCGATCCTTGACACACGTATGCTCTGTAATAAAAATGTTTTGTTTTTCTAACTGAACCGGATCCTTGTCGCCGTTAGATGTTAAGTATAATAAAAATCTATATATTAACCAAGTTAGACACACAGTCCAGCGGTGGACTGTGTGTAACATTAAGTCACAGGTCCCGGGTTCGAGACCTGTTGACGACACCGGTTCGACGATTTAAAACATTTTTGAAAATAAAAGAATTTTGAATAAACTGAGTTAGTATATAAATATAATAAAAACAGAATTATTTCAGGTTAGACACGTAGCTCAGTTGGTAGAGCTGCGTGCACGCGAACGGGAGGTCTCGGGTTCGAGCCTCACCCGGCGCATACATTTACACAATAAAACCGGTCAACAAGTCAAAGTCAATAGTCAACGGTCAACGCAAAAGTCAACATATTTTTATATTTTTATTTATTTAATTTAATTTAAAAATCAATTAAAAATACTTAAAAATAATGTTTTTAAAGATAGGAAATAGCCTTAAACTCACAAAAAATATATCTAAAAATCCTATTAAAATTATTAATAAAATCCACTCATTTACTATATCTTCCGTTATTATTTAGGTTAGTTAATACTCGTTGTTCAATCCTTCAAACTCGTGCGCACCTCATCATCTTCAACCAAACGCACCCAATGTGAGTGAATCTCTATAAAATTCCCCGTTTTAATCACGTTTTTTAGGTGTATCATGTGTCTTATCATTTATTATATTTAAATCATTGTGCATACATCATATCATGAACAAATGTGCATTCAGCTTGTATCAACTGTTGTGTGGTTATTGTTTAGATTTAATTTATTATTTTCAGTACATGCAATTTCATAGGCCGCCGCTCCCCATTACATTATGAGTGTTGAGCATGTTCCCCATTACATTATGAGCGTGAACCTGGCGTGCCAACATACGATCGGCTCCGTTTGATTGAGCCTTGATCGCACAGACATTTATCATTTTCAGTACATGCAATACGATCGGCTCCGTTTGATTGAGCCTTGATCGCACAGACATTTATCATTTTCAGTACATACAATTATCATAGGCCGTTCGTTTCCCATTTTTGTTATTGTATGTTATTGTATGTTATAGTTTGTGGTTGTTATTGCTACTGTTTGATTATTTACATTTGCTCACTTATGATTATTGCACAATTTTTCCTTGATAAAATAACAAGAAAATCAATAATAAATGTTTATCTAACAAGGTTCACTCGCCAACTTATGTTGACCCAAAAACCCCCATTTTTACACATGATACAGGTGAACCAGCTGCAGCAAGAAACACATAGGATTGGCCTAGAAGAATAAACTGGTTTAGAGCTTGGATTGTTTAGTTGGTTATTTTTCTTTGTATTTGTATGGACATGTTTGGATTATTGAGAATGTAATTTTGAACTTTAATAAATATGAAACATATTAGTAAATATCATGAGCTTTGGTGATAACCCAATTATGCCCCGACTCTTATTTCGTTGCGGGTCGGGGTGTGACAGGTCGGAGAAATAGGTTTCTTCCTAGGTGACAATCTAGGCTCTCTGAACAAACGAGTATACAATGTTAAGGAACGGATGGTGGAGGTCGTCTTCATATAACTCCTTTGAGTTACGATTCGCCACCATTCGAGTTCGATCCTAAAACTGGTTACCAATATGACAAATTGTTTGATTCTTTTGCTTTACCTGATTTAATGGATGATGAGATAGAATTAGTATATACACAACTAATCAACAAAGATGAAGTGGATGCAGGTTGGCGTACCAGCATTCCAACAAGTGTCTCTTCAAATGGTGATTTAGTAGTTAACATTGCCAGCACTTCAAATGTCAATGAGATTGTTGCCACTCAAAACCTCAACAACGCAGACTCAAGCGATTCCGATGATGATATTGAAGTCGCTCAAGCTACAAATGCCGATACTTCCTTTGGGAATGCTGAAGCATCTGGTAGTACATCTGTTGAGGGGAAGATCCAGTCTAATTTGGGTTCTAATCTACATGTTCCAGTTGTTCCTGTCACTCAGACCAATAGGAATCATCCTATCGATAATGTTATCGGAGATCCGTGTGGAGGAATTATGACTAGAAGCAGAATTCTTAGTGATATACAGTGTTTGTTCACAGAAATAAAAGAGCAAGAGATCTACAACTTAAGCCTGCACGAATGCTTTTTTCGCATATAGAGCTGAAAAATTACCACATGGCACTGAAAGACAGTTCGTGGTGTGAGGCGATGCAAGAAGAGTTGCCTCAGTTTGACAAGCTAAAGGTTTGGAACCTGGTAGATCTTCTGAAAGGCCAGCACGCAATCAATACTAAATGAGTCTTTAAATGCGGACAGGACGATAAAGGTTTAGTCGTCAGAAATAACGCTCATTTGGTGGTGCAAGGGTTTAATCAGGAAGAAGGGATAGAATATACAGAGGTTTATGCACCCGTAGCTTGGCTTGAAGAAATTCGTCTGTTTCTAGCCTTTGCAGCTCATATGCGCATCAAAGTCTATCAGTTAGACGCCAAAAGTGCGTTTCTTCATGGAAAGTTTAAAGAGACTGTGTATGTTTCCCAGTTGTCGGGTTTTGAAGCTCCAGATTCGCTGAAAAAAGTTTACTTGCTGGAAAACGCTTTATACGGTCTCCACTAGGCTCCACGTGCCTGCTATGAGACACTCTCAAATCATTTGTTAGCGCATGGATTCACTCGTGGTGCCATTGATTCCACACTCTTCATCTTGAAGAACGGGGGAGATTTCCTGATCGTGCAGATATATGTCGAAGATATTATTTTTGGTTCTTCAAATGAAGAGCTTTGTCGAGAATTTGAAGAAGTTATGAAATCAAAGTTCGAGATGAGTGCCATGGGTGAGTTTAAGTTTTTCCTCGGGTTGCAAGTGATCAAGAAAAGAATGGCACGTATATTCATCAGACGAAGTACGTCTACGAGATCCTGAAGCGATTCAACATGGAAGACAGTTTGCCTTATGAAACCCCGTTTCCTACCAATCATAAGCTATCTGATGAAAAGGACAAATATCCTGAAGTGGATCTTTCGGTTTATCGTGCAATAATTGGTTCGTTAATGTATCTTACAGCATCTCGTCCCGATATAATGTTTTCTGTCTGTTTATGTGCCAGGTACCAAGATAATCCTAAAGAATCGCATATGAAAACCGTTAGGCGGATTGTCCGATATCTAAAAGGCAAACCAAGACTTGGATTGTGGTATCTAGTCGAGGGAGGCTTAGACTTGATAGCGTATGCGGATACGGAATTTGGCGGGTGCCCAATCAACAGGAAATCAACCTCTGGTGGTGCTCAACTGCTTGGAAGCTGGCTGATATCCTGGCAATGCAAGAAGCAGCTTGCTGTGTAGTTGTCCACATGTGAAGCAGAATACATCTCTGGTTTGAGCTACTGTGCTCAAGTCTTGTGGATACAACAACAATTGCGGGATTACGGTTTGAATTATACACAAAATCTCATCATAGTAGAAAATAACTCAGCTATATTGATCACAAATAACCAAGTACATCACTCACGCACAAAGCGTATAGATGTTAGGCATCATTTTATACGTGACTCTGCTGAAAAGGGTATGATAGATGTAGTTAGAGTCGACACTTTAGAGAACTATGCGGACCTGTTTACTTAGACATTCAATCGGACAAGATTTGAGAATCTAGTCCAAATGATCGGCATGATAAACCCCGAGTAGGATGGTTTCAAAAAGCTCTCATGGAAACCTTGTTTTTTTTCTCTTTTCTTTTGTACAGTTTACAACTTTTCGTTAAACTTCAAAAATCCAAAAAAGATTTTACTTAGTTGTATGATATTTTATAAAAATACAAAAACATTAGAAACTGAAAAATCGAGAGCGCGTTGATTGTGAGAAGAAATGATAGTACATCGGCAGTCGGATCGTTTTCAGGGTATCTTCCAAAATTAAAACCTAAACTGCTTGGCAGCTTCATTACATGTTGTAACGATAGGTTTTACGTGTAAATAAGAACCTGTTTTTTTTGGTATATAAAGATAACGAACTGCGTAACTTGTGTGTAACATCTCTCGGATATATGGTCTTGGTACCGTAATTTCGTTACAATGGCCTTCTGATTTTGGATCATGCAACATCACTAATAAGAAGGACTTACAATGGCCGGTATCCGAATTCTGTTTCAAACAGACTCGGTTGAATTTGGATCCTTTAGATTCCATTACCAGCGGAACTCAGAATAGTTGTTTTTGTGATCTTATCGCATCCAGACTTGATTTGATTCGGTTAGCATACATACCAGTTGGTTTCGGATCGTGTACCATCACTAACCAGAATGAATCAGAACGGGTGGTATCCGTATCCTGTACCATCTAGAATCGGTCTAATTTGGATCATTCAGCTTCCCTTGCGAGATTCAGAATGGTTGTTCTACGAATCGTATAACATACAAAGTCAGCTACATTCGGATAGCATCCATCCTCGGTTGAATTTGGATCCTGTAACATCACTTATAAGAAGGACTCACAATGGGCGGTATCCGAATTCTGTTTCATCCACACTCGGTAGAACTTGGAGCCTTTAGATTCCATTACCAGCGCAACTCAGAATAGGTGTTTTTTGGATCCTATAGCATCGAGACTCGATTTGATTCGGTAAGCATACATACCCAGTTGGTTTCGGATTGTGTACCCTCACTAACCAGAATGATTCAGAACGGGTGGTATCCGTATGCTGTACCATCTAGAATCGGTTTAATTTGGATCATTCAGCTTCCCTAGCATGCGAGATTCAGAATGGTTGTTCTACGAATCGTATAGCATACAAAGTCGGCTACATTTGGATAGAATCCATACTCGGTTGAATTTGGATCCTGTAACATTACTTATAAGAAGGACTCAATGGGCCGTATCTGGATTCTGTTTCATCCACACTCGGTTGAACTTGGAGCCTTTAGATTCCATTACCAGCGGAACTCAAAGTAGATGCTTTTGGGATCCTATAGCATCAGACTCGATTTGATTCGGTTGGCATACATACATAGTTGGTTTCTGATCGTGTACCATCACTAACTAGAATGATTCAGAACGTGGTGGTATCCGCATCCTGTACCATCCAGAATCGGTTTAATATGGATAATTCATCTTCCATAGCATGCGAGATTCAAAATGGTTGTTCTACGAATCGTATAGCATACAGATTTGGCTGAGATACTAGGTTTTTATATTTTATTATTATCTGGGGTATTATACTTGGTCTTCTATTTTGCTTCGGTAACGGCCTAGACCTCGTATAATACTTTGCGAAGTGCTTCGTTTGTGCGCAAACCCCCAAGGTGGATTTCTTTTCTGCGTATCAATCATCACTGGATGATTTGTTCTATAGTTTGTTACCACCGAGTGAACAACTGAATATATATGTTACCACTGGGTACATAATATTAAAAAAATACGCCAAAATGCAGAAAAGATACCAAACTGTTGGTACACCACCTTAAAGTCGAGCCTTCATCTCTTTGTCGGTGCGGTGGCATTAACCTAAGCTTTCAAGGTTTCGCAATTTTAGCCGGATACATATAATAGTTGAATATATTCACTTGTAAGATGTAATTTTTGGTAGTTTTGATAGGGGAGTATATTCTGAGGTGGGGTACACAGTTACATCAGCTATTAATACACCTAAATGCATATCTCGAAAACAATGTTCGAACACGTGCTAAAGCTTAAGTGGACAAGTATATCGTTAAACATCTTGAATTGTCATTATCATTCTAAGTGCTTGGATACTAACTGTGACCGATTTTGACAGATAAGCCGATATGATCTTCTTGTCCGCGTTTTCACAAAAAGATGTTTGCTTGTAAATATTTACTTTTGCATTTCTGTTTTCCTTTTCACTATTGAAAAATATAAAAAGATTTTCGGTGTGTTTTGATATAAAGTTCGAAAAATACAAAAAGATTTTATTTCTCGTTTCCATGTGTGGGCTTTATATTTTTAAAGATACTCAATTTGGGGTTTAACAATTTTGAAAACGGGTTAAAATCAATCCGGTGAGGTAATGTATAAAATAAGTATTTTTAATAAAAATTAGGTCTCGTAAAGTTTGTCAAAGGGTAGGTTTCCATGTGGAATATCGTGTTTATTCTTTTCAAGTTGTTTGATATCTTTCTATGTATGAGTTACTTAGAAAGTTTCTAGACTTTTATGGTTTAGGTCTTGGCATTCTAACATGTTTAAATGAAGTTTTTGGTTTGACAAGCTATTTTGGATTAACTGAAAGAAGAGCGAGAGCTAGCTCTTCCGTTCATTCGCGTTGTACAGTTCTGTGTGAGGAATAAGGTTGGAGCAGGAAGTGACTTCTCAAAGGTATGACGAAGATCTTCACAAGACTTGCAGATCCCGCATGTATCAAGGATGAGTCTGTAAGTGCACCTTTTTGATGATAAATGCTGGATGCCGCTACTTCAAGAATCTTCAAGGTCTAATGTGTAAATTCTATCAAGTTTATGTTCTGACAAACAAATTCGGATATCATATGTCTAACTAGTCCGAATTTGTTGGTTATGTTGGTAGAACTTAATGTTGATAGAACTTAATGTTGGTAGAACTCAACGTGGTAGAACATAATGGTAGAGTTTGTAAGAAAGTAAGAGTTTTTTGGGTAGTTTGTATTGTCCAAATTTGTATATGTTAACAAATTTGAACCTGGCTTTTCTTGTAAGGACTTTTTGTCCATATTTCCTCTTGTATTTATACTCTGTGTGATGCATGCAAGATAGAACTTTTGGAATTTATCTTTCTGTGTAAGTTTTCTCTGTGTGAAGAAAAAACCTAGAAACCTATTGTGTGTTAGTATGTGAAATTTGTGAATACTCAGTGGATTCACAGATTGTCGATCATCATCTCTCGTTCTCTATACCTTCTACATCGCATCCTTGTAGCGGTTTGCGTCACGTGGTGGATTCCGCACAACGCGTGACTTGGTGTTTCGGTTGTTCGAGATCCGTGGGTGGGTTTACATAGACTCGATCATCCAATTTGGTCTTCAACCTATATGAATGTGCTTGAGCTTGGTGTAGCCAGCGTTAAAGGTTGGCTTTAGACTAATTGACTAGTGTGAGTCTCCATGCTAACAAACACGTTCAATGGCACCTTTTTATTAACCTTTAGCTAGTATAACTTACGATTTCTCGTTGAACATTTTCTTGTGTTGATCACAAGTTTAGTATGGTAAGTTACCTTGTGTTGGTACGTAACACATAAAATAGTTTGTAACCTTATAGTTTGCATGAATGACCTAAATCTTTACTTATAGAATCATGTCTAGTTGATTGACATCCCGATGAAGTTTTACATACCTAGGAAATTCTCAAAGTTCAAAATCCAGCTAACATACGACCATAATATAACAATTGTTTTTAAGGACTCTATACCTTTTAATCATGAAATTTACACAAAGGTTTTACCGAACACTTAATATATAATATTCCGGATTTACTATTTAAAAAAACTTAGAATGTTACATAACACTTTCTTTATTTCTCCAAGAATCCATGTCGATCTCTAAGATTTCTAGATACTTTATGTAAAGACCTGAGTCAACGTTAACTTTCTAGGAATAATCCTTGAAACGTTGTTACATTTGGCCCCTTAAAGCTCTTTTTTCTCAATCCATTCAACACTAAACTTGGTTTAGTCAAGTTTGATCCATAGTTTGACTGTTTATTGACTTTTTGGTCAATTACAAACTTAACTATTTATAAAAACACATCAATATAGATAAATGGGGTTTTCAACCTTTAATTATAACATTTACAAACATTTTAATTGTAAAGAAAATTGAAATGTTTGCATAGACATGTCTGAATTGGCTAAATTATTATGTGACCTAGTTTATTGATACGATATGCTACACCTCATTCTCAAATCTTGTCCGATCGAATGTCTAAGTAAACAGGTCCACATAGTTCTCTAAAGTGTCGACTCTAACTACATCTATCAGACCCTTTTCAGCACAGTCACGTATAAAATGATGCCTAACATCTATACGCTTTGTGCGTGAGTGATGTACTGGGTTATTTGTGATCTATATAGCTGAGTTATTTTCTAACATGGCATGAGATCATATTATAGCATAACTTACTAGAAACAACAAGAATGATATTTTACAATTGATCCCCAAGTTTCAATCTCTACAATGAAGATCGGCATGAGACTGTGAAAGTCTAAGCATTAGTTGAGTTCATCAAGTATACCTTTGTAGTTAACCTTTGATCTTTCATATACATGACATATGCATGTGATCCTTCAGTTTCAATATAAAACCTCATCGATCATTTGTTACTTTCGAACACATGTTAATATCTTTTCATTAACATGTGAAAATTCTACCTATCAATGATTTAAATGTATGTAATTACAAGATACTTTATTTAGCACCCATATTATGATGGTATATATTATTGATTTGTTTTGTCCATCAGCTAGATAAACTTATCAAATAAAACGATAATCCAAACTATTTAAACAAAAAACCTAAACCATCTTTATCTCAAACCCACTTGAGTTATCCTTAACCCTTTAACTTTCTAGATAATGCTGCATATTAGAATTATCCTTTCATTTACCCCCTAAATTCTGATTTGGACTCACTTCACACACACACCATTATCGACAACTTCAATCCCTTAGCCAAGCTCGTTCCCGACCACCGAACAATAAAAAAAGCACGCCTCCCTGCTGCTTCCACCGTTTTTGTTCTTTGCCTACTAGGTAAGACTAATATTAAAGTCTCATGCTTTGAATAATCTTTCATCCGTCTACCTGCAAATCTAATCCATCTACTGCAAAAAAAACATACCTTTTTTACTATGTTTTTATTCCGACAGGAAGGCCCTATCCTTACTGATCACACATATAGAAAGTTACTAATGTGATGAAGTTTATCACCACTGAACCGACATTGAACGGATAAGCAGTCACCATGGTTTAATACTTGCTTTCAATGACATTTCCTTGGATCAAACCCGCTTTCGTTAGTTGTTAATCTTTTCTATTGATCTTACTTGTTAATTATGAACAAAACCTAATTGATGCCTTGACCATACCCACTATTTGATCAGACACCCGTTGGTGATCAAAATCTTCACTATGGCAAACCTGTTGTTCGAATTCCCATTTTACTTACTTGATACTAAAAAATATTAGTTTTACCATCCTACACACTCATCCTTGATATTCGCCCTAGTATCTTTAACATGTTAACTTTCTAGATAATCCTCCATATCAGAATTATCCCTTCATTTACCCTCTAAATTTTGATTTGGACTCGCTTCACACCCATACCATTGTTGACAACTTCAATCCCTTCACCAAGCCTACTTCTGACCACCGAACAATAAAAAGAAGCCCACTACCCTGTTGCTTCTACCGTTTTTATTCTTTACCTACTAGGAAAGACTAGATTTAAAGTCTCATGCTTTGAAGAACTTTTTCCATCCGCCTACATGCAAATCTAATTGGATATCTTCTGAAAAAACAACAACATACCTTTGTTACTATGTTTTTATTCCGACAGGAAGTCCCGGGCCTTACTGATCACAATGGTATTCCTACCGATCCATGCCATTCTTTGTAGTATACCTGACAAAGAGGGAGGTGTAGCCGCAATAGCAACAATTTTTAAATGTCTGTTGGTTTTACCTTTTTTAAAAGTATGTATGTACGTAGTTCAAGTTTTCTCCCGATTCACCAAGGAATATTTTGGTTGCTTTTGGCAGATCGCTTACTAATAGGTTGGATCGGATGTCAACCTAAATAGAAAGTTGCTAATGCGATGAAGTTCATGACCACTGAACCGACATTGAACTGATCACAAGTCACCCTGGTTCAATACTTGTTTTCAACAGTACTTCCTTGGATCAAAACTCGCTTTAGTTAGTTGTTAATCTTTGCTATTGATCTTACTTGCTAATTATGAAGAAAACCTAGTTGATGCCTTGGTTGCACCCGCTATTTGATCAGACACCCGTTGGTGATCAAAATCTTCACTATGGCAAACCTGTTGTGGCGGTGTGTACAGGGCCCGGGTACATATTCACCGCGGCATGTTGGTCCGTGATTACTAATTCTTGTTTTACTTGATGCTAAAAAAATTAACTCTTCTTTGATTGTAGTGTTACCATCCTATCACACTCTTCCTTGATATGCCCCTACTATCAACTCTTTAGAAAGCTAGAAGGGGGTGAAGTGTTTTTTTTTTCAAATTTCCTTGTTAAACACTTGTGTTACTTAATTTATCACTTGTCAAGACCCTGACAATGCAATTGTAAAAAACAAACAATAAGATAAGCAAGTATTCAAAATCAATTTATAAAAGTTCAAGAGATGTTAACTAATCCCTCTACGTCTCAACTAGTCGTCTCCCTTAATCCCAAGGGACACTCGTTACACAATCATCTTACTATGCTAAGGTAGTAATCGCCTTTTACTAACATCTCACTAATCTCAAGTGGTAATGGTCACCATTTTCTCTAATCATTAAACAAACATAGTGATATCTCTTTAAATGTCTCACAACAATGCGAAATAAGTTAACAATATAATGCTTATACACTAGAATGAATAATAGTTTAGTTGTGGAACAATTTTTTTTTTTGCTCTTAATTTTGAATCCCTCTTGGATTTGAAGTTTAGATCTCAACAAAATTATAGAGATTTATCTTATATTCGTATTTTAGAAAAATTAGAGCAAAATTAGTGAGTGTAAAATGTTGGGGTGTCTTAAATTTATAGTAAAGGCTCAATAAACAAGAAAAAAACACCAGGCAAGTCGACAATCAATGCCACGGTCGATGGTATCAATCGTGGACAGTCTAACTTGTCTTTTTGCATGTTTTCCACTCTTGAACATTGTGCAACAACTATAAACACTTATCAACACTTTTTTCACACGCATACCTCTGATCTTAGACTTTTTTAAATCGGTGATTACAATCTATCAATATAGATGTTTACTTTTTATGCATGGTTGGAGGTTTGGTAAAGC
Source organism: Scalesia atractyloides (assembly GCA_947069175.1). Taxonomy (NCBI): domain Eukaryota; kingdom Viridiplantae; phylum Streptophyta; class Magnoliopsida; order Asterales; family Asteraceae; genus Scalesia; species Scalesia atractyloides. The sequence goes on from CAMTDV010000006.1 coordinate 40,557,777, forward strand.
ATGGTGGTTTTTTTCCCATTTTAGTAACTCTTCGTCTCTAACCATCATGATACACCTTCATGCAAAGAAACCAACTAAACTCTCCCGTTATCAAATTTCAAAATCCTTCCAATTGATATTCAACTGATTTAGTTCAATTTGATTTTTTGCTTGTATATGTAAAAATTGATTTGTTATATTTTATTAATTATTCGCTTTAATTCCCAATCAATCTTCTTGATGTTTTGATCTTTGTAGATAATCTTTCATTCTTGAACTTAGCATTTGCACATATTCATCAAATGTTGTTTCTTTGATCTTTTACCTTAAACAAGGTAAAGACCTTGAAATGAATAGCCTTTCAAATGAAACATTTACACGCATGATGGTCTCAAAAGGTGAAGAAAATGCCCCTGAAGAAAATGTTTTAGAAAACCAAGCAACAGATGTTACAACATCTGTTGCTAAGCCCACACTAATCCTGGGGACCACTAATCCTGGGGACCATAGTGCACAACTCAACACTATAGAACACACACAAGATTTCTCCACAAAGACCACTTCCATCCGTAAGCCTAAAGCAAAAAAAAAAACCACAAAAAGGGTCACTTTGGACGTTGAGATGCCAGGGGAACCTACTGTAACACAAAAACAACAAATATTTGTTGTTCCTTCCTCATAACAGATGCAAACATCTCTACCCAGCCATACTCCTCACTTATCTCACAAAAGGATAGTGTTGTAAGCATAGGGGAACCAAATCAAGAGGGAGATGATTCACTTGAACATAGTTTCTCAAGTCCTTCTCCAAGGGCTACTTCTATATTCACTCCATCACCCACAAAAACAATACTTCCCACATTCCAATCATTTCTTGATGCAATTGTCAAAACTAACTTGTGCATACTAAGTTCCTCTCAACAACATATCATTGAGAGTATGACACAACAAGTGACTAGGGCAAGCTGAGAAGTCATTGCTAGCCCACAAGTAGAAGAGTCCCAAGAGACACTTGAAGGTTTTTCAAGTGAGGCATCAACTACACCTGTAGAGACAACAATATCATAATTAGATAGCTAAGACCTTTTAGAAGGAAACAAGTATTCAGTCTACAATAGTACACTCTATATCAGTTGGAAGTCCCCAATACCAAGAAAAAGTGGCACTTGGTTCAAAACCAAGTACAACCCCCACGGGTGAATTTAGATTACCCTATTAACTTGGGTGATGGGTTAAGATACCAGGAATTGATGGAGAAAGTGACCATGATAGAGTCATCTATTGATTAAATCAAAGATATGTTGAAGACCATGGTACAAAACTCAAGAACTCCACCACCCAATGCAGAAATTGCAAAAGAAACGTGGGTGCATGCACAAATGTATCTTCAACTTCAAAAGAAATATGTAGAGGCAACACACAATATGCAAATGCAGCTGATAAGAAATATGGTGTATGCTAGATACAACTCAAGGAGAGATTAAGGCCATTAAATACCATCTTCTCCAAACCACCGGCATAACTCCACTTCTCCCCAAATACATAGATGATGCCAAGGGGGGGGGGTGATAGTATGAGAAAGCTTCTTCCTCTTGTAAAGAAAGCTCAAAAGAGGCCTTATAGTTCTGAAGCCAAAAAGGCAAGACAAGAAGCCATTGAAAAATAAAAGAGAAAAGACACAAGGGAAGCTAATGAAATGTTTACTGTGGAGGAGATCATAGAAAGAAAAAGAATTCAAGAGAACCAAGGCTCCTCAACAGAGATTCCACAAAGCACTGCTTCAACAAAACCAACACCAACCACCCAAACCACCGCTTCCATTGCCCAAACATCTGTTGGCACGACAAAAGTGACAACATATGTTACACCTACACCTCCATAATCTTAAAAGTCTCTTAAACGGTTACTCATCAAAAGAAAACCATCTAAAAAATCCCACTACCACTACCACCAACAAAAACACCCACACCTCAAACCAGATCCAGAAGAGCCAAATTCATTACATGATGAAGAAACACCTGAAGCATCACATATCAAAACCACCACCACCACAACACTATCCATCACATCTCCACCATCAACCAAAACTGCCATAACCATCTATTCATATCCATTGGAATTAGAAAGTATATCAACAGAAATACAATCTTTCTATTCTTCATCTGACCCTAGCCAGCTATCCTTCCCATCTTTGCATGATCTACCAAAGCCTTCCAATGTCAAAGAATACTTGGAACTAAAGCTTAAACATGCCGAGATGATTGCAACAGAAATGAGCAAAGGGAAAGGAGACAAAGAGGCCCAACAAATCTTATCAAAAGAATTCACTAAAATGAATAGTCTTGAACATTATGTAAAGGATGTTAGCAAAAAGGCTTCACAAGGCCTTGTAAGAAACCCTAACCTCAAAAGAGCATTAAGGGAAAAGTACATGGATTACATAATGAAGAACAAGCCTTACAAAGCTACAAATGCCCTATTCTCTTGAGGGTCTACAGAAGGCCTTCCTAAAGAAATCATGAGGATTGAGAAGTTAAAACTCAATCCTAATATCAAAAAGCCTCTTGGCCAAAAAGGCACTTCAACTAAAGAGAATGAAGGTGGAGATGGCAAAGGCCAAGTTTGGGTCAATGCAATCAATGGCCAGATGGAATGAGCTAACAATCAAAGAAAACTATAAGAAACTTGAAGCTTTAAGAGCAAAGATCCCTCAGTCCCTAAAACACCAAACTATGAAGACATGACTTACCAATCAGATTTTTTGTTGATCCCTCACAGCTTCCCACGGCAAAGAATATCTCTTCTGCTATTAGAAGCTACCTTAAAAGGCAAAAAGAGATGTCTATAGAAGACTTGAAGAAATATGAAGATAAATAAGAAAAGAAGGGATCAATAATAAATTGATGTATAGGCATCGAGATGCAAAACCAGAAGATCTGCTTGGCCAAGTATTGGGAAAACAATCTCTTTCAATTCATTTGCCTCAAGAAATCCATCTTGCTTAAAAATTCTAAAATGGGCGGCGCATATAGAACAAGCCATGAATTGACAATAGTCAGAGCTAATGGAGAAGTGAAAAAGATCTCAAAGAATAGTGCCTTTGGGATAAATGATGCAGATCTGTAAGACTTAATCAGTCTTCCACTTGAAGAGATATGTCTCTCTCCGCGCAAAATTTGAGCACCAATTCAAGAATCAAATAAGAGAAAAGTTGATGAGAAATAAAGGTTGATCTAATAAACATCTGTTTTGGCATCATCTGTTCCAGGGGAGATTGTTGGACCTACAAAAGAACAGATGATATTCAAAAGTCAAAACATGACATCTTGATCAAGAAATAAACAAATAATGAAACACACTCCTCCCAAAGATAGTGAATCTTGAACACTAATCAAAACATCTGTTGAAGACATGAAAACATATGTTCAAGCCTTGGAACCACTGTTGAAGAAGAACCAAGCACTGATCAAGGCCAAAGCCCTATTGAAGCAAAACTCTTTCAAAAAGACTAGACATCTGTTCAGACCAAATAGATGTTTGGAACAAAGAAACAACGGTTTGAAGATTAGAGGTTTCATCAATACAACAATACTTGCTTTGTAACAGACTTTTCATGGAATAGATCAGATGTTAGATCTCCGTAGATGTTTGCTATCATCTGTGGAATCTTTTCGGTTATAAATGTTAGATGTCACTCTCAGGGTGATGTCATCTAATTGCAAACAGACCTTTTATACTTAGTATAAATAGATCTCATCTGTTAGAGATCTATTTATCAATTCACACATATTCTCTTTTGTACGAAAAAATTTGTGAGTGATTAGGCTGAGGAGGAGATTGTAAAATTATTAGACCGTAATTGTAATAATTTGATTTAAATACAAAATAGTTTTGATATATATTCTTACTTATTGTTTATTCTTGTTTTGCTTAAAAATCACAAGTATTATAGACTCAGATCCTATAGTGGTTGTCAGAGATATGGGGTATGGCGGTGCATAGTGGTTCCCAATAAGGAAAAAAAGAGTAAACTACAATTTGCGTCCCTGTGGTGTAACAGAGGTAATTTAGTCTTTTCACCGCTGTTTAACATCAACTAACTGGGAGATGATGGGAGGGACGCAAAAAAAAAGTTTTTAAACCACATAGACTCACTTAGGGAAACATAAAAAGAAGAGATGAACCACAATCTCGCCACCAAACCAAAAAACACAAATTACGCTTTACAAAGAAATCCATATTTACGAGTTTCTTCCCTGTTTGTATTGGGTTAAATTCTCGGTTCTAGTCATTTCTTTTTTTCGCCTAAGACAGTTTTTGATTTCATATTTCCCATTTTCAATCTACCCTACTAATAAGTCTATTTTCCAATTTAAAAAATCTAGTAAAGTCTCTTTTCCTATTTAGAAAAGGCTCAAACTATTGGCACACCCAAGGTGCCTATTGCACACTTTTGGGTTTATATACATTGCGTATAGGTTTGCATAAAAATCAATGTCTGACTGATGTCAGTTCTGGTTTGGCTGCTCCTATACGGCCACGTATGCGGCGTATATAAAGAGTGGATTTTTTAGGAAACATTTAGACAATATTAATCATTTTAGCAAAGTTTTATAAAAAAGAAGTTTTCGATTTTAAATAAATAAAAAAGTAAGTATTTCTTACAAACGTTTTTATACAACATTAATCATTTTCATACGATAAATATTGTATCGTATAGATGTAGTATAGGTCACGTATTGACCTCATATAAGCTTATAAGAGAGAGATCGTATCGTATATAGTGTAGTATAGGTCCCGTATAGGTGTAGTAGTATAGGTCTCGTATAGAACTATAGATCTAGTATCGTAAGCATATACAAGACCTATAAGGGACTTATACGAGACTTATACTACATTATACGATAAAATACAATACTATACGATATGATAAGATACCATAGGATACAATATAACATCCGTATAGGCCTATAGGTGTAGTATAGGACTATAGGTGTGGTTTAGGTCCCGTGTAGGCCTATAGGCATATACAAGACCTATAGGGAACCTATACGAGACTTATACTATAAACTATACGATATGATACGATACTATAGGATACCATACAACACCCGTATAAGCCTATATGTGTATCATAAGTCGTTTATAGGCCCAGAGGTGTAGTTTAGGTTCCGTATAAGCCTATAGACACATACAAAAACTATAGGGAACCTATACGACTTATACTATACACTATACGATACGATACGATGCAATACGATACTATAGGATACCATACAACACCCGTATAAGCCTATAGGTGTATCATAAGTCCTTTATAGGCCTATAGGTGTAGTTTAGGTCCCGTATAGGCCTATAGGCCTATAAAGGACTTATGATATACAAGACCTATACAAGACTTATACTATACACTATACGATACAATACGAAATGATACTACATCCACAGGCCTATACGAGGTCTATACGAGACTTATACTATACGATACAATACTTAAAAATGTTTTTTTTAAAGTTTCTTATAATAGAACTTTGCTAAAACAATAAATAAAATATATAATTGTTTCCTAAAAAAACCCTTTATATATGCTGCATATAGACCTATACGCAACATATATAAAGGGTCAAAAACCCCTGGTTTGGGCTGCGTAAAGCCCCTAAACCAGGGGTAAAATGGTCTTTGTACCTATACGCAATATATAGGCCTATACGCGGCGTATATAAAGGGTCAAAAAGACCACTTTACCCCTGGTGGTTTAGGGGCTATACGCAGCCCAAACCAGGGGTAAAATGGGGGTTTTTGACCCTTTATATATGTGCGTATATACGTAGCATATATAAAGGGTTTTTTTTAGGAAACAATTATATATGTTATTTGTCGTTTAAGCAAAGTTCTATTATAAGAAACTTTTAAAAAACATTTTTAAGTATCGTATCGTATAGTATAAATCTCGTATAGGCCTATGGATGTGGTATCATTTATATATGCTGTGTATAGGCCTATACACGACGTATATAAAAGGTTAAAATAACAATTTTACCCCTGTTGCCCCCAATTCAGGGGTAAAATTGTCCATTTTTAGTATATGTCGCGTATAGCCCTATATGTGGCGTATATATGGGGGCAAGTTTGGTTAAAAATATCATTTTACCCCTGGATTAGGGGCTATACGCAGCTCAAAGTAGGGGCAAATTGTGTATTTGACCCTTTATATATGCTGCGAATAGGTCTATACGTAGCGTATATAAAAGGGTTTTCTTTTTTTTTCTGTTTTTTATCAAATTTTATATAAATCTCGTATAAGGCTCGTATAGAACTATAGATGTAGTATCGTAGGCATATACGAGACTTATACTACACTATATGATACGATATTATACGATATGATATAACACCCGTATAGGCCTATAGGTGTAGTATAGGCTCATATAGAACTATAGATGTAGTATCGTAGGAATATACAAGACTTATACTACACTACGACACAATACAATACTACATACGATACGATATGATATAACACCCGTATAGGCCTATAGATGTAGTATATGACCCGTATAGTATAGGCCTATACGCCACCTAAGCTACACATATAGTCCTACACGAGACCTATACTACAACTACAGGCCTTCGTGGGACCTATACTACATCCATAGGCCTATACAAGACCTATAAGCCTTTACGAGACCTATACAAGACTTATACTACACCATATGATAAGATACTATACGATACTACACCTATAGGCCTATACGAGACGATACTACACATATAGCCTATACTGACTTATACTATACGATACGATACGATATGATACAATATTATATTACACGTATAGGCCTATACGAGATTTATAGTACACTATATGATACGACACTACATCCATAGACCTATATGAGACCTATATTATATACTATACGATAGAATACCTAACAATGTTTTTTACTACATTATACGATACGATAGGATACAATATTATATTACACGTATAGGCCTTATACGAGATTTATACAACACTATATGATACGATACTATATCCATAGGCTTATACGAGACCTATATTATACCATACGATAAAATACTTAACAATGTTTTTTATTTATTTATTTTTTAAAAATTACTTATTATAAAACTTTGCTAAAATGATAAACAATGTATAACAATGTTTCTTAAAAAAACCCATCCGTTATATATGCTGCGTATATAAAGGGGACAAATTCCCACATCATATCAAAATCGAAATTGCAAAATGTGGCTATACGTTGTGTATAGGTCTATACGTAACGTATATAAAGATAGAGTTTGGTGTGCAAATAGACATTTCGGTGTGAAAATATGTACACCCTTACAAAATCTTGTAAAAAAATAATAGTAATAGTGATATAGTAATATAATAATAAAATAATAATAAATAATATAATAATAATAATATAATAATAAATAATAGTTAGGAAACCGACAAAACAAAAACCTGTTTAAATAAAGGCGATTTACGCAATTCTCGGTTGAAAGGGCAAAGCCTCAATCTCCATCTCTCTTAACTCTTCGATCCTACCAATCATCAACATGACACCTCCAAATAATTTCAATCATGGACCAAAACCCACTTCCATAATCACTTTCTTTGTTCAATAACCACTTGCAATTTCCATGGATTTCCCTATCAAGGGCTTTACACCATCAGAGGAGTATCTGCTAAAAGAAATGATGATGATGAGAGAGGCTTATGCTCGAACGACGTCGTCTTCTTCTTCTTCTTCATTGGTGTTGGATAGTGAGAAGGGTGAGATTGTGAGGGCGTTGGTGAGACCTGGAGCTTTTCATCATAATTATCATCATCTGGTTAATCACAAGGGCGTGAAAGCAGATAAGGCTTTGTTGGCGTTGAGGAATCATAGTGAAGCGGAACGACGTCGTAGAGAGAGGATTAATGGACATTTATCTGTGCTTCGTAGTCTTCTTCCGGGTACTGTCAAGGTTAGTTGCTTATTTTTAGTATTTGACTTATTATTAGTTTGTTTGTTTCCTATGGTTATTTGGGGCAGTAGCCATGGCTGCAATTTGACTTTTTAGGTCAAAGTTCTTCTTGCAGTGAAAAGTCAAAATATATTATGGATTTTTCTCCAATTTAATTCATTTAGATGTGGCGAAGTGTTAAGGAGTAGTAACTAATTTTCATGTTTTTTTTTAACATATTGATTTCATTGTCAAACTTGTCTAACAAAAGACACTGTGCATCTGTTTTGTTGAAACCAAATGGTGAGAAAATAAGGTTTTGTGTTTTTGTTAAGATACAATCCAGAGGAATCATTAGTTCATTATAAATTTGGGGATGCTAAGAGATGCTTTACAAAGTTATTGAAGAATAAGATCTTTGCTTTGACCTTATGTAATCAGAAAAAAACATAACCATCATCAGTGTTCGCCAAAAGTAAAAAAAATATCCTTACTTGCTTTAACGTGTAGCGTGTGGGTGTGTTGGCGAGGCGAAGGAGAAGGAGAAAGGGAGTTTTTGATGTAGAGCGGAAGCAGAAATAATAAAGAGAAATACCCTTGAGGAAAATTAATATAATATTGACCTCAAGACCTCTTTTATAGGTATAGCAGGTAAAGCCCAAATTAAAAACTGAAATTTGCCACCTAATTATGAAATTGACTTCCTAAATTAAAGTCATGAGTTACTCAAATTAAAGATTCACTCGTTGTACACATAATATTTAAAATAAATTGAGATTGTGAATATTGGGAAATATTATCGAAATTTGGGCTCTAGTTGACGAAATTCAGGTCCGACAGTTAGGACAAACAGCCTATTGTTGTTTGCCACATGATCCGGCTCGTGGAGACCATTCCATGAGTTACTTATGGCTCCTTTAATTCCACACGTAGACCAAGTTATAAGTTATGCTCTTTTTGTATTGGGCCCTTTTTAGCCTGTTTGCCTTGTCCGACTAGTCCATGTAGTAGCCACTGGATTCCTGGATCCGTATTAGGTTTAGTTCAATAGCTTACTTTAACATCTTTTCTGCTATTAATACCAATTTTATTTCATTTTTACAGTTTGGATCATAGAATGCAAGTGATTTAATGATTTTTTATATAAATGCACAATAGAGTGGTAGATGTAGTTTTTCATGCTTGTTTGATACCATCATGCGAATACAATATTTAGTTTAGATTGTTTGGTAAATCTTAGTTGTGATTATGACACATAGACGGGTCAAAAATAACAAGTTTAGAGCGCAGGTAAGAAGCTGTTATAAGAACACTTGATTTGATGCTTTACTAATAGGGATAGCTTGTCAACCTCTCGAAAGTCAACTTACATGTTTGACCATTCCATATCAAAGCTGTAGAAAGTCAAACATGTTGAATGAATCAAAGCGGTAGATAGTCACCTAAAGTAAATTCGATGTATACGAAATCATTTTATTTAGAAATAGATTGTTGTTGAAATATGCAGTCCTTGAAAGAATAGTTTACACAATATATTCATAATAACAAAATTAAAAGTTTTGACATAAAGTGCTTTGGGCCATTTAAACCTGTTTATTCCCACACTAAAAGTTACCTGTTTTGACCCGTTAAGAAGGGTTGGAAATTCGTTTGTGTTAAGGTTGTGGGTTGGTTCCACACTTCCACCCAGTGCAAACAAGACCCATTTAGTTAATCTTGTAGAAAAATTTGGAAATTCGTTTGTGTTAAGGTTGTGGGTTGGTTCCACACTTCCACCCAGTGCAAACAAGACCCATTTAGTTAATCTTGTAGAAAAACCTAACTCTAACCCAAACATGACTAGTGTAACTCTTTATCTAAATCGGTCAAAAGGACCGGCGGGTTTAACTCGTAACATTTTTATTTTCTTTAATTTTAATTTTAAACCTGTTGCGGGTCAGCCTAGTTATCCATAAGACCACAACCCAACACAACCCGAACACATACATTTTATTAAAAGGGTTGGGTGAGTTGACCCATTTAAGACCTAACGCATTTAGACCCAGCCCTAACCGGTTCATTTTGATCTGGGGCGTTACCCAACCTCCCTCACCCTCTCTTTTGCCACCCCAACATAATTTTAGTCAGCATTTTATGCTTTTTCCCCCTTAATTAAAAAAATTGTTAAGCAAAGAAAACATAGCTGAGTTAGTTACCTTTCTTATGAACAAACAGATGGACAAAGCGTCGTTACTTGCCGAAGTAATCTCGAATTTGAAGCAATTAAGGAAGACTGCAACAAAAGCCACTAAAGGCGTTCTTATCCCGATGGATATGGATGAAGTAAAAGTTGAACAACAAGATGATAACAGTCTAGATGAATCATCATATTCCATACGAGCATCTCTTGTTGTGAGTATAAACACGAGGTTTTATCCGACTTAAAAGAAGCTCTTGATGGTCTCAACTTAAAAACAATTCGTACAGAAATCGCGACATTAGGAAGCAGGATGATGAATCTTTTTGTAATTACGGGTAGCAAAGATGATGTAAACATCAAAGATATCGTTAGTTCGATTCATCATGCACTCAAATCGGTTCTTGATAAATTCTATGCTGCACAAGAGTTTTCTGAAAGTAATTCGCTTTCAAACAAAAGACAGAGGGTGTCATTTTTTACGCCCTCTAACTCGTCTTCTTTAGGGGACTTCTGGTAAATGAGGTGTTTATATGTTTTGGCCTGAACTCCCTGCCTGTTTCGCCAGGTTTATTTTTGTGCATACAAAATCATTTTACATATTCCATTTCTGATGCATAATGTGTATGCCAAACAAGTTGTTGCTACAAGTTTATTGTAGATAATAAAAATGTATGTGTTTTTTGTTCCTATTTTCATGATAAAAGTGATGTATGTTATCTTGTATGGATCTTATCTTTGTTATGATTGATTGTTTCTTAGTACTCAAGGGGGTGTGTTTGGATGCTCGTGATGGTCAGCAGCTTCGTAATTGGATCTAGGATAACCCGAAATAGGACAAACTACAGCAACGATCCTCTGAGATGTAGAATTCACCACCCAAAGGTTACGCTGGCTGGGCAGTTCTAATATGAGGATTCTCGATACATTCACACACGAGACCTCAAATCAGCTTCCAAAATAATTCTGCCAACCACTAGGATAGCAATGGAAATAAAAGAGAGAGAAAGAAATTAGGGTAATTCAAGTCTGCCCCTTTTTTCATTCATGTATTGGCAATAATGAAAAGCAAATAACTGGTGAGAAAAGTTCAAATAAAATATCATGGAAATATAATAAAGAAATTAGGGAAACAAAATCTTCAGCTGGTTGTAGGTTTGTACGAGAAAACACATCCTAAATAAACACATGGCTATTTGTTTTGTAAGTTGAATCATTCAATTTACATAGACATAAACATAGGTGTTTTTTTTTTGTGTAATTATTAGTTATTGCAAGAAGGTTTTTGCATCTTAATGAGGTGTTTTGTATTATTTGAGTTAGACTAGTTGTGTAGGGAAGAAATTTAGGTGGAACCAGCAAAGCATCATCAATTAAGCAAATACATGTTGGAACGCTATCCTTTTCTTTGCAAAAGGCATGCTTCACCTGCCTAATTTACTTTCCCGAATCATACTTCCTACTTCCTAGCAAAACCTGATTTGCTCGAATACGCTTACCATTTTAACAAACCGGTTACACAAACAAACCATGTATTATTATAAACCATACAACAATGACGTCGTTACACAAATCTTGAATTCTAAGTGATACAACCTGATCATAAATTCTAAACGACACAACAACCCGGTCACAAACCAGTTTTCTGAACGAGACAACAACTCGATAACATAAATCTTGAAATGTGTACGTTACAACACCAGATCACATTAATCATGAATTATAAACGACACAATCACTGGATCGGATGACATAAATCTTGAATTCTAAACGGTACAACAACTCGATCAAAAAATCTCAAATTCTAAATGATACAACCACCCGGTAGATTTCTAATCGATACAACAAGCCGATCAAATAAATCTTGTGTTTTAAATCACCCGGTTACAAAAATCTTGAATTCTATACGATACAATTACCAAATGATAAAACAAGCTCAACATAGACATCTTGAATTCAAAATGACACAACAATCCGTACTCATAATCTTGAATTCTAAACTATACGGGTTTATACATTAGTTATTTAATGAGTGTTGTGCTAATTTGTTTGTTAAAGGAGGCTTGTATTAGAATGGTCTTAATAGTTAATAGTTAATGATGTTTAGGGTTTTTGTGGTTATTTGGTTTTTGCCTAAACTTGTGTTAGACAATTCTAATTGTATGCAACTTAACCTTTGGATCGTATTTCTTCTTTATCTTATTTCTTTTGCTTGAATCAAGTTTGATTGTGTGATTCCGCCACCAATCAAACTTGTGTGATCTCGTTTTGGGACTTACAAACCTGATTACAGAAATCTTGAATTCTATCTTATACAACCATGAAATCTAGTTTTCTAAACGATTAAACAACCCGATCACAAAAATCTTGAATTCTAAACAACACGACAACAAAATCTTGAATTTTAAACAATGCAACAATCCGATTACAGAAATCTTTGGGTTCTAAAGATTATAAACTTGAAAAGATTAATATCTTCTCTAATTTCTGCTCCTATAAGATTTATAGCATAAGACTAGAAACGAAAGAAACCTATACCCAAAGATGAAAACTAACATCATCCCCAAATTATACCATTTTTGTATCTCATTTATATTCTGTGTCTTCAAGAAGTCTTCACCATACAACAAGCACCCATTTTCAAATCTTTCAAGACACCTCCATCGTCCTTTCGACCCGCCAAACTCGTTTAACAAAAAACACTCAAACGGGTATCGAAAAAGACTCAAATAGTGCATGAACCTCCAGTACTTGGGTATGTCGTTGTTCGATATAAAATAGCCCGAAAACAGAAAAAACGACCCCATTACCGCGGCCACCAATGAGATCCCGACCATGAAGTTCGGGACAAGTGCACTAAAACACGAGACGAACGAATTCGATGTTAGCAAAACCAACCAAACCACTAAAGAGAAATAAAGAAACCCGTCTAGATCTTTTCGCAACCCGACTAGCCAATAGGTTGTGGTCGCATATAGAAGTGCTACGATCAAAAGAAACAGGATGAACACAAGGGCGTTCGCAAGAGTGTACGACGAAATCCGATACGCACCGATAGATGTGTCCCGCATAATAATACGCCGTTCTTTCAAGAAAATGGGTAACGCTTCCGATGATGAGTACAACAAATACGTTAAATTGAATGCGAAAAATCCGATTTGAGTTTGCATTTGAAACCGATTAATGTTGTTGAATATCGTCCCTAACAGAACCCCAACAACCATCATTTGAACCAACTTGGCAATAAAAAGCTGTTTGCACCTGAAAATGTTGTAGCAAAATCGCTGGCTCAGTATCATCACCTCGGTAACCATCGAGTTTGCATAAATCAACTGATGATCAAAACCAGAGTCTCTATCCCCTGTGACGACAGAGGAAAGGTCTACCCTCATCTCACCACCAGATCCACCATCCCCAGACCCTACCAATAGCTCTTCTATGAGTGGGGTTTTAGTTGTTTGTTTCTTAAGACCGAAACCAGACTCCTGTTCAACGTCTGGAAATAATGTTTCAATCACATCGATCGAAAACTCGAGCACGTTCACTTGTTGAGGAACTGAATGACCGGCTAGCTTAAGCCGTTGGTGGAGGTGATCTAGCGAGCCATGATGGACCACAACTCCGTCCGCCAGCAACACAACTTGATCAAGAAGTTCTAGAATCCGAAACCCGGGTTGGTGGATGGTTAAAACAATGGTTTTGCCATGATTTTTAGCCATGTTTTTAAGCATGGACATCACTTGCAAAGCAGCTGCTGAATCTAGTCCGGATGTCGGTTCGTCCATCAGTAACACCGCCGGATCATGCACTAGATCGACCCCAATTGACACCCTGCGTCTTTCGCCACCTGAAATCCCTCGGTGGGTCCCACTTCCATCGCCGACTCTTTCTCCGGCGACATGGGATAACCCTAACTCCACCAGCAACTCACTCACTCTACTTTGGGCCGGCCCATTATGAAGCCTTAACCGTGCACTATAAAATAGGGTTTCTTCTACCGTTAGGAGCGGAAAGAGTAGATCCTCTTGGGTGACATATCCGGACACTCGCCGGAAAACAGTCGGGTTCAGGGGCCGGTCATTAACAACCACCTGACCCGAGACTCTGCACGGAGGGATAACCCCTGCGAGTATCTCCAACAAAGTTGTTTTTCCAGCACCACTTGGACCGGCAACCGCGGTGATCTCACCTGGTTTCACTTCACAACTAACATTGGTGATGATCTTTTTCTTTAGGCCTGGATTGTAGCAAATCCAACCAAGGGGACAGAACGGTGGGGATACCACGTACGAAATACCCTTAGCTTTGATTGTGTATTGAGATTTCCGATCCGATGAGTTCATCGGAGACGCCATTGATGGGTTAAAAATGTAAGGATAATGGTGAGGAGATTGTGACTCGGAGGTTCTTTTTTGCATGCAAAAGATGTGTATAAACATGTATGTATTTATAGAGTTTGTATGTAATGATGATGAGCTAAAGGTGATGATTTTGGTGTGATTGTAAGTAATCATTTATTTACCATATATGCAAAAGGAGCATCATAAGCTGATAATTGTTACCACTAACTCTAGGAGAAAAACATGGTTTCCGTTGGAACAAGCTATTCATATTTTCTACAATTTTTAAACTAACAGAACGTTCATAAACTGGTTGTGAACTTGTTCGGCGGAAAGCTCGTTTATGTTCGTTTATTTAATAAACGAACGAATACGAACAAAAAGTTGTGTTCGTTTAATTAAATGAACGAACATGAACACACCTTGTGTTCGTTCATTTATGTTCGCGAACGTTCGTTTATGTTCGTGAACGTTCGTTTATCTACATCTACGTTCGTTTAAATCTTCGTAATTAAATATATAGTTATATTTATATAAATATTAGGTTTTCTAAATATTTATATAACTAATTAGTAATTTAGTTTTCTAGTAATAAAAAATGCAATTTTAAAATTTTTGTTAGATCGTAACCAATCACTTACTTAATTCTTATATAAAAAAACTACTTAATTTCAGTATATGTGAACCCTAAGTTAGATGTGTTTCGAATGAACTGTAAAATATTAGACGTATTTGTTTGTGCTCACTAATGTTAAATTATGTTTGTTTATATTTGTTCAATTACGTTCATTTGTGTTTGTTTATGTTTGTTCAATCATGTTAATTTATGTTTGTTTATGTTTATTCTGATAATTGCGTTAGTTTTTTTTAAGTTCGTAAACTGTTCGTTTAAGATTTAAACGAACGAACATAAACTAACACGAACATGCCTGACTTTTTAATGAACGAACATGAACAAAAAATGTGTTCGATTATATGTTCGTGTTCGGGTTCGGTTAAAGTTAAATGAACGAACACGAACATGCATGTGTTCGTGTTCGTGTTCGTTCGGTTCGTTTACAGACCTAATTTTTAGGGTAGCATTCACAATGAAAATCTTAAAATTATGTGAAGGGAGTTTAGTTATATTACAAGGAATGATTGTTAGTGTTTTTGAGTGGCTGTGAGTGGATAAGAGAGGAAAAATTATGAGAAAGTTACTGTTCATTAGTAAATATATGAGGAAATAATCTAGAGAGAGAAAATTGTATAAATTTTTTAAAACTTTTAGAAATGGTTGTAAGTGAAAGAGAAAGAAAATGTGATAATAAAGGTATAAAAATTATTATTTAATTGAAAAAAAAAGAGAAAAAATAGTTGTTTTTAGTGAAACTAGATGGATATGGATATGAAATTCATTGCGAATGCTAAATATACCTGTTTCTTACTTTTCATAACCCCTCTTAAAAAATCAATTTAAAATTTATAATATTCAGCCCTTTATAACATCATTATTTTAAAAAGTTTTTTTTATAGTAAAAGTGTTAAAAAACACTTATTTTAAAAAGTTTTTTTTGTTATAGTAAAAGGGTTAAAAAACACTTTATATGAACAAGAAAATGTTTTTTTAAATACGTTTTTTTAATACTAAAGATGATATTTTTATTCTTTACTTAAAGTTTCTTGTTTATTTAAAACGCAATTTTTCATTATTTTTCAAAAAACGTTTTCTTTTTCGGCATAAATGTTTTTAGAAACGTTTTAAAACCCTGAAACTAGTATTTTAAGTATTTATAATTTTTCTAAATAATAATCATATAACCTTTTTTTTCGAAACGATAAATAAAAGTTGTTTAATTTTTTGGTGTACCTTCTACGCATATAATCGGACTGAACGTAGTGAACCGTTCGCGAATCCATCATATAGAAGTTCGTTTATATAATACCGAACGGACATGAACAATTATTTTTGTTCATTTAGTGAAATAGACGAATATAAATATATGTTTCGTTGTTTATTTGCGTTTGTAGACGTTCTTTATCTTCGTTCATTCATATTCGTCTGTTTATGCTCATTAATAATAATTTATGTTTGTTTGCTTATGCTCGTAAATTTTTCATTTAGAATGTTAACGAACAAACACGAACACACACACACACTCATTTTCTAGACGGGCGATCATGAACGCGTTAATTAACCATTTTTATTGCTCATTGAGATAGCAGATAAAATTTATATGAAAGATATACAAATGACAACATTTAGAAATATATAAATAGCACTTTCATAAAAAATAACTTTTAGGAAAAAAACGTTATTCAAGAAAAAAAACATTTTATAGTAAATTGAAGATAAAACATTTTAGAAAAAAAAAATAAAATAAAAAATCTAATAATAAAAGTGTTAAAATGGCAAAAAAAAAACAAAAAACAAAAAAGAAAATAAAAAGGTTCAAATTGTATTAATTTGAAACTTAAAGGAGTATGTTTATAAAATTTAAGGAAAAAGGATACGGTTAGCACCATCCATTTTTAATCTTGTGTTTAATTTTGTGACATGAGTTTTGTCAAGTGTTTTTTTTTTCACACTTTTTTATGAAACGGAAATGCTTTGCAGGTGACGCATAATGACTTTGACAGCGTGGAAAGGTGGGGTTTGTTTGAAGCTCACAAAATATTGTAAGAAATACGATATTATGTTTTGATAAATTAAATAAATAAAGAATACCACGTGATGTTTATGTTTCAATACAACAATAATGACAATTCTTTTTCGTTAATAGTATGAATATATCTGAAAGTGTGATTCTAGAGTGAACGCTAGTGTATTTGTGAACTGAGTGAACAAATTCTGGCAATTGATTTACACACGTGTATGGCTAGGATTGCATCATCAAATCGTAATATACAATAGTGTAATTCATCATCAAATCCTAGCCATTGAATTACACACGTGTATAGTCAGGATTAGTTCACTCAGTTTGCAAATACACAAGTGTTCATCTTAACTATCTATTAATATATATATATATATATATATTAATATATATATAGGGGAAGGTTCATTGGGGAACACTAAAAAAGTGGGGATCAGTGGGGAACCGACTCAAACGAACTCCGATTGGACTCAATCCAGTGGCCTTGGAACCGGCTCGTCGAACCATAATTAGGATCTCTTAACCCTAAATCCTAACCCCTAAACCCTAAAGCTAAAAAATAAGGCTAAAACCTAAGCTAAATCGTAAAATTTAAGCTATAAACCCTAAAAGCTAAACTCTAAAACCCTAAACCCTAAAACCCTAAACCCTAAATACTAATGATTAACTCTAAAACTAAACCCTAAAGCTAAACGCCAAGGCTAAACCCTAATATAAGACCCTAAATCCAAACCCTAATATATTTAGGGTTTAGGGGTTAGGATTTAGGGTTAAGAGATCCTAGTTAGGGTTCGACGAGCCGGTTCCAACGCCGCTGGAATGAGACCAATCAGAGTTCGTTTGAGTTGGTTCCCCACTGTTACCCATTTTTTTAGTGTTCTCTAATGAACCTCACACACACACTATATATAATATATATATATATATATATATATATGGTAGGGATCCTAAGAGAAGTCCACCCTATTTGAGAAACTTGAGAAGCATTCTGGACCACACATTTCCCTAAGCTTTTCGTGATATACACATATGTATATTTTAAAATTGAATAATATATATGTATATTGAATTGGGTTTTCAGACTTTTTAGGTTTTGGGGGGTGTAGTTATTAGCATTTAGCTTGGTGTGTGTGTGTGGGAGGGGGGTTAGCTTTATGGTTTAGTTTTTTAGCATTTAGCTTGGGTGGGTGGTTAGGTTTTTTTAGGTTTTGGGTGGTGATGTAGTGTGTTACTTTAGTGGTTCTCACGGTTCTCACAATAAAGGTGGTTCTCGCATGAACTTACCCTATATATATATATGGGCTAGTTAACGTACAATATTCCTTAACGAACATTGTGTACGAGATGAAATTACGCACATTATAGACACAAAACTCTAATCACGCATGTTGAAATAACATAGATTACACATGTTTGAAAAAACATAATCACGAATGGTTATGATTTTCAACATGCGTAATTATGATTATTGTGTTTTTCAATGATTATTGTTTTTTAACATGCGTAATTTCATCTCGTATCCAATATACATTTATAATATATAATGTAATCAAATAACACGTACAATCATTAATTTTTGATGTGGTAATTATTATATATTCTGCTTAGTTATGATTTTGAACTTAATGATATTTTGTTTATGTATTTAAGTAGAAGCTTTATAGTTAAAAAATGGTTTATTTAGAAATTTATAATTAATTTTATATTAAATTTATTTGTTAATAATATAATAATACTTCATGATTAAAGAATAAGTATCCATAATTAAACGGAAAAAGAGGCAGGAAAAAAAGATGGCCTCATGTGTTGATATGTGTTCCCTTGTATAGATATAATACAGATGAGAAAGTTCCAGTATATAAACATGCTAAACAAACAAGAGGTTTTGGGTATTAAATAACGAGTGCTGACATGTGACAAACAATGGCGTATATAACTACACAAGGTATTGTTGCATATCAACATTGTTTGTTACATATTAGCACTTTGATATTTGCATATCATACTTTGACTCTATTTGTATTGATATCAACACTTTGTTTCTATGTGAAGAGCTATTTATATTTTATCTACCTCTAACTCTCTCCCTCTCTATGTATATATATACATACATACTTACTACTATTATATATAATTTTTTATTGAAATATTTATATTTATTATTAATTCTTTATGTATATATATAATATATATATATATATATATATAGTACGGTTCATGCGAGAACCACGTTATCGCGAGAACCATGAGAACTAGTGTGAACACAACCAAAACTACTTAAAAAAGCTTAAAAAACACACAATTTTTTTAATTCCATTAAAATCGCAACATTTTATTTATAATTTTTTTAATTTGTTTTTACTCCAAATAACAATTACTGATGCACATGTGCATATGTCATATTTCTTGACAACACACTACCATCCGTAATATATTTCCAATATTATACAATTTTCCGTCTGTATACACAACAATTTATAGAATTAAAACTCTTATAAATATTTTACAAAATCACTAAGGTCAGTCATATTAATGCATATGTGCATAGTTTATAAAGTAATAAGAGAATTAATGTTAACGCACTATTCATTGTAGGATCGTTTTTCTCCCTAACAAAGGTACCTAATTTGTATCTAGTCCATAATCGCGAAATTATTATGAATTTGTGATACCCATGACGAAACCAGGTACACCTTAATTGGTCCTAAACTTAAAGCATGATTAAAACATTAATTGCGCGTAAACCTTGTAAACTTGTATGACTTGTGTGCTATGCTGAACAATCG
Organism: Scalesia atractyloides; assembly: GCA_947069175.1. NCBI lineage: Eukaryota > Viridiplantae > Streptophyta > Magnoliopsida > Asterales > Asteraceae > Scalesia > Scalesia atractyloides. The sequence goes on from CAMTDV010000006.1 coordinate 40,577,650, forward strand.
TTATTATGTCTCGGAGGAATCCGAGAGCACGTCATGGTTAACGTGACACTACTAAGGACCAACGATGCGAGGTTGCCATTCTTAGCCTTGAACAACGTGTTAAACGGAGACTTGATGTTTAATAGCACATTAAACCTTTGACGTTGATTATTAGGTTATCGGTAGCATCATTTAAGATTCTGAGTTCCAGAAACAACTTAGTTTTGTGCCATAGGCTGTGACATAAGGTTTGAAAGTAATCACAGCCCGGGCACGCAAAACGAAGCAGCTCCCGTTAGGGAAACGCCTTCGTTCCGGGCATAACATAAGGCAACCAAATGTGCAAGGAAGCTTAAAAACACTTAAATGAACGTCATACGAGACTTTTATGATTAAAAGGTAACCATGCTCGGGTTTCGAGACGGTTATGCCCAATTTTTAAAACCGAGTCTTTTGACAGTAAGAACACGAAAAACGGAGTCCGTTTCGCAAATCGAGGACGCGTCCGGGACCCGAAAACGAACCTAAACGCATACGAAAGATAAACATCATCTTTAGCATGTGTTTCTAAGCACGAGGTGTCCCCTTGGGACCACCTCCCAAACCGGCACCACACCCCCCATTTATATATTAAATTTTTTCCTTTTTCATTTTAAACTCCATTTTATTCCAAAATAACTCAACTTTCTCTAAGAAATCTGCCATAAACTCTAATTTCCAGCTGAACTTGAGCATAAACATCACTAATTCAAAGGTATTAACCTTGGTTCTTATGATTCTAATCCTGTTTCTTTAATTAAACGCGATTTCTAGCCGAAAAACTCATTTTAATCCAATATTTTTGAAGGTTTAAAGATGTTTATGGGCTGAATAAGAACACCTTGGTATTCCTGGTGTTATATGGCAGCCATGGTCACAAATCTTTGGGGTTTGATACCCTAATCAACTCTTATTCGACAAAAATGCTTAACTATTCGATTAACCGAAAAACAATGAAATAAAGCTTGATTGTTCTAAGTTCTAGCATATTTGGATTGTACTTGATGTGTAGTTACTGAATATAGCCTTCCCACACTTCTGGGGTCAAGATAAACACTTGGAATCGGAAGAATCGCTAGGTATGATGTCCGAGAACCGAATTTGTGATAGGCAGAAAATTGTTCTGCTTATAACTTGGTCCGTTAAACTTAGATTGAGCTGAAATTTGGTATGGTGGTGAAGGGTATTAACAGGAGTGTCCATGTAAAAGTTTAGAATTTTTGGAATTTTCTACGAGTTTTGGTGAATTTTTTATTGTTTTACCGAAAGAATTTCATAAAAATTACCGAACGAATTCAATAAATCACCAAATTTTACAGAGACACTAAGGAACATATGGGGAATGTTCTGGGAAAATTAGGAGTCCATTGGTTAAGTTTTTATTTGGGTTAAAAATCCGCGTTTTTGCGAGTTTTCGGTAGTCGGGAACGCACCGAAACGAAATCGGAAAAATCTCAAAATTTTATGAGAAGTTCCTGGACATTGTTTTGGAATTTTTGAACCACTGATGATATTTAATGATAATTATGTGGTTAAAAATGGTTTTATAAATAATTTATTTAAATAAGTAAAATGCCAAAAAAATTCCAAGAAATTTTTCCCATATTCTATAGATTTTTACTAAGTTATATAAAAATTTGCAGATTTGTATTCAAATTATAGATTAAATGGGAATTTATGGAATTAAAAATGAGTTATTTTAAATCAATTTCGGCGGTTTACCGTATAACGAACCTGCCGGAACTGGGAATTGACCCAACCCAACAAATAATATAATTGGAACACCGGGAGTATTCCAGGAGATTCCGAGAAAATTGGGCACTATGGGTGTGTCCTAAGACAGTTCGGGAGAATTCCCTACGGTGAAAATGGAAACTCAAATTTGGGCGATCTAGACTCCCCAAACCCTCAAACTCACTTAAAGGAAAGTTAATGATTCTTAAATAACCACGTGTTGGCACTATTAGTATTCCCGTACCATTATCCGAACACGTTAAACTACTGACTTTGGCTGGCACGCGAAACGGTGCCGGAAGCCAAACTGAAAACTAATACTACCCTGACGTCCATCACCATACCAGTGTCCTATAGACTCAATCCAGAGTAAAAACTCCTGACCAGATCCAAGTTATAACCATTACCAACTTAGATACTGATTTGAGTCCATACTTGCATGTGTGTTATTAAAGTTGATCCAGCTGCTTGATCACTCTTGTATTGAGACCACTATTTGCACTGTGAGTTTCACTTCCCGCTTTTGAATTGTTTTAGTGTTTTCTGGGGACTTGCATGTTACAAACTGTGTTGCTTATACCAAGTTGGGAGTGAGTTTCACTCCACCTCTTTCAACTGTGTTACTGTTTTCTGGAATGACTTGCATGTTACGAAACTGTGTAATTGCACCAACTTGTGAGATGTGAATTATCTAACACACGAACTACCTCCCCTCTACAAGTGATTAGCGTAAGCCGTGGGCAGTGGATAGTACTATTGGTCTGACAAACCCAGTTGCTCCAGGCAGTGTCTAGGTGACACTGTGTGTCGGTGATTAGGCAACTGCACGCGTCCTAAACTTGGTTATGTTGTTAGGCATAACTGCAGGGGAACATTGAACTTTACATGACTTAGTTGCCGGGATGACGTGCCTGTCTTGACACGGCCCAGTGGGAAGTGTCTGCGGTGACACGACTCTGTGCGATGATGTGTCTGTCTGACACGGAGTGACTATGACTGGTCAAGGTTTCACTTGTGTCCTCGTGTAATTCCATCTGTGACTATGACTGTGACCAGTGCAATTAAACGTGTTAATACATATGGTTCCACAACAATTAAACCAGTGGAACTCACGCAGCGTTTAGCTGACCCTTTTCAAAACTAACATGCATTTCAGGTAAAGCGAAGCAAGAGTAAGGAATGTGCGTGTGGATGGCTTTGGTAGTGAACTGTAGCAGAATAAGAGCTGTGATAGGTCGTAGTACTGTACTTGAACTTATGGTATGTAATATGATACTAATAGTATGTTGTAACTGAGGTTCCCTTTTTATGTGCTATCATGTTTTTAAACTATCGAGAATTACCATGTGTCTGCCGCCCTCTACAATTGTCTTCCGTTGCGAGTCGAGGTGTGATAGAATAAGAAACAATTACACAAGATATACTTTCAAATTAACGATTTCATTGATTGTTTAATAGTTACAAGTCTTGTAGAAATCCGGCAGAGCTTCGCCGTCTACTTCGCAAAAGTTCTTTACATCAAAGCACCTAGACGCCTATTTATAGGCCTTGTACCTTCATACGAAGATAGCTTATCTTCGCACGAATGTAGCTTACCTTCGTGCAAAGGTAGACTTCTACCTTCGTGCGAAGGTAGACTTCTACCTTAGTGCAAAGTTAGAAAATACATAAACAAATCTAACATTTCATCCTATTACATTCATGACACGACCCTAAGAGTAGGCAATAGACATTATGTATCAATAAACTCCCACTTGGATGTTGGCGCAGTCTTGGTCTGTCTTCAAAATCTTCAATCATCTGACTTTAACGTCCAAAGAAATTCTTTTGCGGCTTCCTCTTACGTTCTTCAAATGGAATAGGTGTTTGATCAGTCGCAGGAGCCCACTTTACAAATTGAAATCTTCTAAGCTTGGCTTCTGAAGAAACCCTAGATCAACTAGATCGGAATCTAAGTAGATCTATGGAAAAGGTTTTGAACAAAAGGGGTTAATCCTTCGTTTGGTTTCACGATGATAATGAATGAAACAGTACTCCGGCTGATCCTGCAAAACAGAACACCGTTAGCTCGCCACGGGGAGAAGGGGGATTCTCTCCGTGACCACCCTCCGGCGTGAGAATAAGTACAGGTAGTGGAAGTAAAGTATTGTAAGAGAGAGAGAGAGGAGAGAGTAGTTGAGAGTTAATACCTTCTACTTGGAGTCCAAATCACTTATTTATAGCCAGAGTTTTGGCGCCAAAATGAGAGATGGTAACTTTAACGAAATCTTTTGCTATTTCGTTAATGTTTGTGGTCATCCGTTAGTGCACACGGATCGTGAGATCATCAATGGCTAGGGAGATGCCACGTGTCATCATGAGATCACGATATTTTATAAGTGTGAGCATGCCATCACCGTGATCCTTCCCAGCCGTCCAGATGCTGCCACATGGCAATTGGTTATAACCGAAAAGATGCCTGCACGATTGGGTATTAGTGGCTTCTAGAAGGTTTCACAGCTGTTACCCATCTGTTGCTTGCCACGTGTCCACTCTGTTATAACTGAAAAGATTCCCTTTGCTTCTGCATCAACTCTAGGATTGTGTTAAGAGAGAATTTCCCAGGATTAACTGTTTCCTTGCGCGAGAGGCGCAAGTTAGTTAACTGACCTTCTTTCCTCTTCCTGTTGCTTGGCGCAGCGTTTTGGTGAGTACTTTCTTTGATATAAATATCGGCGCAAGGTTTGTACATAAAATGTTATCCAAGGAGTTTGATCAAGATTAACTTTGAACCTTGCGCGAGCCCGCGCAAGGTGGTTAAGTGATCCTTTCCTTCTTTGGATACATGGCGCAGGTTTTTTTAAAAGTTAATAGTGGTATGGTTCCCTTGGTTGGCGCAAGTTTTTTGGGACCATACCCCTTTAAGTCCCCCCAGTCCAGTGTTGCTCCTATGTAAAAGTAAAGAGTAGGTGGTGCACTGGACTTAAGAACTATGCTGCGCTGTACGGGTGTTGGTCTTTTTTGCTTTATGCTTTTTTGGTGTCATGTCATAAGTGATCTTTTGGAAGATATTTGAATTTCAAATATATTTGGACACGTGTCGCTCATCCAAATGATGTAGTTGGTGGACATGCACGTTCATGAGACGTGGTGGTACTGTTGACAGAATGTCAACAGTACGTGTCTTACTGAATTTAATGATAATTCGACGACACTCGCGCGCGTGGTGCGATTACTGTTACCCACTCGCCTTGCAGTTACCTGGGGAAGAGTGATGGTCGCAAAAGTCGCTGCAGTCATATCGAGCATTAATTGCGATTGGTATATAAAGGGGAATGTCGATCCATCTGCTTCTTCACCAGATCATATTCTTAGAGAGAAAACAATCTTGTGTTCATATATTTCGGCGACTGCATACATTCCGATCATCTTGCTGGTTCCTTTGAAAACCTGTCTTTCGAATTTCTTTCTGCACATTACTATGGCGACTGGTTAGTACTGGTAAAGTTGATGCTCCGGCTACGTCGGCACTGCCTCCATTGAAGTGGGGGAAGGCATACTTTGATGCTCTTATTAGCAATTTTCTTTTTTCCAAGACTTGGGGGGCTTTCTTCCCCAGTGAGGGTTCGACGGCGGCGGATGCTCTGGCTGGTTACATCATTCTTTTTATGATTATTTTGCCGAGGGCAATTTTAGGCTACCGGTAACACAATTATGTTGGAGATCTTGGATTTTTATAAGTTTCGTATTTCCCAACTGAATCCGATGGGCATGGTGAGGATCCGGCACTTCGAGTTTGTTTGCCGGTCGATGCAGATGATACCAACTGTGGAGAAATTCCGTGTATTTTACTAGCTTCACTGTTCTTAGGGCTTCTATTCTTTTCAACAACGTGTGCAAGCCAAACGGTTGTTGGTGACGCCGCCCAAATCATATCATGACTGGAAACAGAAGTTCTTCTATATTAAGGCGACGGTGATCCCACTTGCGATGACGTTCCGGCCTGCCGAGGTATTAGAGCTGGAAACTTTAGCTATTTCGACCGACGAAGTGTGGTATCAAAATATATAGGATATCCCGAATATTATATTTCTGGAGAAGGCACTGATTGCTGTAGGGATGAGTATCTTATGGAAGAAGGAAAGAAAAGAAAAACCAGTCTATACCGAGGATGGAGTTGGTAAGCAACTTTTTAAATTTTTGCACTGTTTTTCGTATTTATTTCATGTTGAAGAAATTTAGTTAGTATGCTTTGTTTGACAGTTGCGCCGTTACACCAAGTGGCGTATAAGAGAGATAATGGGAAAATGGGTGTTGTGCCACTGGAGGAGAATGAAGAAACTTGGTTTACTCAGATGTTGGGAAATTTTGAACTTCCTGAGAATGAGGATCTCAATGCGCCGCCCACTTCTACTACTGGTAAGTCTTTTTGTGCGAAGCCTGAGTTATTGCAATATTACTTGTAGATGCCAACTCTAAGTAATATTGCAATGTTACTTATGGCGCAATATTTCCTTCATTTATTGGTCATGTAGGTGATTTGCTAAACTTGGGCGTAGGCCCTGACTCCAACAAGAAGAAAAATCCAACTGCTGCTGCTGCTGCTACTACTGCGCTAACGTCCACCAAGCCCACCAGAAAAGTAAGCCTTCTGCTGCTACTAAGGCTGAGAGCAAGAAAGGTACGCGTCTCGTATCCAATTCTTGGTGTGATTATGTGGTGGTGTCAAACTCACTAGAGGGTCTTGCGCCTGTAGGTTTGAGGAAACCAAAACCGGAACCCATCGACACCTCCTCTCTTCCTGCTTCGAACAAAGATGATCCTTTGGAGATCCCTTCAAGTCCTGAAGAGGCGTTGAAGCGCACTTCCAAGAAGAGAAAAAAGTCTGAGACTTTACCACCATCTCCGCCGAAAAAAGTTGCGCGCCTGCGCATTGGCAAGAAAGGCAATCTGGAAGCCTTTGCAAAGAAATTCTCACCTGGTATGTGTGGTTTGTTACATATTGTTGTAGGAATATTCGCGTGGAATCTTATGCTTGGTATTTGTTACTATTTTTGCAGAGAAAATGGTGAAGGCTGCGCCAGCCACCTCATCTGCTATACAATTGCCGCGCAGGCCTGAGAATGTTGAAGGAGTAGATGTGGACCAAATTATGCCTATTTTTGACTCTGATCCCATTATCCCGGAAAACCTTGAGAAGGTGGCTCCAGAAGAAGAGCCTAAACAATTGGATGCTGAGAATCCTGCTGGTGAGCAGGTTAAAGATACTGCTTCAGATGTTTTGAAGAATCCTGCTGGCGAGCAGGTTAAAGATACTGCGTCAGATGCTGGAAGGAATGGAACCGCTACTGCGGAAGCAAGAAAAAATATCTACCCCTATTCCGGAGCCTTCAAAGTTTGTGTCTAAGGGAGCTGGCCCTTCAACACAAAGCGAAGGCTTTATGTCTTTTGATGATTCTGATGAGGAGTCGCCCATTCGCCCGGAGGAGACGCCTGGGGATTTCTATTATCGATCTTACTCAGAGAAACGGACAGATGAAATCCACCAGCCTATATGGAAAGTAAAGCAAGGTGATGTCTTTACCGACTGACGCTCCTGCAGGGAATGGTATAAAGGTATTTTTCCTCCGGCGGAGGTGAAGCTCCAAGAAGACAAAAATCATGAGGCCACCTATGAAGCCTATTTACAAGAGTCTGCCCTCGCCTCCTCAACCATTATCAGAATCGTGCGCGAATGGCGCAGCATGAATAAGGAGCGTGACGATGTGGAGAGTGATAAGGCGAAAGCCAAGATTGAGAGGGAGAATTCCTTGAAGATGGTTTTTGATTTCGAGGCTGCGAAAGCCAAATTTGAAGCGGAGAAAAAAGACGGAGGAGTGGTCTGTGCTTTCCTGGAAGCGTAAGTATGACGCTGCTGCTGCACAGCATGAAGACGATCGTAAGCGCTTTGTAGAGGCTTGTAACCGGGATAATAATGAAAAAATCTCTCTGCGCAACGAAATTGAAAAACTCAAGAAAGAGAGAGATGATGCGGTTGCTGCTGCAGCAGAAGCACGCTCCCACCGAGAAAGGAGTGAGCAGAACGAGGTATCAACCAAAATGACTCTTCTTCTTAAGAATAAAGAGATTGATGATCTAACTTCTATGCTATTTGACCAGGCGCGGCTGCAAGATGAGGTTGACGTTTTGAAAAAAAGATATCAACCTTCACCGAACAGAGAAAGCCGAGTTGACCCGCCGTTTAACTGAAGGTGAACAAAAAATTAACGACACGGAGGTGGCTCGCGCTACAGCAGAAAGCTTGACCGAATCCCTCATAAAACCAGCTTACTTGGTTGCGAGAGTATGGGATTGTGGAGGTATTATCCCTTTCTTTCGTTATATTCATCTTTGCTGAATTATTATATCTTATATTGACATGTTTATTTTGAAGATCGCAAACTCCATCTTGAACTCTACAGAATTAGATGAGAGGGTGGCGGAACTAATGGTGGCAGCGCGGAATGATGGTCATGCGGAGGGTTATAAGGAGTGCACCCTTCATGTGGCCCATGCGCTGAAGACCCAATGGGATACAAGCCGTGCTGCTACGCATGGAACCGACACTTTTGCCATCTATACTGCTGCCAAGGAGAGTTATGATCAATTACATATTCCTGTCATGGATCTTGTCGATGCTGCGCTGCAGCATGATGATTTCGTGAATAGACTAAAGGAAATCTTCTTTGAGGCAGAAAAGCAAGAAGATGTGAAGGATACAGGGAAACAGAGTTAGACTGTGTCTATTCCCGTAGCTGTTTGTATATTTCTTTTTGATGTATCGTTGCGTTTGATGCGCAAGTAATTCTAATGTGAATATAATATATTTAGTTTACAATTTTTGCATGTGACCAATTACTTGTTTAGGATAGACAAATGAACTATAACCTCATGTGTGAGCGTAAGCATTGTGTCATTTTGTGGCTCACGAGTATGTGTTTTTGTTTATCCAAAGGAATTGCATGCATTTGTAATAAATATATAAAAGAATGTAAGTAGGGACAGAAAGTGTTATTTTATTGATAATGCGTAAAGCTTACAATCTGTCACTAAGATTACAAATGAAAACTAATGTAAGCAGGCTCATGTAAAGCGCATGGCTTTGATGAGCTCTGAGATTACATGTAACACCTGCGCAACTGCTGGGCGTTCCAGGTCGTGGAACACTGGATCCGTCCAAGCGCTTCAATGTGTAAGCTCCTTTGCCCAGGACTTCATGAATTACATAAGGTCCTTCCCATTTGGGTGCCAGTTTTCCTGGCTTTTCGACGTTCGATGCTTCGTTGTCGCGAAGTACAAAATCTCTGGTAAGAAAGTGCATACGCGTACCCGTTTGTTGTAATATTTTTCTATTTGGGATTTATACTTTGCTTCGCGTATTGCTGCATTCTCGCGCCTCTCTTTAACCAAATCAAGATCAGGTCGGCGCTGCTCTTTGTTATTCTGCTTTTCAAGAGCAAGCATTCTGGGCGATGGAAGGCCAATCTCAGCAGGAATAACGGCTTCTGTACCATAAACAAAACTGAATGGTGTTTCGCCATTACTCATTTTCGGCATCGTACGATGCGCCCATAGTATACTTGGTAATTCATCGACCCAGCCACGTCGCGCCGTAACTAAACGTGCCTTAATGCCTTCCATCAATTGTTTGTTTATGCTTTCTACCTGACCGTTTGCCTGTGGATGGGCGACAGAGGCGAAAACATGTTCGATTTTCATTTCTTGCATCCAGGCTTGCAGCTCTGCAGCTGTGAGATTGGGACCATTTTCGGTGATGATTCGTAATGGAAAACCAAACCGGCAAATAATGTTTTCCCATATAAATTTACGAACTACCACTGCCGTATTGGATGCCAATGGCTTAGCCTCTACCCATTTGGTGAAATAATCGACCGCGACAATAACGAACTTGACTGCGCCCGACGCATCAGGAAAGGGTCCGATAAGATCAATCCCCCACTGTTTGAAAGGGCAAGCAGTGGTTATCGGAACCAGATGATTCTTTGGGCGCAACGTCTTTGGAGCATGCCTTTGACAGGACATACATTTGCGCAGGATCTCTACTGCATCAACATACATTCCAGGCCAGTAATAACCTATACTCATAATCTTGGCCACCACCATGCGCGGTCCGGAATGGATACCGCATAATCCCTCATGTATTTCTCGTATTAGATATTGCGCATCATGTTTGTTCACACAACAAAGCAAAGGTCCAGAATATGACTTTCGGTATAAGATACCATCTGCCATTTCGTAATTGATTGTCTTACATCGTATTTTTCTTGCTTGAGCTTTGTCTGTTGGAAGCGATCCATGCAGTAAGTACATAATTATTGGAGACATCCAAGATGGATCTCCGATTTCAACCATGCTTACTTGTTTGAGTGGTACCGATGGGTTGCTTAAAACTTCAATGCGAACCTCTCTTGCCAAATGTTGAAAACTCGTCGCAGCTAACTTGCTCAAAGCATCAGCATGTTTATTTTCACTCCGATTTACATGAACAACTTTGAATTGCTTAAACTGAGTGATGAGTGCTTTCGCTTGTTCAAGATAGAGGGCCATGATGTCGCCCTTTTCATGATAAGAACCGATAATCTGTCCAGCAACAAGTTTAGAGTCTACATGAGCTGTTAAGTGAGATGCACCCATCTTAATAGCCAGGCACAGTCCTGCTAAGAAAGCTTCATATTCTGCTTCGTTGTTGGTACTCTTAAACTCAAGCCGAGCTGCATAAGTGAATTCTGCACTGTCTGGACTTAACAAACGTAATCATGCTCCTACCCTATCGTTGTTTGATGCGCCATTAGTGTATAAAATCCATTCTCTATCATCGATAATGGGAACTGGATTTTGAATTGCTTCGCATTCTTCAACCTTATCTGCAGGAATTTCAGCAATAAAATCAGCTAACACTTGACCCTTAATAGTTGGTCTTGGTTTGTAACATATGTTGTATGCTCCCAATTCAATTGCCCACTTCACGAGGCGTCCCGAGACATCTGGTTTAGATAAGACTTGACCAATATGATAATTTGTCAGGACTGTAATGACGTGTCCTGAAAATATCGTCTCAGCCTGCGCGAAGCGTGAACAAGAGCTAACACTAATTTTTCCATTATAGAGTATCGAGTTCCTGGATCATTTAGCATTTTACTGATGTAATATATTGGAGATTGAACACCCTCGCAATCCACTATTAATACTGCTCCAACTGCCATTGGAGATGCTGAAAAATAAAGAATCATCGGCTCTTTACTGCGCGGCGCAGTAAGTGTAGGTAATTGAATAAGACAATCTTTCATTTCTTGAAAAGTTTTCTCCGCTTCGGGAGTCCATGAAAACGTTTTACTTTTGACATAATTGCGTAAGGTTCGAATAAATGGGAATGATTTTGCAGCATGATTAGCCAAGAAACGGTTAAGCGCAGCTAATCTCCCAGCCAAACGTTGCATTTCTTTGATAGTGGTAGGAGACGACATCTTTTGGATGGCCTCCACCTTTTCGGGATTGACCTTGAATCCTTCCTTTGTAACCATAAAACCTAGGAATTTTCCCTCTTCCATGCCAAAAGAGTATTTTCCTGGGTTTAACTTTAAATTGACTTTGCGCAAGGAGTCACAAGTTCTCTGGATATTTTCTAGCATTATTTCTTCTGAGTTACTCATGATGACCAGGTCATCAATATAAACTTCTACGGTTTTGCCAATATCATCGCCGAAGACAGTTTCCATTAATCTTTGATATGTAGCTCCCGCCTTGCGGAGGCCAAAGGGCATTTTTGTGTAACAAAAGATGCCTCTCTCCGTGCGAAAAGCTGTTTTGTCTTCATCCTCTTTCTTCATCAGCACTTGGTGATATCCCTTGTAACAATCTAGAAAACATTTCCAACGGAAAAAAGCTAGCGAATCAACCTTCTTGTGTATTTCAGGGAGAGAATAACAGTCTTTGGGACATGCTTTGTTTAAATCTTTGAAATCCACGCACATGCGCCAGCCGCCATTGTGCTTTTTTTTTACCATTAATGGGTTTTCAACCCAGGTTTGATATTTGACTTCGTGCAGGATACGGCTTTTAACAGCTCCGCAACTTGCTCATTCATTGCCTCTGTCTTTTTCGATCCAAGGCTGCGCTTTTTCTGAACCACCGGTTGCGCCATCGGGAAGACGTTTAAGCAATGCTCAGCTATCTTGCGCGGAACCCCTACCATATCTGCAGGAGTCCATGCAAAGATATCCATATTTCGAAACAAAAAAGTCTTAAGTTTTGCGGGACTTGCCATAGAAATTGCAGGACCAAGGATAATTGGTTGCTCGGGATACTTATTGTTCAGTACCCATTTTTCACATTCATTTGGTGATGTTGATTTAGCAGACTTAACAACTAGCTCTTCAATAGACATAATCTCTTTTCGTGCGAAGATGATAGCTACTCCAGTTGGCATTGGGAAACCACATGCAGCGTGAGGCGTAGATGTGATCATGCTGAAATCTCGTTGCGCTCGTCTCCCTAATAACACATCGTAACGGGATGTTGCTGGCATTACCATGAAGTTCACTTGAATGGTGCGCGAGTGTTTTCCATCTGAAAGAATCACAGGAAAATTTATTTGTCCAAGAGGAAAGACAGCCTCGTTGCAGAATCTAGTTAACGGGAAGTCAACTGGTTCTAGGCGTGCCTTGTCTTCTGGATCTAACTGTTTGAAGCACTGTTCATATATGATATCCATAGAACTTCCCGGATCTATGAACATATAGTCGGTCCGGTAATGGCCAAAGATGCCTGAAATTATCACTAGTCTTTCTTCTTGAGGCCCACCTGGAACCACTAGGAAATATCACTTGTTGCTCTTGCCAATTTTCTCCTCGGAACCTTTGAAAGCTGCACTTGCGCAACGAGCTCTCTTGGATCATGGCAACTTGTTTCATCTTTTTATTGCTTGGCCCCTCATCACCGCGCGTGAGTTGCCTGACCTCTTTTCGAACTGATTGCACCAAGTGTGTCAGCTTACCACTTTTCAGGGCCTTTTTAATTTCTGTGCGTAGGCTACTGCAATTATCGGTTGTATGCCCTGTGTCTTTGTGGAAATCACAGAAGAGGTTCGGGTCTTGACCTTTTTTGTTCTTCATGGGCTGGGGTTGTTTGAATTGATAATTATCAGTGCTCAAGACTTCCGCGGGAGATTTAGTGAGAGGAGTCCACTGTCGCTCCTGATTCTCATTTTTGATGGCTTTCTGAGTTGCTATCTTGTTAATTGTTGCGCGAGCATCCATTGGAGAGTATGATGAATAAGAACTTTGGTTTGAGTCTTTCCAACCCTTCTTAAACTTCCGACCTCCTTTGCTCAGAACCTCAGGACGATGCTGAGGTAGAGGAGGTCTGTTTGAATTAAGGTTGCGCTCGGTCTGCGCATAGACCTTGGCTGCTGCCATGAGCTTATCCCAGCTTTTCGGTAACCCAGTAGTACCAGAAAGTACCTTAATCATTTCTTCACATCTTACCGCGTACTTGAACTGTGCGCGCATAAGATCTTCATGCATGTCGATTTCTAAAACCTCCTTGTTGTATCGCGTAATAAAATCTTCCAAACTCTCGTTGTCTCTTCGCCAGATGTCATCACATCCGACGAATCTCTAACATAACGATGCTGCTGACTGAAACGAGTAAGGAATATTTCCTTAAGATCATTCTATGAAGTGAGCTTACCTGTTGGTAAGTTGTCGAACCAAAGTCGTGCAGCTCTGGTTAACGTTTGGACAAACAGATGGCACCACATAGGTAAAGTCCATCCCCCAATAAGTCTTGCGCCAGTAAACAAACGCATGTGATCATCTGGATCTGACAATCCATTAAACTTTCCAACGTTTGATGGCAATTTTGCTCGTTCTAGCGGGGCTAGAGCGATTTCCTTCATGAATTTTGATTGTTCTGTCGCTTCAGCAGGTCGGTAGATCAAGTTATAATCATGTTCCGCCTCAGGATTGTACATTGCTCGGATTCGAGGTTTGTAATTGGCATGATCTGCAGATAAACGATTGAAGACACTTGCACTATCAACTTCTTCATAAGTCCTATCATACTCATCGTATTGGGTGTCCCGCTTCTGCGACGATCGCGGGCCCAAATGTGAGTGAACTAAAGGTCGTCGCATGGACATTCTCTTCCTGATGTCTGTTACCAGAATGAATAGAATCATTTCTGGTTTTAGAATACATCTCAGTTTCATGCACAGATACATGGGAAGGTGCACGATCTTGGTTCTGAGTTCCGTAACTCAATACTCGGGGCGCAGACGAAGCACGGGCTTGTGGTGCACCAACCGGAGCTTGAAAAGCTGGAGTTCCGGTTTGAGCACATAACTAAGCATACATGGTGTTTAGAGCAGTTTGAGACTTAATCAACCATGATAATGGAGCCTCTCCAGGTGGGAGGATTGATGCAACGTCAACATGAGGAGCCGCCGGTGTTACTGGAATGCTCGCATGATCAGGATCATATGGCATATCAGCTTCACCGGACGAATCCTCAACGATTTGTCCGTCGACCTGAAGGAGCTCCGTCGACACGACGGATCTCCAATCGAGGACCTGGAAATGATGGTCCATCAGCCATGAAGCTGTAGACCTGGGTGAACAAAACGAAAGATGAGAAAGTAAAAGAAAGTCGGTGGGCGCCAATGAAGAAACCCTAGATCAACTAGAACGGAATCTAAGTAGATCTATGGAATTGGTTCTGCACAAAAGGGGTTAATCCTTCGTTTGGTTTCACGATGATAATGAATGAAACAATACTCCGGCTGATCCTGCAAAACAGAACACCGTTAGCTCGCCACAGGGAGAAGGGGGATTCTGTCCGTGACCACCCTCCGGCGTGAGAATAAGTACAGGTAGTCGGAAGTAAAGTATGTAAGAGAGAGAGAGAGGAGGAGTAGTTGAGAGTGAATACCTTCTACTTGGATTTCAAGTCACTTATTTATAGCCAGATTTTTGGCACCAAAATGAGAGATGGTAACTTTAACGGAATCTTTTGCTATTCCGTTAATGTTTGTTGTCATCAGTTAGTGCACACGGATCGTGAGATCATCAATGGCTAGGGAGATGCCACGTGTCATCATGAGATCACTATATTTTATAAGTGTGAGCATGCCATCACTGTGATCCTTCCCAGCCGTCCAGATGCTGCCATGTGGCAATTGGTCATAACCGAAAAGATGCCTGCACGATTGGGTATTAGTGGCTTCTAGAAGGTTTCACAGCTGTTACCCATCTGTTGCTTGCCACGTGCCCATTCTTTATAACAGAAAAGACTCCCTTTGCTTCTACACCAACTCCAGGATTTTGTTAAGGGATAATTTCTCAGAATTAACTGTTTCCTTGCGCGAGAGGTGCAAGTTAGTTAACTGATCTTCTTTCCTCTTCCTGTTGCTTGGCGCAGCGTTTTTGGTGAGTACTTGCTTTGATATAAATATCGGCGCAAGGTTTGTACATAACATGTTATTCAAGGAGTTTGATCAAGATTAACTTTGAACCTTGCGCGAGCCCGCGCAAGGTGGTTAAGTGATCCTTTCCTTCTTTGGATACTTGGCGCAGGTTTTCTTAAAAGTTAATAGTGGGTATGGTTCCTTGGTTGGCGCAAGGTTTTTGGTACCATACCCCTTCATTTGAGAATTCTTCTAAGCGCTCCTCATTCCTTATATGCTTCATGAATTCTTCTCGTTCCAACTCTTTCCATGACGATTCCCACATCTTTCTAGAGTTAATACCATGCGCATAGTAAACATTGATTTCGCCTTGGTATTGCATCGCTTGAGTCTTTTCTCTTTCTTCATAGCAGATCTTGTTAAAGAATAAGCACTTCACATCGTCCTTCGAACAATTTACTAGCCACGTCGGGTCTTGTATCCGTATCGTCCTCCACAAACCCCCATATCCTTTGTCTCTCAATCATTTCAGGATTTAGACCCTCAGTGACATCCCATGTATCATTGGCTTTAAGTACAATCATTGCTTCACTCGTTTCTGGATCTATCTGCCACCCTTTGAAGAACTCATGGAAATCTTGTTTGATCTTCATCAAGGGCATATTCTTCATCACTCTTGGACGCTTCATCACAAGTGTAACATCTTTAGCCTTCGTCACCTTATCAACTTTGATTCTTTTCTTTGGAATGAAAGGCTTCCACTTGTTAAACCCATGTGCCGCTTCATAATTGATTAATTTCCAAAGTCGTTGGTCGTGGAATCTCATCTAAAAGTTAATCATCTTTGTCTGGACCAACTCCTCTACATCCCAGTACGATAACGTCTTTAGATCACACAGATATCTGAAGTATTGAACTTCAAACTCTTGTTTCACAGTATACACATTCAGTTGTTCGATCCAACCCCAGCTCAGAATATCTCCAAGTGATTTGTCTTTATCGCGTGTGAAGAATGCTAGCAATCATCGAAACTTTCTTTCCTTTGGCAGCTTTTTAAACCAAGTTTTCTTTGCTTCAGCAATCTATTCTTTGGTTAGACGTTTTGGCACATTTCCATCTGTAACTGCTTCATCAATCTTTCTCTCAACAATTAATCATTTGTTTCATTGAATAACTCTTCAAACGTCGGAAAACTATCAGTGTTAGCTCCTGAATACTTCAGCACTTCATCGTCATCATCAGAAGCGTCTTCAACTATCACTCGATCATAATTATCAGCTTCTGGATATGTGTTTGTAAACATAATCATTCAGCTCCAAAGCACTGATGTTGTTCAGTTCGTCTTCAAAGTCAAAATCAAATGAACTATCGCTTATTTCCAACATAGCAGAAATCTCTTCCTTCGAATAACTATAAACAAACACTCTTTTATCTACATTGTGCTCCAAGTAAAGAATCTGGGGCTTGTAATTATCAGGAATAGCCGTAAATGGAGCAGCTGTGAGAATTCCTGACAGTTCTTAAGACTATGTTGGCTCTTTCTGCTCCCCCTTTCCCTGTGATATCTCTTCTTAGTTTTCCAAATCATTCAGGAAAGCGTCATAGTTGAACGATTCATTGATCTTTGCAGACTCAAAAGTAATCCATGTTCCCCCTGGGTGTTGTCGTTATCATCACCCTTATTATCATCATAGTCTTTCTTATATGCTTTCTTTGATAGATCATCATTATCTTCATCATTCTCATCATCATCATCATTATCTGCTTCAGCCTCAACTTCTGCTCTCTTTTTTACTAACTCTTTCTTTCTTTCTTCAATCTTTATCTTCATTGAATGATCATATAAACAACAGGACCTCCAATAAGCATAACGTTTGATTGAGGCTCTTTAGCAACACTTGAACTTGTACCTAGCTTAGATTCAGCTTCTGGCGTAAGCTCTACATTCAAAGGATCAACAACTCCTTTGCCTTTTCCCAACGCAACAGACTCTTCTTCAGCTTTCTTTTTACGTTCTTCTGCTCGTTGTCTTGCCTCTTGAACTTCCAGTTTATTGTATTCGGCAACAAAATCTATCCCCAGATTGTTCGCTAACACCTTTTGCAACATAACAAACCTTCTATTACTTCTCGATCTTTCATTCTCCAGATCGTAAGTCACTTTCCTTAGCCTTGCATTATTTGTAACTAGGCTTTCGATCACGAATTTCATATATTCACGATCAATCTCCAAGAATTTCAACCCCCTTCCAAAATCTCCTTATTCTCTTCCAATACTTTGATCCTTTTTCTCCAAGTCTTTAATCTTTGTATCTTTGAAGAGATCTCCAGTAAAACCTTCGGTGTAGGGAATATCTTCAACTTCTGGAAATTCTTCATTAAAATCTTTAGGGCCAGATTGAGGTGTAGGTTGTTTAGGTGTAGATTGAGTTTATGGTGTAGACTGTGGTGTGATAGGTGGTTGTTGTTGTGGTGTGGGAGAGATAGGTGGTTGTTGTTGTGGTGTGGGAGATATAGGTGGTTATTGTGTTGATGGAGATGGACATGTCATATATGGATTGGTGAAGATGGTGCCGTTCAAATTCCAAAGTCTTTGCATCTAGTTTCTTTTTCTTTACAATCTTCGTCGACCTTTTGTTGCTGCAGACCCTGTAGCCTTTTTTCTGAGTATCAGACTTGCTTTTCACTCTCCTAGTCTTCTTTACAGCTCTCTCTTCTTCAGTATCATCACCAGACGAACATAAGCATCATCTTTTTCATCTATGGTTTTCTTTTTCCTCTATATATAAGCTAATCTTGCAGCTTTTTCAACTCTTTCAACTAAATCTTCAAAATCATCTTCTTTATCATCACCATCACCTTCTTTTTCTTTATCAGAGGTTGCGGAAAATACCTCATCTTCAACATTTGTTTTAGCTTCAATATTCTCTACGTTCACCTCTGTTTCCATATTCCCCCCTCAATATTCCGATCAGCTTCTTCATCAGTAGCTTTGTATCTGAGCATTGTTTCTACTTTGAGTTTCTATGCACTGGCTCGTGAAGTAGTTTTCTTCTTCTTATCATCCTCCTTATCGTACCAGACACCCCTCTTAGGCTCAAAATCCTCCATTTGAGTAGCTTCATTATCAAAATCACTACCCGCATTTCTCCATTTGTCTTTTGGGGGTGCTTTGTACTTCTTATCTTTGAACCTCCCAAAGAACTTTCTAGAAATTGGTTCTGTTCTTTGCTTCAAATACTGATTCAGTCTTACCAGTGATAAACCAGTCATATGATCCAGTGGCAATATATCTTTCTTGTTTTTCTCTAACCCTGGAAACTGGTCATCGGGCATCATCTGAATAAAACGTGGATACTGCAGAATTTTTTCCTTGTTGACGTTCTGCTTCATTTGCTCGAAAATCACCTTTGTGAAGTTATAGGGCTTGTTGAGAGCGAGCGCGACAATCATGCACATTTGATAGTCTACTATAGCGTCGCCTCCACCTTTCCTGTGACTAAGAGCAGATATAACTGAATGAACAAAGAACTTGTAGGGCCTCCCCAGATACGCCTTGTTAAACTGTGTATTCACGTGCCCTTTATATCCCATTCTGTAGAAACATCCCTTGCACATGCACTCTGTATACATCATCGGCTCTTCGTCTTTGTCTTTGAAGTCCAATACACGGCATATAAGATCCTCCATAATGAATACTTCCTTATCTTCATTCTTGATACGTACAAATGATCGAATAGCATTCTGTTCCGGGATATACTTTGCGTGTTCCCAAAATCTTTCTACATGTGCTTTGTAAGCCACGTGTGGATCTGTAAGATCTTTGACAATCGGGAGTTTGCTCATAAACTCTAAGATCGACTTGAATGGATCGACTTTTGGAACTGTCTCATCCAGAATGTAGCATATGTTGTGCTTCTCATCCAAATTGGGTTTCTTTTCCTGCGCAAAACAACGTATCACAAACATTTTGAACATAAACACTTAGAAATTTTTTTTGAAAATAACATTCTATCTTCGTGCGAAGGTAGACCATATTTGATATATAAATGCATGTTATCTTCGTACGAAGATAGCTTATCTTCATGCAAAGATAATCTATCTTCGGAAGATAATCTGTCATGATTTACCATTTTAACAATCTATTTTCGTCCGAAGATAGCTTATCTTCATGCGAAGATAATCTATCTTCGGAAGATAGCACTTATGAACATTTGAAAATTTTATTTTGATTTTGATGAAATTGAAGGTTTTAATGTATACTACTAGCGCCGACTTAACCAATGTTATGATCAATTTTAATTTTAGTCCGTTAAATCGTTCTAGATCTGAGTTTTTATGTCCAAGTTACCGAAAGTTATGATTTTGTTCAATTAAAGGTCCAGTCCGGTTCAGTCTACCTTAGGCGTTATGAGTAGTGTGCCAAAATGCTTGAAAAATGGGCAGCACTTTGTTAATCATTTTGCAAGTTTATCTTCACTTAGAGAAAAGTGTCACAGTGATATGTGCTATCTTCGTACGAAGATAGGTATATATAATGTTCTATCTTCGTGCGAAGATAGTTTATCTTCATAGGAAGATAGCTACCTAATCTACTCATGCGAAGATAGTCTCTTCAAGCGAAGGTAGATCTGATTTTTTGTGGTTTGCACATTTTAACCAGTTTTAACAACCCACTCAGTTAACCAAGTCCAAATTAACAATCTTAGTTAACTGATTTGTCTACCAAGTCCAAGTTAATGACCTTAGTTGACCATTTTATGAACAAACTGATGTTTTCGGCAATGTAAAGTTTCAAATTAATGAACTTTTAGACTTTTCAAATCATTTTAATCATTTCAGATTAGCTCCCAACCTGTTGCCTCAAGATTCTCATCAACATACAACATCTCTGGATTTTGAAGATCCTCTTTCCATCTCAGTAGTCGAAACTAAGATAGAAACAAAATCTTTTTGATTTTTCCAAAGTTTATAATAAATCACACTGAAAATCTTTTTGGGTTTTTCTGAAATGAAATGTAATGAACTATGTACAAACATATTTATGGACATATTTTTGTGAGTTTGTGTTAGAGGATCATATCAGTTTTTGAGAAATATCACCAGTGCCGTTGACCTTTTATTTCAACTTTAAGCTTTAAACAAATTCACTTAGATTGTCAGTATACTGGTCCATTTAAACTTCATCACATTTCTCAATTGTTTCAAGATATGTAAGCTAAATTTAGGAACTTTACTTAATTGTGTTCCCACCTCAGAATATACTCCCGTATCAAGATTCCCTAGATTTCATTTTACAAGTGAATATAGTTAATTGATATCAATCTCTGGGTTAGTGCAAAACCTTGAGAGCTCAGGTTAGTACCACCATACCGACAAAGAGATGAAGGCTCGACTTTAGGTGTGTTCCAATCTGGAATCTTTTGACTGCTTATTGTGATATTTTCGATACTTTCAATATTTTAAGCAGTTTCCGGGTTTAAGTGCAAATTCTACAAGTTCTAGCCCATTGCCGACACAAAATCATAAGAACTAGCATATTACCCCACATATCAATTCTCTATAAAGACCTAGTATCTTAGAATCACGCAATCTCTCACACAAAATTTTGGAGTACCAAGTATGTATATCCGAGAGATGTTAAACCACAAATTAAGAAGTTTTTCTTTATGTTTATATCCCAGAAACAATTTACTGAATGTGTGAAGCCTACTGGCACATCATTAGTGAGATTTGTTTTAACTTTTTAACGTTGCAATTTTTTTGCATACTGTGATAGTCCACTGATGTACTATTATTTCCTCTTTTCACACGAAAACTCGTTTTTGTCTTTTTCATATTTATGTACATTTTAAGTTTTTTAATGTTTTTGTATTTTCCACAATATTTCTCCCCGTAAAATCAAAAACATATGTTTGGATTTTTGTTTTTAAAGAAAGAAATTCTAAAAACTATAAAAGTGACAAACCGATGTGGATCACGAAAACTATCCGTATTCAACCCCAATTTCCCCATCAGATGCTAGATTTTTCATACCCTTAATTCATGAAAGATATTTAGATCTTGTTCGGTCAAAAGCTTTGGTATAAAAATCTGTCTATTGTTCATCAGTGTGGATTTTTTCTATTCGAATCAACTTTTTCTCGTGGCAATCACGGATAAAGTGATGTCGAATATCAATATGTTTAGTTTTTTAGTGTTGAACCAAATTTTTAGTAATATCTATGGCAACCTTATTATCTACATATATGGGAGTGTCAAGAATTTGCAATCCAAAGTCTCTCATATCTTGTTGTATCCACAGAATTTGGGAACAACCACGGGATGCTGAAAAGTATCCAGCTTCACACGTAGAGAGAGAGAGAGACCGTGGTTTGCTTCTTGCACTGCCATGTTACGATGCGTGTTCCTAAGAACTAGCAACCGGCCGTCATAGATTTGGCGTTAAGTTTGCCACAACCGTAATCTGAATCAGAATATCCAGTGAGGTCGAATTTATCGTTTCGTGGATACCACAAGCTGGTGCTTGCGCAACCCTTCAGGTATCTGAAAATCCGCTTGACAATCATCATGTGTGACACTCTTGGACTGGATTGATAACGGGCGCAAAGGCATGTCGGATACATGATATCCGACCTTGATGTTGTGAGGTACATAAGAGATCCAATCATTGATCTGTACAAGGTCTCATCAACTTTCACTCCGGTTTTTCATCTGGGCAGATGCCATGATTAAGTGCCAACGGGGTCGATAAAGGTGATGTTCCTGACATTTCAAATTTCTTCAAGATATCGTGAACATACTTCGTCTAATGGATGAAGATATCATCAGGTTACTGATCGACTTGAAGTCCTAAAAAGAACTTCATCTCCCCATTGAACTCATTTCGAATTTCTTTTTCATGACCTTCTCAAACTCTTTGCAAAGCGGATCGTTTGTTACCCAAATATGATGTCGTCCACATAGATCTATACTATCAACAAGTGTCTATCTACTTGCTTAGTGAAGAGTGTGCTATAGACAGTGACGCGGATAAAGTCGTTGGATAACAGGTGCTGAAGAGAGTGTCTCATACCAGGCTCTCGGAGCCTGATGCAACCCGTATAAAGATTTTTCAAGTAAGTATACGTTATCCTTGTGCACCGGATCGACAAACCCCGGTGGTTAGCCGACATACACTAGCTCTTTCACCGTGCTGTATAGAAAAAGCAGACTTCACATCGAGCTGGTACACTTTTAATCCCTTCCACGAAGCAAAAGCTAGGAAGATGTTCTAAGCGTGAGACCGGAGCATATACCTCTGTGTAATCAAACCTTCTTACTAATGAAAACCTTAAACAACGAGCCGAGCTTTTTTGCGCACAATCACCCCTCGGCCATCCCTTTTACACTTGAAGACCCACTTAGTCGCGTTATCTTTCTGATTGGCTGGTAGGTCTACAAGCTTCCATACACCGAGCTTTTCAAATTATTGAAGCTCCTTCTGCATTGCATTTTCCCCGCTCTCATTGGCAGGCACTTCTTTTGGCGTTTTAGGTTCGATCTGTGGATAAAACAACGATGTAAGCAAATATCTTGAATCTATGCAATTTTTCTATAGAAACAACTTAGATCCTTATTGATCTGATTTCGCGTTTTTGCTCCTGTTTGCACCTCTCCAATTATGTCATAAGACGGGTGGTAAGACATAGTCCTCGACAAAACTTCATTGGGAACTTTCACTTCGTTCTCCAAATTTGTAATATTTTGTTCAACAACTTGCGTACTTGTTGAAGCTTCATTCTGATTACCAGGAACCGCAGATTGATTTAGTAAACTTGTGATCTGCTCGGATCCTTCATCGGAATTAGATCCTCCATCATCGTAAGTCGGCTCAGCATCTGAATCGGAATCATCTTGTTGTTCTGTTGCGGGTTGTGTATTATTCACTACTGGTTCGACGACTGGTTCTTGAAATGTATTGCTCGGACCTGCTCCAGAATCATTTATGCCAACTTGTGGTTCAGTAACCACTATTGGTCTTGGAACTTGTTCTTGATTCAACGCTTGTTTTTGCTGATATAACAACACAAGTTCATTTTCAATTGGTTCTTCTAGAAGATCGAATGAATTCCATAGACTCTCGTAACTCAACATCCAAGGCTCACCAGGATTTTGAGTTGGTATTGTGTACTTCTGACAGTCAACGTGTTGTGCAAGAATGACCGATTTAGACTTGACAGGAAAAAAAACTTCTCAATGGACTAGCATAACCAACGAAGAAACCTTCCAAAGATCTAGCACCAAATTTACCATCCGGGTAAATGATTGTACACGGAGATCCAAAAGGTTCTAGGAACTCTAGATTCGGCTTTCGTCGATTCAACAACTCGAAGCAAGTCTTCTTATGTCGTTTGATGGTTAATACCCTGTTCAACGTGTAGCAAGCCGAGGCAACCGCTTCGCTCCAGAAACTTACAGGTAACTTGAAATCAGCGAGCATTGTGCGTGTTGTCTCGATGAGAGTACGATTCTTACGTTCATCCACTCCATTCTGTTGCGGAGGGTATGGGGTGCTAAAGTCGTGAAGAATACCTTTGTCGTTACAGCATTCGAGCATACAATTTTTCTCAAACTCAGTTTCGTTATTACTCCTAATTCTTCTGATGGGCAAATGATATAGATTTTCAAGCTTTCAGAAGAGAATCATCAGATTGTCGAACGTTTCGTCTTTACTCTCCTGAAAGAATACCCATGAGAATCGCGAATAGTCGTCAGTCACAACAAGGCAGTAGAGATCTCCGGATATGCTTTTCACATTTACTGGCCCGAAAAGATCCATGTGTAGCCTCTCTAGTGGTAATTTGATGGAATTCAATAGCTTCTTCGGGTGCGACTTCTTATGCTGCTTCCCCTTTTGCAGCTAAGATAATCATCATTTAGATGAAAAATTTTGGGATTAACACCTTCCACTTGGTTGTTGTGAACTAGATAGTTCATTTTCCTCAAGTTTATGTGCCCCATCTTTCGATGCCACAGAACCGATTCTTTTTCAGTTTCTTTGGTTACAAAACATTGTTTCGTCTTCGAGGTAGTGATGCGACGCTCATGTCTAAGACATAAAGATCATTTTTCTCCGGAGCGCGCATGAGGATCCACTCCTCAAGAATTTTGAATCCTGGATTCAGAATCAAGCATTCTTTGTCATTGAAATGCGTTGTAAACTTCTTATCACAGATTTGCGTGATGCTTAGCAATTTGTTCTCCAGTTCGGCAATATAGCTGACTTTGTCAAACGAGACCACACCATTAGACAACTTTCCTTCTCCGACGATCCTTCCTCCTTGATTTCCAGCGAATCCCACATAGCCTCCACGAATACATTTAACATCAAAGAGTAAGGCCAGCATTCCCGTCGTATGCCTGGAACCTCCACTGTCCATGATCCACTTAGATATAATCGACCTCGGGAGCCCCTGCACCAATGATTAAGAATTTATTTTAAAAGGGAAACCCAAGCCATCTTGGTCTTGGACGGATTTGGGATATCAACTTGTGGAACCTTAACAACTTTTTCTTTCTTCTCAACAACTTGTTCAACTTTAGGTTTGGTTGTAACAGTTGTTTTCTCAGTCTCAGATGATGGTTTTGATTTTGCCACCCAAGTTTGTGTTTTCAAAACTGCTTTCTTTATGTAAAATTTTGAATCCTTTTGATCATTTATCTTTGATGTGTCTCCAACTTCAATTTTAGAATCTTTGAAAATGGTTGGTTTAACAACATTTGTGGCTTCTATGTTTCTTTTCAAGATCTGTATTGGTACAAACTTGGTAGCTTTCTTTTTCTCATCTTCTAAAGACTTATGAGTATGGTGAACAGGTTTACGTTTCAGACAATTACGAGCAATGTCTCCTAGTTTGTTGCATTTAAAGCATGTCTTATTATTAGTGACAGAAGATTTGTTAGCCTGTTCTAGATGTTTTTTCCTCAGCATAGAACTCATCATTCAATGGTTCCTTACCCAACCTTTCTTTTCATTTACTGTGTTCGATCCAAAAACAGAGTTCACTTTCTTTTTAAAGTTTGGTTTTTGGTATCGATCATTCTTCTTCTTTTCATACCCAACCCCTTACTTTTTTTTTCAGGACAGTTTTTACCTTTGTAACTGTTATTAAATGGGTTTAGAGTAATATGAATCACTTAAGTTTTCAATTTCAGACACATTCATTTCTGTAATTTTAAACACTTGATCAATCTTTTCAAAATTACCGTTATGAATCAAAAATTCCTGATCAGATTATAGTTTGTTCGATCCTTTCATCGTATATGCAACCAATGATGAATCATCATCCGAACTACATTCCGATTTCTCAAGATAATTCTTCTGAAAACTCTCCTCATTTTCAGAACTTGAACTTGTTGTCTTCAAGTTTGACTCATTTGATTCAACACTTTCAAACTCAGTGCTATCACTCTCACTTTCTAAAACCTTTTCAACCACTTTTTTACTACATCAGATTCACAGTCATAATCTGTTTTAGTGAAAGTTACATCGATATTCTCAGGCAGCTCATTAGTCTTTTCAGTTTTCAATTTTAAACTGAGTGCCTTATCCACCCCTGATGGTGATTGTAACTTGCACCTTTTGTTTTACCATTCTGATCATTTTCTTCCTTTTCAATTTTTGGAAGGATATGATCGATAACATATGAACTTGTCGAATAGCTGATTAGTAATTTATTAACTCTTTCGGTTTCAATTCTCATCTTTTCCAACTCACTTTTTAGCTCAGCAATTGTGTTCAAATGAATATTAGTGGCCATATGTTTATCCATTAATGTTGCCTTGAGCATAAGTGTGGAAGCGTGTTCTCTACTAATTTGTTCAAATTGTTTAATTGTTCTCGATAATTTTTCATATGCCTATTTAGTTTCATTATATTCATATGACAAATGATCTGAAGCCGTTTTAAGTTCAACAAATTTTAGATCTTTTTCAACACGTTCCTTGCAAGATTCCGCACATTTCTTGCAAGGTTTCTCAACCTCAACTATTACTTTCTTAACCACTTCCCTAACTCGATCATTCATAGACTCGTCACTTTCTTAACATCTTCGGAGACTACCTCTTTAAGGTTGGCCATCATTCCATTGTTAGCAATCCCTGTCAGGTTTGCGGCGTTCATCTCTTTCTTCACATCAATCACCTCAACCACTTCTGGTTTAGTTTCTTCTTCGGGGTTAGCTTTATAGCTCGAATCAAAATAACCTGCAAAAGAAGGAAACATATCAGCAGGAATAAAATTCCAAAAAGCGCTGTGTAGAATGTTTTCCTCTTCAACACGATTTTCCATGTATTGTGCAAGTACAACTTCCTCGAGAGCTTCATCAAACACTGCTTCTGAATAATTTTTAGTTTCTGGTTCAAGATCTTCAATAATTTTTGCAAGCAATGCTAGACTTTCATTCTTTGAGATATATTTACCCCAGTCAAATCCTTCGTCTTCCTGTGCAACCACTAACGCTTTATCTTTCATCTTTGATGAGCCATCTTCAATCTGGATCATCCTAGAATTAGTTTGCGGTGGAAACTGATGATAAATTGCTTTCTTATAATAATTGTAACATCCGTCAAAAAAAAAACCGGATTTACCAAACCCGCTCCGTTTATTAACCGAACAATC
Organism: Scalesia atractyloides; assembly: GCA_947069175.1. Lineage (NCBI taxonomy): Eukaryota > Viridiplantae > Streptophyta > Magnoliopsida > Asterales > Asteraceae > Scalesia > Scalesia atractyloides. Next base: position 40,604,504 of record CAMTDV010000006.1, read on the forward strand.
AGTTAAAAATTTTGTTGCGTATTTAATGCCCAAGTTAATTTTAAACGATACATAATTAATAAGTATAATAGAATATAAAAGTTATATTTGAAAATTTATTAAAATTAATGAAATAAAATAAAACAATGCTGCCGGGTTTCGAACCCGGGTCAGCCGGGTTAAGCTCAAAGCCTTAACTCACATACATCAAACCACTCCGCCACTTGTGATGTTTGTTGAATTATTGAAACATTTAATACATATAATAATACTGGAAGTCGAATTCAGTCACTCAACGCGTCCAAATCCGCAGTCGCCGGAAAATACGCGATTTTCGACCGTTTTCATTTGACTCCGGAATCAAGCAAGTATAACGGATGTTAAAGCGCCGGTTATAACCGAAGACTCGATTCAATTTCATTCATGAGTCGTAAAGTTCATAACCGAAAACTTAATTTCACATTCACGTAAAGATACCTTCAGTCAGGAAAACCCAATTCGTTATTCACTCGAATCAGCCCTCAATACACTCGTAAACCCCTCTACAAGTCCTTAATCGGCAAGAACAAACTCGCCGGAAACTTTCAGCAACTCGCCGGAAAACCGAACCCATTTCACCTCTGTGCCTTACTCTAAAAACAGAACACCTAGAGCTCATACCGAAGCCACCCACACTCACCTCAAGCTTCCTGAAGATCCTCTGCCGCAAGACACACTGTCGCCGGAATAACCTGCTGTAATCGGAAACTCGCCGGCGAAACAGGGGATCTCTGTCGGTATATCTTATACCTAATATCTCTCATTCTATTTATTAATCTCATATGTAATTAATCACAACACACTAAAGAACTTGATTAAATCGTCGAACCAGTCGGACATTGGTTCTGGATTAAGCTTAACGAAGAAGATGAAGTTTTCAGTAATATATATATATAATTTAAATCAAGTTATATCTCAGGTTAGACACACAGTCCAGCGGTGGACTGTGTGCAAATAAACACGCATACGTCCCGAGTTCGATTCTTGTCACACGCACACTCGCCTTAATAAAAATGTTCCTTTTTAAAACTGAACCGGATTCACTCGCAAATAGATTTTAAGTTTAATGAAAACCGGAATAATAACCAAGATAGACACACAGTCCAGTGGTGGACTGTGTGCGCGTTTAAATCATACGTCGCTGGTTCGAGTCCAGACTACCACACCGGTTCTGGCAATTATCAAACTTTTTATATAAGGACATAAATGAATTTATCCGGTTTGTATATAAGTATAATAAAAACCAGATTATTTACCAAGTTAGACACACAGTCCAGCGGTGGACTGTGTGCCAAACTAACCCACAGGTCCCGGGTTCGAGACCTGTGGAGAGCACCGAGCGATACATTAAAAATCGTTTTTAAAATAAATGATTTTCGGATTAATTCAATTAGTATATAAATATAATTAAAAACAGAAATATTTCTGGTTAGACACGTAGCTCAGTTGGTAGAGCTGCGTGCACGCGTACGGGAGGTCAACGGTTCGAGTCTCACCCAGTGCATATCACATACACGACCGAACCGGTCAACAAGTCAACAAGTCAACGGTCAAACAAGTCAATGGTCAACAGTAAAAATAAACATTTTTTTTTATTACTTTTATTTATTTATTTATTTTAAAAATACTTAAAAATAACATTTTTAAAGTTAGAAAATAGCCTTAAACTCACAAAAATATACCCAATAATCCTACTAAAATTGATTAATAAAATCCGCTTATTTACCGAACCATTATGTTATTATCTAGGTTAGTTTCACTCGTGGTTAAATCCAACTTCGTGCGCATTCAACATCATCAACCGAACGACCCAATGTGAGTGAATCTTACACTCTCCTTTTTAATTACACGTTTTGGGGTGTGTCATGTGTCACTAAAATTAACTCGTTTATTTAAACTTGTGCCATACCATATTGTGATCTAAACTTAGAATGTATATATTGTTTGTAGTTATGTATTTCATATTGTCAAGTTGTATGCAAATATTCATTAGGCCCATCAGTTCGTAGAACAACGCGTGCCTCAAAACTCATTCATTAGGCCCATCAGTTCCTCGTGGGAGACGAGTTGAGCAACGCGTGCCTCAAAACAATCTATTATTGTATGTGTGTGCATTATTTAATATTAAGTGATTTGTGAATAAGTTTACATCTATATTTACTCATATGTGGTTGTGCACTTTATTTTATAATCAATTAAATAAACTTGTTCAAATGTTTTTCATAGGATTCACTCGCCAACTTTTTGTTGATCCAAAAACCATTTTTACACATGATACAGGTGAACAGGATGAAGCAAGGAAAACATAGGAAATGCCTTAGAAGAAAATAATGAAGTCTAGAATGATGTGTAGGACATGATGTAATTATGATTGTATGTTTCCCTTTAAATTGTAATAATAAATATGAAACGTTATAATAAATGTCGTGAGCTTTGATGATAACCCAATCATGCCCCGATCACCTTTTCCGCTGCGGGTCGGGGTGTGACAGATTGGTATCAGAGCCATGACTATAGGGATATAGGATAGGTTATTAGACCCTTAGAGCCTATACTATAGTTGACTGGATTTTAATTGTTTATGTGGTTACATGCAAACTTATGATATTTATTTGTTTCATATTTGTTTATACTTACAGTCAAACATACATACTTACATATACATTCATCATACATATTTCAATGTTCACATATTCAAATCATCTTCATACTTTCGTTATTCAAAGATTTTGTCGCATTTTTCATTTTTCAAATCTCATCAAAGTGAGTTCTGCGACGGGCATGTAGTAACTGTAAGGGTACAAGTACCGGTAGTCGGAACGTCCTGTCTAGGTTAGCATTCGTATAAATCCAATATAACGGACCAGTTTGCCTACCTGGGGACTAACGATGAGAGTACAAAGGACCTATTAGGCCAAAGCATGCCACACCAAACGTCGTTCGAACTAACCCCACTTTGAGGTGTCACCGTGTCCACACCTGGACACATTCCGAATATCATATGTTACATATTTCTCGATTTTCTCCGGGTTTTAGTGTACGTAACCAGGCTAACACATGCGAACCATATGAAAAACCCGGTATTCATGGGGGCCCACATGATTACGAAGGTGAAGTATGGCGGCATGCAATGCCCAATTACGAGCAAAGCCCAAGACATCCTATGGATGTAGTAGATTTATTATGTTATATTTATTTTATGAATGTTCATTCCTAAATACGACCCATGATCCCAAAAACATCCAACTCATACTCTTGATATGTATTCCTTGTAGATGTCTTCTAGCCTCGCTCGTAGGAAGATGAGAGCAGGAAAAGCCCGCGAGCGCATGGCTGCCCTAATCGCTCAACAAATGGCTGTCGTAATACCCAACATTGTAGTTCAAATCCAACAAGCCCTTACCGCTAATCCCGTCAATCAAGAAGATCAAAACATTGTCAATCCTCCCCCAATTACCACCAAATGCACCTACAAGCATTTCAAATCCTGCGACCCTCCAAAATACGAAGGCACTGAAGGTGTCACCGCTCTCCTCCATTGGTTTGAAGAAATGGAGAACACTTTTCTAAATTGTGATTGCCCCGATGATCGCAAAGTGCGATATGCTACTGGTCGTTTATTTGGAATAGTACTTACTTGGTGGAATACAGAGAAGGCCAAAGGAGGTGTCGACTTTAACTTGGGAAGAGTTGAAGGAAATCATGACAAGACGGTTTTGTCCAAGGAGCGAAATCAAGAAATTAGAGGATGAGTTCTATTCGTTGAAGCAAAACAAGGAGACCACACCACATACAACAAAAGATTCCTTGAGTTAAATCAAATGGTTCCCAACTTGTTCACTCCCCTCTACCGTTTGATCGAGCACTGCATTCGAGGTCTTCCGTCAAAAATTCAAGACTCTGTAATAAGTACCACACCTGTAACCTTGGAAGCCGCAATGGAGTTAGCTACAGAGCTCACCTAGAACCGCATACGGAACAAAGACTTCAAGGAGGAGAAGAAGAAGGATAAAGCATCGACTGAAACCTCCAACTCCACCCAAACCGAATCCCCCTCTCAACCCATTTTAAAGAGAAAACGAGATGGGCAACTTTTCGCTGTCACCCAACGTAATCAACCAATTTCACAAGCCATACCCATCCAAGCTATCCCAATCACTCAAGTAGCACCCAACTCAACTTACCCAAATAAGAAACCATACCTTGGACCTCACCCTCGATGTAACACCTGTTTTTATCACCATCCATCTACCTTACCTTGTCGACTATGTGCGAACTGTGGACGCTATGGTCATTTGAGCAAGGTTTGCCGCACCTCTCAAAACCAAATCTCTCCCCCTACTCAAAACATGATCCAAACCTATCAACAACCCCAATACCCCATGTTCCCATATGTTCGAACTTGTTTCAATTGTGGCGACCCTACCCACTTTAAACACGTGCCCTCGGTTGGTTAACATCATAAACGCCCAAGCTCAAGCAAACCCAGTTAACCAAGCAAATCAAGGAAACCTAATCACTAGTCCACCAGCAAGAGGAAGAGTTTTCAACATCAACGCCAACCCTGTTGAAGATAATGACGGCTCAAACGAAACCACCCAACTAGTCCCATTCACCAAAAATCAAGATTCAACTCCAACCGCTTAGTTTTTACGTTTTCTTTATGTTATCTCAATTTTCCCGTATCCCAGTTATAAATTGGAATCTTATCCAAGGATCTTAATGCGAATTACTATTTCAGTTTGTTTATGTTTTAAAGTCACATAGAACCAATCATAACTTACGGATAAAGCCAATGAAAATTTGACAAGAATATGGTGGATACGCCGCTGGTACTTCCTATATATAAGTATTCTTGCCAAAGGATCAGAGGCATTATCTGGCGGTTATGAGAAGTTCCATGTAGAATTTAGTATTGTCTTGATTGAAGTTTGTTTTGTACTCACTGATTTAGCATTTATAGCATCTCATCATTTAAAGAAATTGGATTGTGTTCCATTTCTACATAGACTAACCACTCCATCATAACAAACGAGAGAGGTATTGTCATCATTCAAACATGTATACTATCAAATTAAGACTCAAGTTTTGGTTGTTGTGTTTGTTTTAGAGTCACATAGAACTAATCATAACTTGCGGATAAAGTCAATGAAAATTTGACAAGAATATGGTGGATACGCCGCTGGTACTTCCTATATATAAGTATTCTTGTCAAATGATTAGAGGCATTATCAGGCGGTTATGAGAAGTTCCATGTAGGATTTAGTAATGTCTTGGTCGAAGTTTGTTCATCATACATTTCAACGTATTTCAATTTCATCATTTAAAGAAGTTGAGCTATGTCCTCACTTCCACAAGGACTAACCTCTCCTCATAACAAACGAGAGAGGTACTGTCACCATTCAAACATGTATACTATCAGAATTAAGACTCAAGCTTTGGTTGATTGTGTTTATTTATGTATTAGAGTCACATAGAACTAATCATAACTTGCGGATAAAACCAATGAAAATTTGACAAGAATATGGTGGATACGCCGCTGGTACTTCCTATATATAAGTATTCTTGTCAAAGGATCAGAGGCATTATCAGGCGGTTATGAGAAGTTCCATGTAGGATTTAGTATTGTTTTGGTTGAAGTTTGTGTTATACTCACTGATTTAGCATTCATATCATCTCATTATTTAAAGAAATTGGATTGTGTTCCATTTTCTACATAGACTAACCTCTCCATCATAACAAACGAGAGAGGTACTGTCATCATTCAAACATGTATACTATCAGAATTAAGACTCAAGCTTTGGTTGTTGTGTTTGTTTATGTTTTAGAGTCACATAGGACTAATCATCACTTACTGATAAAACCAATGAAAATTTGACGAGAATATGGTGGATACGCCGCTGGTACTTCCTATATATAAGTATTCTTGTCAAAGGATCAGAGGCATTATCGGGCGGTTATGAGAAGTTCCATGTAGGATTTAGTAATGTTTTGGTTGAAGTTTGTGTTATACTCACTGATTTAGCATTCATGTCATCTCATCATCTAAAGAAATTTGATTGTGTCACCATTCAAACATGTATACTATCAGAATTAGGACTCAGATATTGGTTGTTGTGTTTATTTATGTTCTAGAGTCATATCATAGAACCAGTCATCATTTACTGATAAAACCAATGAAAATTTGACAAGAATATGGTGGATACGCCGCTGGTACTTCCTATATATAAGTATTCTTGCCAAAGGATCAGAGGCATTGTCAGGGGTTATGAGAAGTTCCGTGTAGGTTGTAGTATTAGAAGTTTTGTTTTAGGATATAACCTTATCTTTCCAAACATATCAAAACTCTTGCACATGAAATCATACTTAGTGAATCAACTCCGCTTATCAATATTTTTACCGTAGGCAATAAAAAGCGATTCCTGTAGCAGGGTATCAACCCTTACAAGGAACGTTACCGCCTCAAACAAAATTTAAACCCTTACTCCCTTCTAAGAATGTAACTGTCAAATTAAACACCATCATTTTTAGACGAATATGTCACTACTTAAATTTCGGGACGAAATTTCTAAAAAGTAGGGGATACTGTAACATCCGTAAAAAAAAAACCGGATTTACCAAACCCGCTCCGTTTATTAACCGAACAATCAGCTTAAAAATTTCGTTGCGTATTTAATCCCAAATTAATTTTAAACGATACATAATTAATAAGTATAATAGAATATAAAAGTTATATTTGAAAATTTATTAAAATTAATGAAATAAAAATAAAACAATGCTGCCGGTTTCGAACCCGGGTCAGCCGGGTTAAGCTCAAAGCCTTAACTCACATACATCAAACCACTCCGCCACTTGTGATGTTTGTTGAATTATTGAAACATTTAATACATATAATAATACTGGAAGTCGAATTCAGTCACTCAACGCGCCCAAATCCGCAGTCGCCGGAAAATACGGATTTTCGACCGTTTTCATTTGACTCCGGAATCAAGCAAGTATAACGGATGTTAAAGCGCCGGTTATAACCGAAGACTCGATTCAATTTCATTCATGAGTCGTAAAGTTCATAACCGAAAACTTAATTTCACATTCACGTAAAGATACCTTCAGTCAGGAAAATCCCAATTCGTTATTCACTCGAATCAACCCTCAATACACTCGTAAACCCCTCTACAAGTCCTTAATCGGCAAGAACAAACTCACCGGAAACTTTCAGCAACTCGCCGGAAAACCGAACCCATTTCACCTCTGTGCCTTACTCTAAAAAAGAACACCTAGAGCTCATACCGAAGCCACCCACACTCACCTCAAGCTTCCTGAAGACCCTCTGCCGCAAGACACACGTCGCCGGAATAACCTGCTGTAATCGGAAACTCGCCGGCGAAACAGGGGATCTCTGTCGGTATATCTTATACCTAATATCTCTCATTCTTTTTATTAATCTCATATGTAATTAATCACAACACACTAAAGAACTTGATTAAATCGTTGAACCAGTCGGACATTGGTTTTGGATTAAGCTTAACGAAGAAGATGAAGTTTTCAGTAATATATATATATAATTTAAATCAAGTTATATCTGGGTTAGACACACAGTCCAGCGGTGGACTGTGTGCAAATAAACACGCATACGTCCCGAGTTCGATTCTTGCCACACGCACACTCGCCTTAATAAAAATGTTCCTTTTTAAAACTGAACCGGATTCACTCGCAAATAGATTTTAAGTTTAATGAAAACCAAAATAATAACCAAGATAGACACACAGTCCAGTGGTGGACTGTGTGCGCGTTTAAATCATACGTCGCGGGTTCGAGTCCAGACTACCGCACCGGTTCTGGCAATTATCAAACTTTTTATATAAGGACATAAATGAATTTATCCGGTTTGTATATAAGTATAATAAAAACCAGATTATTTACCAAGTTAGACACACAGTCCAGCGGTGGACTGTGTGCCAAACTAACCCACAGGTCCCGGGTTCGAGACCTGTGGAGAGCACCGAGCGATACATTAAAAATCGTTTTAATTGAAAATAAATATAAAAATATTTCTCGATTAAACGTACGTACGGGAGGTCACCGGTTCGAGTCTCACCCAGCGCATATCACATACACGACTGAACCGGTCAACAAATCAACAAGTCAACGGTCAAACAAGTCAATGGTCAACAGTAAAAAATAAACATTTTTTTTTATTACTTTTATTTATTTATTTAAATTAAAAATACTTACAAATAACATTTTTAAAGTTAGAAAATAGCCTTAAACTCACAAAAATATACCCAATAATCCTACTAAAATTGATTAATAAAATCCGCTTATTTACCGAACCATTATGTTATTATCTAGGTTAGTTTCACTCGTGGTTAAATCCAACTTCGTGCGCATTCAACATCATCAACCGAATGCACCCAATGTGAGTGAATCTTACAGCTCCCCTTTTTAATTACACGTTTTGGGGTGTGTCATGTGTCACTAAAATTAACTCGTTTATTTAAACTGTGCCATACCATATTGTGATCTAAACTTAGAATGTATATATTGTTTGTAGTTATGTATTTCATATTGTCAAGTTGTATGCAAATCATTCATTAGGCCCATCAGTTCGTAGAACAACGCGTGCCTCAAAACTCATTCATTAGGCCCATCAGTTCCTCGTGGGAGACGAGTTGAGCAACGCGTGCCTCAAAACAATCTATTATTGTATGTGTGTGATTATTTAATATTAAGTGATTTGTGAATAAGTTTACATCTATATTTACTCATATGTGGTTGTGCACTTTATTTTATAATCAATTCAATAAACTTGTTCAAATGTTTTTCATAGGATTCACTCGCCAACTTTTTTTGATCCAAAAACCATTTTTACACATGATACAGGTGAACAGGATGAAGCAAGGAAAACATAGGAAATGCCTTAGAAGAAAATAATGAAGTCTAGAATGATGTGTAGGACATGATGTAATTATGATTGTATGTTTCCCTTTAAATTGTAATAATAAATATGAAACGTTATAATAAATGTCGTGAGCTTTGATGATAACCCAATCATGCCCTGATCACCTTTTCCGCTGCGGGTCGGGGTGTGACAATAATCTTACCCAAAAGGATTTTGGTTAGAATTAACTTGTTTGTTCGTGCATTCTCGCTTGAAATGGCCTTTTTCTTTACAGTGGAAGCAAGTAACCTTTGATTTATCAAATCCGAGCTTGCCATCTAAACCTCCAAGACTGTTTCGTCTGGTGATCTCCATGAATCTTTGAGCACGTCGGACAATCGATGCCATACACCACTTGATATCTATCAACTCAAGCTCCTCGGGATCTATTTATCATAATCTTCCTTCGTCATGTTGGGATTTCCAATCTTCCCCGCAACTAGACTCTCATATGACTCAAGAACCAAGGCTAGTAGATGATAAATTGCTTTCTTGTAATAATCTTACCCAAAAGGATTTTGGTTAGAATTAACTGGTTTGTTCGTGCATTCTCGCTTGAAATGGCCTTTTTCTTTACAGTGGAAGCAAGTAACCTTTGATTTTGTTTCGTCTGGTGATCTCCATGAATCTTTGAGCACGTCGGACAATCGATGCCATACACCACTTGATATCTATCAACTCAAGCTCCTCGGGATCTATTTGATCATAATCTTCCTTTGTCATGTTGGGATTTCCAATCTTCCCCGCAACTAGACTCTCATATGACTCAAGAACCAAGGCTAGAAGTGCCATGTGCCGTTTTGCGGTTTCCTCATTGGAGTCTTGGGCATTTTCAAGGTTTACCGCGATATTACACTGTATTATCCTTTGATTTGGATTAGCTTGACTTGATTGGGTGTTTTGGAAAGTATTTGAGCTTTGTGAAGAATTTGGTGTCTGTGTTGTGTTCGGATTATAACTTGGAAATGATTGAAACCCAGTTGGTTTGGATGAAGGATTTGTAGACATGTCAGCACTAAACGCCGTCTGTACTTTTGGGGTTTGAATTCCGACCGAACTATTTTTGAAGTACGAGCCGACATCCTGCTGTACTTGAGCACCTTTATCTACATCTTGGCTCAATACTTTTTTGATAGTGTAAAACCACTATATTCAATCCCATTTTTCAGAACCGTTAAGTACGTGGTCCATTCACCTTCAGGTAAGGCATCAGAAAGTTTATCGACCATTTCTTCATTTGTCTTCAGAATCCCTAATCTTTTCATTTGAACTACTAAGTGACAGTAACGTTCGATAAGTTGTTTCATTGTTTCTCCTTTCAGTGGACTGGAAATATCAATTTCCTTTCAAAGCAACGCCTTTTTACTCTTTCGCATTTCCGAACTACCCTGAAACTTTAACCTCAAAGCGTTCCATAATGATTGTGAATCATCATCATGTTGTAGAAGCACCAGAATGTCTTCCTTAATTGACTGTTGAAGAATGCTCATCATTTTGTTCTCGTTGATAAATTTGTCTTTTTCGGGTAACGAAAGTTGAGAAATTGTTTTCTCCAAACCATTTTCTCCAGTCGGTGGAGTATACTTCTCTTCAATAGCACACCAGCACGCAAAATGATTAGCCTGCACCCAGTTGATGAACCTCTCACTCCAACCATCATATTCGTCTAGACTCATCAGTTTTGGTGGTTTAACCATTGTTCCCATCTCGTTCTCCAGCTTCAAATTATGTGCTGCTTCAGTTGAGTTGTTTACAGCTGTTGTTGCAAACGCATTGAAGAACTCGTTCTCCATTTTTATGACAGATATCCTGAAACGTAGTTAAACACTGAGACAATTAAGGTTTACGTTCGAAAATTTTGAAATTTCAAAATTTTGGTTTATCTACGTGCGAAGATAATGTGCCAAATTTTCAAAAATTATGACTTATCTTCGTGCGAAGGCAAAGTCCTTTTACAACCAGAACAAAGTTAACTTCGTGCGAAGATAGGTTTATCTTCATGCGAAGGTAACCCTACATTCTTGCGAAGGTAAGTTAAAAAATCTTCATTTTTTGCAATTTTGGACATAAATTCGTTTATTTTTAGCTCTGAGTTTCTCAAGGGTTTATCCAAACATGATTTTACATGACATACTTGAAAATCAGTTCATTTTAACCATGGATTCATTTTAAAAGTGAAAAAGAAGAAGAATGGAGTAGAAATAGAAGTCTTCTTGAGTAATTTGTCTTCAAATCAGGCTCCCTGAGCTCTGATACCACTTGTAGGATCGTTTTCCTCCTTAGCAAATGTACATAATTTGTATCTAGTCCATAATCGCGGAATTATTGTGAATTAGTGACAATTACACAAGATATACTTTCAAATTAGTGATTTCATTGATTGTTTAACAGTTACAAGTCTTGTAGAAATCCGTCAGAGCTTCACCGTCTACTTCGCAAAAGTTCTTTACATCAAAGCACCTAGACACCTATTTATAGGCCTTCTACCTTCGCGCAAAGGTAGCTTACCTTCGCGCGAAGGTAGACTTCTACCTTCGTGCGAAGTTAGACAAATACATAAACAAATCTAACATTTCATCCTATTACATTCATGACACAACCCTACGACGTAGGCAATAGAGATTATGTATCAACATTCATTAAGTTTGTATGTTTGGTTATCTTATGTGTTGTCTATTATTGTAGATCAATAAATGGGAAAAAAAGTGAAGCAGGTAACTTTTGCTTTGAAATCGATGAATAAAGGGTACAAAAAAAATGTGAGATGTTATAGAGGATGATGACGTAATGATGCTATGGAGGAGGATGACGTAATGGTTAATCAAAGAGCTAAAACAAGTTATTTGTTATTTAATAAAGAGTTAAAACAGGTTATTTGTTATTTAATAATGCAGTTGGGAAGATATGTACATGTGCATCACTTTATAAATGATGTTGTCATTTGTATGCACATATGCATTTTGGTTAATTTATCTGGTGGTTGATAGTTTGGTTGTATTTGTCTGTTTATGATGTAACATATTGTTTGATATGGTATGAAGATTGGTGATGCACATTTGCATAGTTTGAAATATTATACATATTGACAATGTATTAAGAAATGGTAGTGTAGACGGAAGTAAAATTATATAATATTTGTAATGTATTATGGATGGTAGTGTAGATGATAAGAAAAGTCAAGAAATATGAAATATGCACATATGCATCAGTAATTGTTATCTGGATTAAAAATAATTAATTTTTTTATAAATAAAATGCTGCAATTTTTAATGGAACATTTAAAAACAAAATTGTGTGTTTTTAAGCTTTTTTTAAGTAGTTTTGTTGTGTTCAGCACTGATTCTCGTGGTTCTTGTAATAAAGGGTGGTTCTTAACGGATCCACATCCTATATATATATATATATATTATATATATATATGATGTGGAAGGTTCAATGAAGAAAATTTTTGTATAAATAAAAAAGAAGAAATTCAACTAATAAGAATCCTTCATTTGGTTCATTTAATTTTTGTATTTAGTATTAGTGTAAGGGTATATTGGTAAACTTAGATAGATCATTAATTGATAGTCTTACTTTTTAATAGCTAACTACATTAAATTTATAACTTATTTTCAAAAAATATATTTTTTCAAAGAAGAAATTTTTTTTATTTAAAGTGTAAGATGAATTACGAGGTGTGTAGGATGAATTACGAGCTGTGTAGGTTAAATTTCAATACGTGTATGATAAATTTTAAAACTTGTAGGATAAATTTTGATGTGTGTAGGCGAAAATTTTAGTGTGGAGGATAATAGTCTTTTTGATTAATTAATTAGTTAAAGATAAAATAAATGAGATGAGAGAAAAACTTTTCATCTCAGTTTAATTTTCTTCTCAAATGAACCTTCCCCTATTGATAAATAGCAATAATTATCTATGATATATTAGTATCTTAAGTTGTGTTAATTTATTTTGATTTTCTTCAAATTTCAAAGAAATTGAGATTTTTTTGAATATGAGTGGTCTTAAGCAATTTTTATCATCTTTATTTATGTGAAATATTTTCTTATTCAATCCATGTAACACACGGGTCCACAACCTACTTCATTAATAAAATACTAATCCTTAATCTCGGAGGAGTCAGACGCTTAGGAATCAGCAAGTGGAATTGGAACCAACTGTCACTTGTGATGATTTCTTACAAGTTCTCACACTGACATGTGAATAAATCACTCAAAAGATTCACCTAAGCCGTGGCCATGGCCATTTTTTCAGCGTTGGTCTAAACCCTTTGTGTCACAGTTGTGAGGTTTTGTGTAAAAAAAAAAGAGATACGTTAATACTTTGAGAGAGGGAAATAGGTTTTGTGTAAAAATACTGTTGGTTTAATTTGTTTATATAGAAGAGGAATTGAAAAAAAAACTTTTGATTTGTTTTTTTTATCTAACGGCTATATAGACGTTATTTTTGAAAATATCTCGGCGATTCAACCACACTCCCCACTCAGGATTTTTATGCAGGCCCAAGGAACAAGAGGCAGTGTTCCCGGGTGTTATCGCACCATCGTGAATGCTTTGACGATTCCACCCCCTCATTTTTTATATAATAAACAATACGATTAGACAACTTTTTTAATCGATTTTATTTCTTTTTAAGATCATTTGTTTTTTTATCAAAACTTGTTATTATAAATCAGATTTTTAATAAGTTATACTTTTAGAAGTAAATCTTTTATTTTTTAATTCGTTGTAAATCTTTCTCCTTAATAACTGCAAATTATTTGATTTTTCTTTCAATTTTATAATTTTTATGTGCAAGAAGTTAAGAACTAGATAATTTAAAAGATATAACTTTTTTTTTATAGGAAGGGCAAATACCATAAAAACTAACCTACTTTCTGTTTTATCACACAAAAGTCCCACCAATTTTTTTTTTGGATGTTAGAGTCCCTTGTTAATTTTGAATATGATTGTGACTTTTTTGTAAAAGAAAATGTTTAATTACAAGTTAGGTCATTTATATTTATGGATGGACACTTAAATATTATTCACTTTAACTATTGTTTGTTCTCAATAATCTCTACCCTAATTGTAATTTTTCTTTTAAAGATAGAATAAATTAAATTAAATAATATATTGATATTATTATTGTTATCACATAGAATATATTTAAATTATATATTGGTATTATTCTTATCATATATTTAACTATTTAGTTATGGTTAACATAGTATGCAGAGTATCATTTTTATATTCTCGTCAATCTATATTTGAAAAGATAACATAATTTATCTAACATCAACACTGTCTCTTGAAGAATATAATTACATAAGTCGTAAGAGGAAGATTCGAATGGAATTCGGACTACAAATGAAACAATAAACCATAGTAAAAGTAAAATAAACAGAACCGAGTTAGTTCGGTTCAGTTTCAAATCTAACGATAAAAGTTCGAGACACAGAGTCGCTCAA